>OY856414.1:684846003-685331003 GCA_963693085.1 Alisma plantago-aquatica
TATATATATATATATATATATATATATATATATATATACTGTGCATTCTGCCTAGATTTACTTTTTTACTCGTATGGTTACTTTTTTGTCCAGCGAGTTACTTTTCTGATCACATAGTTACTTTTTGGGCTTACGAGTAGAGAAATCTAGGCTACCCACGAGGGTATTGAATGAATGACATATATATATATGTATGTATATGTATATATATGTAATTATATGCAATTTATAGGTGGTAAATGTGTAGCGTGGTTATGTCCAATAACCCTAAATATCTGTGCATGGTAATTGTGTGTTTTTTTGTTGTAACCGACGTGTGGCTCTTTTTCCATTAACTTTGAAAAAAAACTATACAGAAAGGACCCAAGGCAAAGTGCCAGGGGAAACAAATAGAAAAAAAACTGAATAGGGCTATACATGGCCTCACGAAAATGGCCAACAACTGAAAAAACTATCAACACAGAACAGAGGAATGAGAATGGAGCTCCACCTTCTCGCAGCCACCAGCAGGGACCAGTCTTTTTCAAATGGACCAGGCTAGAGACTGCCCAACCAACTAGGCAAATCGCCAAAGCAGACAGCAAGGATCAACCACAACATGATCCTAGACAGTGGCTAAACTAGCGATCCTAACAGCAAAATCCACAGAGAAACACTCAGACAACCAGAAACATAGGAACTTAATCATATAGACATTTCACATCATTAACACATCTGGACCAAATAAAATCAGCTGATCTTTGAAAGCCTATGAAAACTCTGTCATTTCTTTCTTTCCAAATATATTAAATCACTGTTGCTGCTACAGTTTTCTTCTCACCATAGTAAGCAAGGAGATCATTCAGGTTATGGGGAGTACACCCGTAAATAGATTTAAAAGAAGACCAGATAATATAGCTAAAGTCACAATGAAACAGAAGATGCTCCCGGTCCTCCTCATAGTATTTGCAAAGGTAGCACCTCGAAGCCAAATTAAACCAGATCCTCTTTAAGTAATCAAGAGTAGTAACCTTATGAAGATATCATTTCCACAAGAAAAAAGACCAGGTTCTCATTATGTTCTTACCCCAAACCGAAGAAGACCAATTAACAGTAGTAGAGCTTTTCCTCACAATATTCCAAGCATCTTTCAAACTCAAATCATCCTTTCCCTTATAAGTGATCTTATCAGCAGAGTCCCCAGGCTTTGGAATAGAGTTCAGAATATCCTCAATAACATCACCACCTCTAATCTTTGGAAATCACCACATATCGTTCACCAGACAAGAGCTCACCTTACAGTAGGAACCTTTACCAAACCGAATGACAAGTTGATGATCACAAATATCAACAAGAGTCTTCTTATTTGGTCACCAAGGATCATACCACAACAGAAAAGAGTCACCCCGACCAAGACAGAAATCCACATGATGTTTTAATAAGTCTCTACTTATAATAAGTCTTTTCCATAACCAGGAGACGTTAGGCTTACACTCCACACTCCAAACTGAGCTTCGATGAATATATTTTTCATACACCCATTTAACCCACAGAGATTCCTTGTCACTGGCTACATTCCACAGATTTTTAATCATACCATCCTTAGACCAATCTTCCACCTTACGAATGCCCAAACCTCCTTTCTTAGGCTTACAAATCGACTCCCAAGAGACAGAATGAAGATGCTTTTGTTCCTCAGTGTCATGCCAAATAAAATCCCGCATGATCTTTTCAATTTCTTGGGTAACACTTTTAGGCAATGGGAAGGCAGCAGACCAAAACATATGATACGAGGATAATGTAGAAATAACCAGTTCAACTCTCCCTGAAAAAGAAAGCATTTTGCTCTTCCAAGAGTCTAATTTTTTCCTCATCTTATCTATAATGGGGGCACACACACCTTTGGTCAATCTTCCTGTAAAAAGAGGAAGACCAAGATAACGAACAGGTAAATCCACAGGAGCAATATTCAGAATAGCACTAATGTCTCCTCGATTATCCACACTTTTGCTGTAGAAGGCTTGACTCTTTAAGTTATTAATTTTAAGCCCAGAGAGCCTCTCAAAAGTTAAGAACACATCCACAATAGCATGGGCATTCTCCAAGTTTGCTTTAGAGAAAACAAGCAAATCATCCGCAAAAATAACATGAGAAACCCCAAGATTACTAGAGGCTTGAAGAGGCACCAGCCTACCAGACTTCACAGTAGAATTTAGAATTGAAGAAAAACCCTGCATAGCTATCACAAACAGGTAGAGGGCTAAAGGGTCCCCTTGCCTAACTCCATTATTTGCATAGAAAGAGGACGAAGGAACTCCATTGATAAGGACCTGAAAAGAAGCTGAATAAAAACAGATTTGAATCCAATTCATCCAGCAAGATGGAAACCCCATTTTCTCCAACAAGAAAAGGATATAATCCCTATGGATAGAATCATACGCCTTTTCTAAATCCAATTTGACACACATTTTATTTGAATCTGAGCCCGGAAAGGAGCCGAGCAAATCATTGGCAAGCAAGATTGATTCGCCAATCGATCTTCCCTTAATGAACACAACTTGATTTTTATCAATCAGCTCATGAAGGATATCACTAATTCTATTAGCCAAAATTTTAGTGATAGTCTTGAACATAACATTGCACAAAGAAATAGGACGAAAATCCTTAAGGAAGGTAGCTCCAGGAATCTTGGCGATCAAAGTGATGAAAGATTTATTACATTCCTTGAAAAGTTTCCCAGTCTCAAAGAAATTAAGAATCGCCTTAATCACATCTTCTCCCACAATACTCCAACAAGATTTGAAAAAGCAAGCATTAAAACCATCGGATCCTGGCGCTTTATCTTCATTAAAAGCATTAACCACTTTCTCAATCTCTTCCTTAGTGATAGCCTTCATAAGGTCATTTGATTGGGAATTAGAGATAGTAGGAATAATCCAATCATCACTCCATTCGACAAACTTAGAGGAAGTGGAATTGAAAACATCACTGTAATAACTCACTATATGAGCAGCAATAGCATCAGAGTCCTTCAGAACATTATCACCATCATGAAGCAAATGGATACTATTATGGATTCTTCGAGACTTGAGAGAAGCATAGAAAAAAGAGGTGCTACGGTTGCCTTCTTTCAACCACATAATCCTAGATTTTTGTTTGACAAAACCTTCTTCAATCAAAATAGCTTTGTTAGCTGCTTTCCTAACTTCTATGAGATCTAGCTGAAGAGTTTGATTATCTGGTTGAGCGTCCACCAGTTTCTGTAAATCCAAAGCCTTATCCTCCAAATTACGAGCTTCAGAAGAAAAATTAGCAACTGACTTTTTGTTCCAGTCAATCAAATCAGATTTCAAAGAGTTAAGCTTCCTATAAAGCTTCAACATAGGGGCACCTGACTGAACATAACTAGACTAGGAATTCTTCACCACATCCAAAAAATCTGGTTTCTTCACCCACACATTGATGAACCTGAACGGGGTCTTCCTCTTTTTATAAGCAATAAGGTGAATAAGCTGCATACAATGATCACTAACAAGAATAGGATTGATCTCTGCCCATAAAGAGGGAAACAAAGCCATAAATGATAGGTTACATAGACATCTATCAATTCTGGAAAAAGTACTGATGCCTTTTCTACTTCTGCTATCCCACGTAAAGAAATTCCCTTTAGGACAAATCTCCATAAGACCAGTGATAGCCATCAAGCTATTAAAATCATTCATGCTCTTCAAAGACCGAGGATGTTTACCTTTTTTTCCAAAATTGAATCTAATCGCATTAAAATCACCAAGAACACACCAAGGAATAGAAATATTGCCAACAGAGTTTAAGGAATTCCACAGAGTAGTTCTATCTGAATCTTCGTTAGCACCATACACCGCAGACAGAAGGAAATGGGAGTGATCGATGCTAACATCACAATGATGAATTTGCTCATTATAAAAAATCTTACTAATAGTCATAGAATCATCCTTCCAAAATAGAATGATTCTTGTGTATGAGTAGAAGTCAGAATTAGACAGAAACTTAGCACCAGGGCAGATGAAATTGATCATAGCTCCAACATCAACTTTACTAGCTCTCGATTCAAGAATGATGTAAATACTCGCCTTATTCCTACCTACTTCTTTTTGAATGTGAGTGATCTTATTATGGAATCCTCTCACATTCCATGTTGTAATGGTACAAGGACTAACCATTTGAACATTGGGAATTGACGTACCAGACCCATCATTCAGATTTTCCAGCAAAGAAAACTTGTTCGGGGTAATCTGTATATTCTTAACTATAGAAATAGGCTTAGAACTTACATGAGGAGGAGATTTGGACTTCCTTATGTGTATCTCCCACACTGGAGATGGAGCATGAGTGATTATAGGAGAACTGCCACTACCCTCAGTACTAGGCACAACACTCTTAGAGACCAACTTCGAAGAAATCTCAGAGACAACATTCACAGAACCATTATCAAACACATTTTTAGCATGCGGGTCAACACACTATAGGGATTCAGAGCCACCACCTGTAGGATTCATATTGATACTACCCTCGTTGCAAATAACTTCAACAACATCACTGAATTCTTCTTGATCTTCATCAACAATAACAAAGTTTCTTTCCTTTGGAATCCAAACCTTCTTTCCGATAGGCCGAATAGTAACTAACTTTCTGGGATTAGAGAGACCTGATTCATGACCAAAGGTACCACAATCAGCGCATTTTGATGACATCCATTCATAGTTAAAGAAGATTTTATCCACCCGACCATCATCACTTTGGATTTCCAAATCACTAGGAAGTGAGAAGTCCACAGGGATCAAAACTTGAAGCCTTGCAAATTCTAATCTCGTGAACTCTGTTGTAAGTTTGTCAACACCAAGAGGCTTTCCCAGAAAAGAACCGATGATAGAAAACATCTCATCGTCCCACAATTCAAGAGGTAAATCATATATTTTAAGCCAGATTGGGATCTCCTTCAGCTTCAATTTCTCCATGGGTTCCTCGCGTTCCCATTTTTTGATCAGTAGAGGCTTTCCAGCAATCAACCACGGACAACCTTCAATCGCCATTTGTAAATCTTCCTCATTTGAAAATAGCAGAATGAAGAAACCTCTACCCCTGGATCTGATTTCTAGAGAGCCTTTCACATTCCATAGATGAGCAAGATATTTCACCAGAGATAGTCAATGCGGGTTCAACCCAACTATATAGCCTGCTGTCATTTTTCCCCATCTGCTTAGATTTCTTTCAGTGATAGATTTGGAGTAACGAAGCTTCCCTTCTGTAATATTTATATCTTTCTTAGAAAGCTTGACAGGATTTGGACACTTGTTGTTAGAAGCCACTTCTGCCCAGGACTTTACTTCCGACGCAACACGGATCGAAGATAAGATGTGTTCCTTTGCTGCATCCGTTCCTGGATATTTGACCTTGCCAACATTCCTCAACACAACCCCCCTTCCGGTATGCCATCGAGAATTACTGCCTCCGACTCCCCACTCGCCGCTTGAATCACCTTCAGAGTCGCCCTAGAATCGGAAGCGTCGGGAGCGGACATCGTCCAAGCCGGTAATTGTGTGTTTATTCCTATTTTATCTCAATTTGCATAACGAGCCTCTACCCTATCTTTCAACTGTAAAAGTATTATTCTCCTACCTTTTCTCCCCTTGAATGTAACTCAAAATTTCTCATTAATCGTGTAAAATTAGGATAGTCTAATTTCTTGTTATAATGAAGAAGACAAGTCGACTGACTAGAGCACCATGATGGATGAACCGATCAAATGGAGGCCCAACAAATCTACTGGAGGATCCATAAGATGAAGGATCGGAGACCAAAGAACTAGGGATATGACCAACTGACCGGCTAGGATGCGAGTTGATCAGTTCAAGGCTTGAACCGATGAACCCATATTGTCAAGAACAAATCTTCATCAACAATAGGTTTCTTCATGAGATGCAGACCCTAGGCTGTGCTAATTCCTTATGGCTCCAAGGAATTACATTAGAATGGGCATAACCATCATTTTTGTTTATTGCATGTTTGCATTTTTATGATATAGCATGCATGCGATACAAACTACATGTATGTGGTGATTGGATATGTATGTGTATTTTTAAATACAAACTTCCTCAATAAAATATTAAGTCTAAGATGCTTTCCATTAGCAACACACATGAATAGCTTGATTGACTATGTATGGGCATGCCAAGCATGGTGCGTTATCCATCTCTTGGAAGTGTGATGGTAGTAATGTGGGCCTACCAATTGGGGTGCATTATTATCGTGTTGGCTTTTGGGCCAATCTTAACTGGGCGTCCTTAATGAGATTAAGCACCTAGAAGCATGCACGTGACTATGGCAAGGAGTTATGCATGTCATCTATTGAATAATTACATAAGATGCAATTGAAAAATATTGCCTACCTTAATGATTGATTATGGATATTGGCATTGGCTGGGTAAAAATTGAATCATTTTGGATCTTGGCTCACTAGAAGGTTGTACGCTACAATATTTTGAATTGATAGTGAGGGCTATCAATTTGAATAAAATAGTGGGAGTGATAATTAGTTAAAGGCCTAATTAGATATCATCATATTATTCAAATCAAATCAAATCAAAAGTGTTTTGAAAAAATGCAATAGTTCTTCTATAGAATCAAATGACAAACAAATTGTTGTTGCATCAATCCTTAGGAAGGACAAACTTGACATGCCAAATTTCCACAACTAGTTTTAGACTTTGAGAAGGGTTCTCAATGATGAGCATAAGCTCTATGTTATGCATAAACAAGTGCCAGAAATACCTATTTCTGATGTGCCTAGGGATAAGGTGGATGCTTACTGGAAGTATGTCGATGATGCCTTGGGCATAAAGCACCTTATTCTATGATATATGAACTATGAGTTGCATGAGCATTTTGAAGACATGGGAATACTTGAGATGGTAACACATCTCAGGAACCTGAACCATTATCTCACAAAGATAGAAAGGTACAATATCTCAATGGCACTCTTTGAGAGTAATATGATAAAGGGATATATAGTAGAGACCCATGTGATGAATATGATTGGACATGTGGAATATCTAGAAGAACTGGGATTCTTTTTGAGACAAGAGTTGGCCACATATATTATTCTGCAATCATTTCTTGAATCATATAGCTATTTTATCGACTACTACTGCTTGAATAACATGGCCAAACTAATGTTAGATTTGCTTGGCATGCTGATAAATGTCGAAGAAAGAATGAAGAAGGACAAATACGTGATGGTGATCATATGAATGGAGTATATGGATTAAAGTAAGGCCATGAAGAGTTCTGAGGCTAAGCATAAATCCAAATCTTCAACACTCAAGATAAGGAGAAAGAAAAGTATAAGAGGAATATGTCCTTTGTACTTGAAGGCATTCATGAAGAAGAAGACGGGGATAAAGATCTCCAATTTAGATATATACATTATTTAGATAATCATATCTACTTCTTCATCATTGATACTAGATACTAAATGTGGATCTCACATATTCTCAAAAATGTAGGATCTAAAAAAAAGTAGGCCTTTAAGAAAGGGTGAGGTCAAACTACGAGTTATAAATGGATTAAGAGTTGCTACCACTGTAGTTGGAACCTATAATTTATTTCTACACATAGGGCTTGTAATAGAGTTAATGAACTGCTATTATGTACCTTCCATAAATAGAAACATCATTTATGTATCTTGTATAGACAAGGATGCATATACATTTTATATTAAGAATTGTCAATGTTCTATATCTAAAGATGGGATCTTTTATGGCAGTGTCTCAATGTCTTATGATCTTTATTTGCTAGATCTAAAGATAAATATTTATATCATAAATATCAAAAGACTAAAACTCAACAACTCAAACATAATATATCTTTGACATTGTCATCTAGGGATCATAAATGAGAATCACATATTTAGACTCCATAAAGATGGTTATCTGGTCTCTTTTGATTTTTGAATCAATAGAGACATGTGAATCTTGTTTGTTGGGCAAGATGACTAAGACCCTTTCCACTGGTAACAATGAGAGGGCTAGTGATCTATTAGGACTCATACATACTAATGTATGCAGCCCTTTTAGAACAACTACTAGAGGTGGATATCCATACTTCTTTACCTTCACTGATGACTTCAGTAGGTATGGTTATCTTTACCTGATGAAACATAAGTCAAAAACCCTTGAAAGTTTAAGGATTTCATGAATGAAGTACATAGACAACTTGACAAAAGTATTAAATTACTTCATTATGATCGAGGTGGGGAATACTTAAACTAAGAGTTTGAGGACCTTCTAAGAACCTATGGTATAAAAACACAATGGACTCCGCCTGGAGCACCTCAGCATAATGGTTCTAAAAAATTTGGAATTGCATATTGTTGGATATGGGACAACCAATGATGAGTTTATCTAAACTTCTAACTACCTTATGAGATTTTTCTCTTGAAACCTCTGCATTTACACTAAACCGTGTAGCATCTAAATCAATTCAAAAGACAACATATAAGATATGGTATGGGAAGCATCCCAATATGTCTTTTATGAAGATTTGGGGTTGTGAAGCTTAATGAGAAAATAGTTTCTCAAAAATCTTGGACCCAAATCAAATAAATTTTATTTTGATGGATATCCTAAGGAAAACAAAGGATCTGACTTTTATTCCCTATCAGATAACAAAGTAATTGTTGACAGAGATGTTGTATTCCTAGAACAGGAATTTATTTATAAAGGAATCAGTGACATGAAAGTAGAACTTGAAGAGATTTGAGACCAACAAGAAAACATTAAACCAGTAGATGTACAAGACAAATAAGGAGTATCACAACTCATTATGGAATCTCAAATTCCTCAAGTAACACGGGAAACTCATAGATCTAGTAGGACACACCTTGAAACTAAAAGATTTTGTTATCTTATGACTTAGGAAGGCGGTGAGTTGGTCATAGACAATGGCCCAAAAACCTATGTAGAAGCGACTAAGGACCAAAGTTTTAGAAATGGCTTGAGGACATGAGATCTGATATGGAATCCATGTACACCAACAAGGTATGGACCTTGATGGATCCACCTGAAGGGGTAAAATTCGTAGGGTGTAAATTGGTCTTCAAGAAGGAGGCTGACATGGATGGTAAAGTAAAAACCTATAAGGATAAATCAATAGCAAATGGTTTCAAACAAGTTCAAGGTGTTTACTATGACAAAAAATTTTCTCCAGTTTCCATGGTAAAGTCCACCAGGATTATGCTTGCTATTGCAACTTATCATGGCTATGAGATTTGGAAGATTGATGTTAAAACCACATTGCTTAATGAGAATCTTCTTGAGAATGTGTACATGACAAAACCTGAGGGTTTTATAAATCCAAAGGATGCAAATAAAGTATGTAATCTAGAAAGGTCAATCTATAGATTAAAGCAAGCATCTCAGAGATGGAATTTTTGAATTGGCAAAACAATCAAAGAGTTTGGCTTTAGTCCAAATGAAGATGAACCCTGTGTGTACAAGAAGGTTAGTGGGAGCATGATAGTATTCCTCATATTGTATGTAGATGACATACCATTGATGGGGAATGACATCCTAACTTCACAAATGGTAAAGACCTTTCTTGGAATTCACTAAAGGACTTGGGAGAAGCATCCTACATCTTGGAATCAAGATCTATAGAGATAGATCTAGAAGGCTTCTTGGACTAAGTTAGAGCACAAACATTGACAAAGTGTTGAAGAGGTTCAACATTGAGGACTCAAAGAGAGGAAACCTACCCATGTCTCATGGAGTTGCCATCTCTAAAGCCCAATGCCCTAGTTCTTGTAAAGAAAGGGAACACATGAGTAGGATTGCATATGCATAGGTAATTGGATCCATCATGTACGCAATGTTATGTACTCGTCCTGATGTCTCATATGACTTGAGCATGATGATCATATTTCATTTAGATCAGGGTGATGCTCATTGGACAACTGTGAAGAACATCCTTAAGTACTTGAGAAGAACTAAGGATCAATTCCTTGTCTATGAAAGAGAGGAATAGTTGTTGGTAAAGGGTTACACTGATGCAAGCTTCCAAATTGACAAAGATGATTATCGATCACAATTAAGATTTGTGTTTTGCGTCAATAATGGATCTGTGAGTTGGAAGAGTTTCAAGTAAGAGACAGTTATGGATTCTACAACAATGGTCATGTATATTGCTGCATTGAATGCAACAAAGGAAGCTTTCTAGATCAAGAAGTTCATATTAGAACTTGGGGTTGTTCCAAGCATCAACGATGTAATTGAGGTATATTGTGACAACAATGGAGCTATTGCACAAGCTAAGGAACCCAAATCACATCAGTGTTCCAAGAATATACAATGGTGTTTCCATCTCATACGATAGATTGTACATCAAGGAGATGTGAAGAGTTGTAGAGTACCAACCAAAACAATGTTGCTCACCCCTTGACAAAGGCCCTTTTGCAGAAGAAGCATGATGGTCATGTTAGATCACTTGGGATAAGATTCATGGGCGATTGACTTGAAGTGCAAGTGGGAGTTTGTTGGTATGTATGCCCAGAGAGCCAATGATATTATGATTATAATGACATAACTTGTAAATAATTTGATTAATAATGAAGGAAATCTTCCAATATATTCTATTCTATTCAGTAAAATTAACATAATAAGTGTCTAAAGAATGATATTACTCAATGACATATGTCCTTGGATTGATGACTTGAATAATGAGATCATATGGATGCCAAGAGTATATACATTCCTATTATGTCCCTAGTCATATGTTATTGTGGAAGGCAGATAGACAACGATAACACTAAAGACTAGTTTGTTGGTTGATGAAGGAATCTCATCAGTCATGTGATGTGCATCGTTGTACACACAACAATCACTAGAAAAAGTCCTGGAGTTTAACCTTCTAACCCGGTTGTCAACTTGTTGTGTACAACAAGTCAACTTAGTATAGATAAGTATCGATCCTAGGGAGGATAGAAAAGAAAAGTCAAAATCCAAATCCAATCGCAAGTATAAGAATTAAATCTTGATATGAGAGAGTTGTTAATACTAAGAACAAAAATAAAAGTGCGGAAATAAAGTTTAACTAATCAAGAAATAAAGATCTGAGGTCTGGAAGGTCACCACCAAAACCACATTCCTATTCAACTAATCAAATTCTAAACTCCAAGGACCAAATTAGGACCTTGTGGTTACATGTACTTACGGACAAACTCACAAGGGTCAGACTTCCCATGAACCTGTTGGTCCCGACTGTAACGACCCCGCCTCCCGGTAACCCCCAATTAAGGGAGACTAAAAGGTCAGTGCCGTTATCCCAATTAACATGATCAAAGGTTCAACAATTAATCAGTAATAATTATGAAATTCTACCAAACTAAACTGAAATATGGTATAAAATAAAACTTTGCATACCTTTTTCAAACTTTGGATATCTAACTTCTATCCATGACTGGAATCTATTCTAACTAATCCTCCTTGCACTTTAATTCTTATTTTCACAATGTGCCAATTTATTGTTTGTTCTTTTCACACTTGTACCTAAAACACTGACAAACAAAACGTCGGTCAACATATCAATATATGCCGGTATGTGGGGACAACCAAAACTTCACAAATATGGCTGACAATCTAAATATCACAATCAAGTTAATTAACAAGCCAAATTACACTTTTAGTGTGGCTTTGTCCACCACTTTTTCCCTAACCCTGGAATACCCCCTTTTGGGTTTCACTTTTGCCATTGACTTAAGGCCACTTTCTCAATCCCAAGCTTGGTGCTTGGGGTCACCCATCATGGTGCCCTCTAGTCATGGAATATCATAGGCCACCTTCTCAATCCCGAGCTTGGTGCCTGGGGTCACCTCTCATGGTTCCCATTGGTCTTCCCTCCTGGGCTTGACCTTTTTGCATCATCCATCAAGGTGGCATGTAGGTGCGAGAATACACACTTATTTTACAATTTTGATAATCATAGTGACTTTATGATTTGCAAGTATGAACATCCAAACTGATAAGTTGCATTGAATGTGACGAATCATCCAGGAAACACGTTGGGAAACTAATGTAATTAACCATAATTAACCACATACCTGTCAGGCTGATTTGAGATAGAATCAATACAATCAATACAAGAAATCCAATAGGAAAGTAAGCACACAAAGAGTACCTGAAATATGCATAAAATTTCCTATTATTGATCATGCCATCAAGATCTTAGCTCGCTTCCTAGGGGTTCTAGTCCACTTTTAGGGTTTCCATTGCAATTAGGGTTTCACTTCATTTTTACTCTTTTAAACCCTAACTCTATATAATTACTCACAAAGCCTAATTTTCTCATCTATTCTTCACAAAAGATATTAAGGTTATCTTTTAACCACATATAACCTTACTTTCAAATTAAAGGCACAATTATCCATCAATTAAGTCCATTATGCCCCTTTTCATTAAAACTACCATTTTTATCTTTTTAATCCATGACAAGATCATTAGGCCCAATTATCATCTTTGGTTCCTTTCAAATTAACAATTCATAGTTCATTATGATCTAATTTACATATGAACTCTATTTATCATTAATTCTGCCTTTATCCATTAGAAAATCATAATTTCCATATTAAGGGTATTTATCCACTTTTATACTCAAAATATTTTAGAACCATAATTTAACAACATATTTTCACAATTTTCAAATTAAATACGATCTTCTCCTCTTTTACCCTAAAGTAGGGTTTCTAAATGCTTAAACATTCTCATATGAGGTAAAAACCCTAAATCACGCAAGAAACATCTAGATCCAATTCAAGTTCATCATTAACTTTTCAACAGGTTGCAATTACTCAATTTCATCAACTAAGCATCATGAACTTAACCAATACGCTCAATTAGGGTTTCTTAATCTAATACATAAGCACTTTTCATTAGATTAACACACTTTTGAAAATAGGAACAAATTCAGGATCTCAAACCAATTTTATTGTGGTCCTCGTATTTTTCTGATCAATTTTCATGTATAATCTTTCCTCATCTAAGTTTTCTTGCAAGAGTTATGATTTTTACAACATAAAACTTGATTGGCCAATAAGGAGTTGACACGTCATCACTTGTTTTCATTTTTATTTTGTTTAGGCCAGCAAGACTGGTGAAAATACACCACTACCCCCACGCCATTGGGCTCAGGGCCCCGTGCATCTGGGGGTAGGATGATAATTCTCCTCCCATCTTCTACCTGAACACGTTCTCCCGCTCGTGTCTGCAACGCCCAACCGCGGTCAACTCCGTGGTTGACCTCGGCCATCCGGCCTCCTCAGCCACCGGTGAAGGTTGCCACCCCTTCGCCTAGCCCCACTGAAACACCTAGTGCCATCATCCTTTCTAGATCAGACTAGAGTCACCATGATGGAGAAGCTTTTCTCCGGCGACTGCTGCTCTGTGTCGAGGTGTGAGATTGGAGTAAATCTTTGAATTGAGGGTGTCAGGGTGTTCACCTTCACACTTCGGTTGCGTAGGGATGGGTTGTTGGATTGTTGGTTCTGCCCAAGCCCTCTCCTATATATGGTGCCCAATGACCTCCTATAAATTTGGGGGCTTTTTGATTTTCCAAGAAACCCCCCAAAACCCAGGCTGGTTGGACTCAGGAAGATCTCCAGAAGTCAACAGGATTACTCCCTTCCCCGCAGACCACTTCTATCTCCAACAATCTGGGGGCAATCCTCGCATTCCCTGATCTTCAAGTTCTAGTGTCCTCATAGAACTGGGATCGAGTCTGGGCCGTTGGATCTCATATCAATGGTCTGCATCGTTCACATATCACAATCCGGGAAAATACTATGATATCTAATTCAATGCAACGGTTTGCCTATCACATTAGGAAAAACTTCAATAAATCATAACTCTCTCCTAGATTATCCAAACATTCCCAAATTTTAAAGGAAAGTATATTATGACTTTAGCTACTTGTGTGACAAATTTGGGACACAAACGCGAAAGTATGAGGGACTTTTCTTCATATGCAAGTTATCACTTATGAAGACATATTTTATGCATATTTTCTCTCGCCTATTCTTTTATATTACTTATTTTGATTCCTTTTTTCCATTAGAAACTATGTGGACATGAAATCTCATCCACGATGGATTCATTATACATATTTCCACATATTTCTTTTAATATTATCATTATCTCATATTTCTTCTAAATAAAGCAATACTTAATTAATTCTTTCTCTTTATTATTACATTATCTTTGCAATTTGGACTCCTTGGAACCCAAGGAACCCAAAAGGTGTGAAATCCACCTTTTAAGGATATTACTTTGCCTTCTAGGGGTTTCTACATCTTTCTTTTTTCCATTTCTCATTTACTCGATTAATAATGGTGTTTCCTTTATCTTTTCCTTGCTATTGGGCCCAAATATCCAATAAATCCCACAAAACAACCAACAAGGCTATTGTAAACGAAATCCTATTATTCAAAACAAATTATATCATTATTTTTTCAAATATCTTTAATAGGAAAAATTACATTTCTCACCAAAAGAACCTAAAAATTGGGGTTGTAACATCCTTTCCCTCTTATAGGAATTTTGCCCTCAAAATTCCACCAGGCACACAAACAAACATGATAAGACTTTCTTATGTCGATGATGGCTCCCATGTGGCCTCACCCTTTCCATGGTGCTTCCCAAGAACCTTCATCATCTCATATTCTTCCATCTGAGTTCTTTCTTAACATGGTATATCATACCCTCAAAGGTGACTCAAGACTTTTCAGCCTCTCAAAAAGCTGAATAGGTTTAGGGCTCAACACATAGCTTGGGTACCTCACATAGTGCTCTAGATCAGACTCATGGAACATCATGTTATCCTGAGGGGTAAGGCTAAACACAACCATCTCCACCAATCCATCTTAAAAGGACCCATATATCTGGGACTCAGTTTTCTCAACTGTAGCTTAGAGGGGTCAGATTTTCACATCACATACTCTCCCACAGTGAACTGCATGTCAGTCTGCTTTGCATCAGCTCATGACTCATGTTTCCCCTGGCTCTCTTTCAGCCATTGCACGATCAAAGCGAATTCATCTGCACACACTGTGGTCTTTTGCTGACCTTCACGAGCCCCCTTCACCAACATCATCTTAATGAAGTGGTGACCAACACAACCTTCCTTACAAAGCTTCTTTACATCCCGATACTGGCTATGGTGGTTATCATCACATCTTATAGAGGACAAGAACTGTCTCTAGGTATCACCCTGAACAAGCACACATGCTTTCATCATACCCTCTAGTCTGGATCTTACTAACCATTAGTAAAGGGTGATAAACTATACTAATATTGAGTTCAAAATATACATACTTCCTCCTCATGGAAGTGAATCTTTAGGTTATACTCAAGAACTTTTGAACTCGCATCATGGTGTAGTTGAACCATCTTCCTCATATGTAGTTCAATTGGATCCATCTCTTGGCAGTACACTTTCATTCTCATGTCATCTAGGTAAGGTGATCTACCATAACCCATATTACATCTTGACCTTCCTTGTCTAGGGGAGAATTACCACAACATCCATAGTGATGAACTCCCATTCCCTCTCGGGGACTCTTTATCCTCTATATCAACTTATTGGGTTATTGGTGTTCGTCCTTCACCTCCTGTCATGCATGGCAACATACCACATGCAACTTCATATTAGGCATCCCAAGTACTACTGTCACTTACTATCTTTGTACTACGGTGTATGGTGATCTTAAAATCATGATCTCCTATATGTCATGTGTTACAACCCCAAATTTTGGGTTCCTTTGGTGAGAAATGTAATTTCTCATATTAAAGATATTTGGACAAATAATGATATAATTTGTTGTGAATAAATGGATTTCGTTTAAAATATCCTTGTTGTTTGATTTGTGGGCTTTATTGGCTATTGGGCCCAATAAGGGAAAAGACAAAAGAAATTCCACTATTATCGAGTAAATAAGAAAATAGAGAAAAGGAAAAGTGTGGAAACCTGTATAAGGAAAATACAAAGAGGGATTTCGTACCTCTTGGGTTCCTTGGGTTCCAAGGAGTCCAACATTACAAAGAAAAGGCAATAAGAAAGAAAAGATTAATTAAGTATTTCTTTATTGAGAAAGAAATTGAAAACAATGATAAAATGTGGAAAATAAGTGGAAAGAGGTGTAATTGAGTTATCCTTGGTGTAATTTCATATCCCAAGGATTCCTAATGTTAAAAGGAATACCAAAGAGGAAAATAAAAGAGAAATAAAGAGAAATCGTCAAAAAGAGATATTTTAATAAAGAAAAAGTAAGATAATAAGAAAAAGGATGAAAAAGAAGGAAAGAGGCTAAGGAAATATTCCCAAGAGGGGATTTCGAGCCATTGAGGTTCCCTGAGGTGCAAGAAACTCAAAATAATAATTTAATAGCAAAGGAAAGAGAAAATAGGTGAAAATTATATACAATTAAGAGATATCTTGCACTCAATGAAAAGTAACGTTTTCTTTGAGATAATGAGTCCAATTTTGGTAGAGCGATAGATAAAGTTATTATTAACTTCCCCTCAAAATTTGGGATTAATTGGATGAACGGTTTGAGAGATATGAATTATACAAGTTTTCTAAAGTGTAAGGGATAATATTTAATGTCGCAACTGATGTTCTAATACGAGGCTTGCTATCCGTTGGATCCAGATCCAACGGTAGCTGCTTTTTGTTTCAGATTAGGAGAAACAGAACAATATAATGTGAAAATCAGTTGGTTGGATCGCTTTCCCTGATCCACTAGGACTCTTGAAGAGTGGATAACCGATCTTGGGAGACCAAATCAGACTAGATAGACCCTTTGGTCCCCATGTTTTGTGCGGATTTGGAAGTTTCCTTACTGGAGCCGGACTCCAGGGATCTGGCCAAAGGTTGATCTATAAAAGGGAGATGACTCCCCTTATGTGAGGGTACATACATCTTCATCAAGTCCGCAACATCTGGCCGATCGACCTTGCTATGTAACCCATGCCAGTGGCCCTGTTTCTCCTGCTCGTCGGGGCCCTACTCCTACGGAGAACTGGGCTGCAATGTTGACGTTTCTTGGCGGCATGAAGCCGCCGCGGCACTGCTGGAGGTTGCACCTGGGTCAGCGAGGCGTGCAAGAGCCGATGGAGTCTTCGGTCATTGGTCAGAGGTGAAGAAAGGGGGCACCGCGGTGGGCAGATGGCCGCCACTCCGCCATGCTCTGTTTTACAGAGTAAACAAAGGGCGGGCTGCGCACGTAAGGAAGACGAAGGCTGAGCGGGTCAGCCGGGTCAGCCGGGAATCGGACCTAGGCGACGATCCGTGAGCCAGGAGGCGGATCGTATTAAAATGAAGCAAGGCGCTGACGTGGCAGGCCATGAATGGCCCAAAGGTAATACCTTTTACAAAAATCATAGAAATTCGTAGGAGGTTCCGATGAATAAAGTTAAAATATGAAAGTTGCCTAGAAAAATACGAGAAACACGTTAAAATTGGTTTGAGAACCTGAATATGTTCCTATTTGCAAAAGTGTATTAATCTAATAAAAATTCTTATGTATTAGATTAAGAAACCCTAAATGAGCATATTGGTTAAGTTTATATTGCTTAGTCGATGAAATTGAGTAATTGCAACCTGATGAATAATTAATGACGAACTTAGATCTAGATGTTTCTTGCATGAATTAGGGTTTTTACCTCATATGAGAATGTTTGAGAATTTAGAAACCCTAACTTAGGGTAAAAGAGGATAAGATCACATTTAATTCGAAAATATGATAATATGTTGTTAAATGATGATTCTAAGATATTTTGAATATAAAAGTTCCTAATCATGAATAGATACCCTTAATAAGATTTTTTTAGGGTTTTCTAATGGATAAAGTTGGGATTAATGATAAATGGAATTAGAACTATGAGTTGTTAATCCGGAAGGAACCTAATATGATAAAAAGACTCTAGTGTGAATATGTGAGTAATTAGGGTTTTGCACTTAGAAATGTTGTTCTAGGGTATAAATGAGGAAAGTGGTAAAAAGATAAAAAAGAACCCGAATAAAACCCCAATTCGGATTAGAAACCCTAGAAAGTGAATCCAAGTCAATTAAATAGATATATTCTTGGTAAAGTGTAGTAAATAGGTTACATATGATTTTTAGGAATTCTGTGAATGTTGAACTGCTTCTTGGATTACTTGCTTTCTTGGAATTGTTATTAGCTTGTTGAATCTACAAATCAAGTATGTGGTTAATTATGGATAACCGCCTTAGTTTCCCGAGGATTTTCCGGATGATTAATCACATTGAATGCAAATTATCTGTTGGATGTTCATACTTGTAAATCATAAAGTCACTATGATTATCACATTAAAAATAAAAGTATGTATTCTCGCACCCACATGCCACCCTGATGGATGATGCCAAAGGTCAGGCCCAGATGGGTAGACCAATGGACACCTTGAGCGGTTATCCCAGGAACCAAGCTCGGGAATGAGAAGGTGGCCTATGGTATTGCATGACTAGTGGGCACCATGAGTGGTGACCCCCAGGCACCAAGCCCGGGATTGAGAAGGTGGCCTTAAGTCATTGGCAAAGGGCACCCTAAGGTGGGTATGCCAGGGTTACGACAAAAGCGGTGGAGAATGTCATACTAAAAAGTATAAATTGTCTTGAGAATTAATTAGATTGTGAATATTAAATTGTTAGCCATATTTGAAAGATATTGGTTGTTCCCACATACCAGTATATTTTGATATACTGACCGACGTTTTGTTTGTCGGCGTTTTAGGAACAACAATTGAAAGAACAAACAGTAAAGTGACACATTGTGAAAGTAAAACATAAAGTGCAAGGAGTATTTGTTAGAGTGGATTCAATCTTGGATAGATAGATTCCCAAAGTATTCAAAGGTAAGTAAAGTTTTAATTTTATACCAAATTCCAGTTAGTTAGTAGGATTTCATAATTGTTATTGATTATTTATCGAACCTTTGATCCTGTTAATTGAATAACGGATCTGACCTTCGGGTCTCCCTTAATTGGGGGTTACCGAGAGGCAGGGTTGTTACATCATGATTCCTCAAGATTAATTCTTCAGAAACCCTAAACCACTCAAATCAGGGTTTCATTACCTTCTTTTCCAGAGAAGTATATCTGAGGCTCTACAACCATCCTTTCATTGCATCAAGGCCTAGACTGGCTAACCAAACCACCACTAACTTGTTCAACAGATCTCGTCACATCTGAGTGTTAGCCAAACATATCTTCTTTTTCCAACTTAAGGTTAACCTAACAACCCCTTCTAGCCTGTCCACTAGACAGTTGTATCTCAACCAAAGCATCCATTACTGCCTCACATCCTTATGTATTAGGTAATGTTGAAGACATGTATTCCACTTATCATCTCATCTCTAAGTCTATCTTCATCAAGAAAACTCTGAGCTCGTCTTCTTGTTATCAAACTCAACCTTGTATCACTTGCAAATTCCACATATCTCATGATAAAAACATCCTCATAAGATGACTACCTTAGTTTTCTTGATATTTGTAAACCATCCACATATCATGCACTTCACAAGGGTATGTTATCGTCTCAATCCTTATACCTCATAGCAACGTTCCAACTCACATCATCTTTATCCTTGGTGTATGGCATGCCTACTGTCCTATCTCTCACTCCCATAACAAGATGAAATAAGCATTTGGCTGCAGTCCAAATACAAATTTCTTCCCATTCCAAGAGTAGAGATGGTACATCCCACCTTTCCAGTACACTTTCAAATCTAAGTTGAAACTTGCAACATATGTGTCTACATCACACTCATCATGATATCAAAGTTACTTCCATGGTAAACTGGTCTCGAACCTACTTGGGTCACCACACAATCCTTGGTCATCTCCTCTAGGTCTGTAGGATGCCAATACTTTTTGGGTCAACCCTCTTCTCTTATGCATCCAGAGAGTTCCCTACTCATCTACCCTTTGGGTCCCATGAGTTCATGAAGGTGATCAATCTCCTACCCATGGCCCTCAGACAATGATAGTTGTTACCTCCCGACCCTATGGTCATGTGCAACTAGGGAATTAGGCAACTCCTACTTCCATTGGTCTTGTCCCTACCTGACCCTAGGATAGACATAGGATTCTAATATAGTACATGTCCAACTTATAAATTTACCCAAGTCTCCACCCTCTCTCTCTGTATTCATGGGCTGACTTTCATCCTTTCACAGGGGTCATGGCGACCTGCCTACCTTGGTCAGGCCCCATACCAGTTACCTCCATGGTAACACATCCACATGCACATAGAGATGGTTATCTATTGGGTCTATAGGTTCATTCTCACACTATGTACTTTTCACTTAGCTTCTCAAGATCCTATTGAGACCTCTTTAGGTTACCTCAAAACCAACAAAACTGGTATACACCCTATAAAAGGGTCCCTCTCCCAGGATGGGAGGAAACTACACCTTGATAACAAAGGTCACAAACGTGCTTATGTCTAGGGTTTACATCCACATGAGCATTTCTTAACCCTAGCAAGCAGCTAAGGCACAAGCAGACCACCTACTAAACCATGCTAGGTCATACTTGTTCTCATTCCTCAACATTGGATTAAGATCATACCTTCCCATGTCATCAACTTAGATGTGAGGGGTTCAACAAACATACCTTAGACTTAAGGGGTTTCCCTTTCCTCTAAACATGAGGAGTGCCATGCTCGAATATATAGAAACTCAAATCTCGTCATGAGCATTAGGTACACCACTTCCCCTCTTAGGCCTAGGAACCCTAGGTTCACTTTTCTGATGTCCAATTGTCTTCTCAACTTTTAACCACGAACCAAACATGTCAAAGGTATGACATGCACTTCCCAAGATCCTTCTATTCGAACAAAACTTCAGAGTGGAGTCCTCCTCAATGACAACCAACAAGATATAAGGCCTCACAACCTGTTACTAAGCCTCTTCAGGGTCTAAGGAACTCTTCTTCCTAGCTCAGAAGGTAAGACCTATTTGCACCTAGGTACTATTAACCTCGTCATCTTTCTAGGGTTTGGTTCCTCTAAAGGCAACCAAGATATCATCAACCTCCAGGGATCACACATGAGGCAACCACAAACATCCACTTAGGTTGCGTCATCCTTAACTCCCATTGTTCCTCATATCTCAGAGTCTAATCTTCCAACCTCCTTGCTTGGGTCTTACTCTCTCTCTCTAGAGCTGACCAACTTCACTAGTAGAGGTTCTCTCTCCATGAATATGGATCAAGCTCACAAGCATACCCCTATCTGGGTGAAGCCTATGTTTAACTTATGTTTGCTCAAGATTATCCATAGTTCTTTATGCTTATCTCATAAGCTATCCATCATACTCTTCTGACCAGGGTTTTATCCTACTGCTCACACCACTGACGTACTCTGGGTGCATGCTATGCCCTACTTGCATAAGCCCATAGGGTTTCTATAGGTCCTTCTCTAACCTCATCAATGAAGGAGCTATCCTTCTCTCTAACATGCATGACCCTTCCCAGGGTTGGGTCATCAAAGGCACTAGGTCATCCAACCTCACATGGCTCATAACATCATGGGCATCCAAAAGCATGTCCACACACCTGGTCTATCATGGCATCTAACTCATCATGGCATCTCCTTCTCTAACCACCACTTAGGGTTAGGGTTAGCATCATCCTCAAAGGATGTGCCAGATCTCTACTTATGATGGAGGTCTTTACCTCCAAGACTCATCCTCCTGACAAGAAGGTCTAGCCTCAGGTCTCTCCTAAGGGCATGACAACATATGTCATATGACCTAAGCATGTATCTATTATTTAGTTTATGCTTAAACTATTAAGCTTATGTCCATAGCATCTTATTTACACGCTTTTCATTAATTTGGTGGAGGATTCCTTAAACCTTATCAACCTTACCCATACCTTAAGAGGGTGAGGACAAGAGAGAAAACCCTAATCTTTATAATCCTTGACAACATTTGAGTTGAGAAGGGATGAACAAGATGAGATAGTCCTAAAGGTATCTTATTTTGAGTCAAATCCTGAGACATTGTCCAGGCAGTCACACTAATCCGAGAGTCCTCGTATTACGACTAGTGGTGCAGAGGAAAATTTTTCCAGCCCCCAGACGTGATCCTTTTCTAGACACCTCTCTCCTTTGGAAAATCCTCTAATAACTCCCTTGGGTTCTACATAATTTGTAAAATTTAATAATTATTACATATTAAATGAGGAACCTATGATCTGATACCAAATGTAACGACCCTACCTCCCGGTAACCCCCAATTAAGGGAGACCAAAAGGTCAGTGCCGTTATCACAATTAACATGATGAAAGGTTCAACAATTAATCAGTAATAATTATGAAATTCTATCAAACTAAACTAAAATCTGGTATAAAATAAAACTTTGCATACCTTTTTCAAACTTTGGATATCTAACTTCTATCCATAACTGGAATCTATTCTAACTAATCCTCCTTGCACTTTAATTCTTATTTTCACAATGTGCCACATTACTATTCGTCTTTTTCACACTTGTACCTAAAATGCCAACAAACATAGCGTTGGTCAACATATCGATATATGCTGGTATGTGGGGACAACCAAAATTTCACAAATATGCTAACAATCTAAATATCACAATCAAGTTAATTAATAGGACAAATTACACTTTTAGTGTGACTTTCTCCACCGATTTTCCCCTAACCCTGGCATACCCCCTTTTAGGTTTCACTTTTGCCATTGACTTAAGGCCACCTTCTCAATCCCGAGCTTGGTGCCTGGGGTCACCCTTCATGGTACCCTCTAGTCATGCAATATTATAGGCCACCTTCTTAATCTCAAGCTTGGTGCCTAGGGTCACCTCTCATGGTGCCCATTGGTCTTCCCTCTTGGGCTTGACCTTTTTGCATCATCCATCAGGGTGGCATGTAGGTGTGAGAATACATACTTATTTTACAATTGTGATAATCATAATGACTTTATGATTTGCAAGTATGAACATCCAAAATGATAAGTTGCATTCAATGCGATGAATCATCCGAGAAACACTTCAGGAAACTAATGTGATTAACCATAATTAACCACATACCTGTCAGGCTGATTTGAGACAGAATCAATCCAATCAATACAAGAAATCTAATAGGAAAGCAAGCACACAAAGAGATCCTGAAATATGCATACAATTTCCTATTATTGATCATGCCATCAAGATCTTAGCTCGCTTCCTAGGGTTTCTAGTCCACTTTTAGAGTTTCCATTGCAATTAGGGTTTCACTTCATTTTTACTCTTTTAAACCCTAATTTTATATAATTACTCACAAAGCCTAATTTTCTCATCTATTCTTCACAAAAGATATTAAGGTTATCTTTTAACCACATATAACCTTACTTTCAAATTAAAGGCACAATTATCCATCAATTAAGTCCATTATGCCCCTTTTCATTAAAACTACCATTTTTATCTTTTTAATCCATGACAAGATCATTAGGCCCAATTATCATCTTTGGTTCCTTTCAAATTAGCAATTCATAGTTCATTATGATCTAATTTACATATGAACTCTATTTATCATTAATTCTGCCTTTATCCATTAGAAAACCCTAATTTCCATAATAAGGGTATTTATCCACTTTTATACTCAAAATATTTTAGAACCATCATTTAACAACATATTTTCACAATTTTCAAATTAAATACGATCTTCTTCTCTTTTACCCTAAAGCAGGATTTCTAAATGCTTAAACATTCTCATATGTGGTAAAAACCCTAAATTAGGAAAGAAACATCTAGATCTAGTTCAAGTTCTTCATTAACTATTCAACATGTTGCAATTACTCAATTTCATCAACTAAGCATCATGAACTTAACCAATATGCTCAATTAGGATTTCTTAATCTAATACATAAGCACTTTTCATTAGATTAACAAACTTTTGCAAATAGGAACAGATTCAGGTTCTCAAACCAATTTGATTGTGTTCCTCATATTTTTATGATCAATTTTCATGCATAAACTTTCCTCATCTGAGTTTTCTAGCAAAAGTTATGATTTTTACAACATAAAACTTGATTGGTCGATAAGGAGTTGACACATCAGCACATACTTGTTTTCATTTTTATTTTGTTTAGGCCAGCAAGACTGGTGAAAATACACCACTACCCCTGTGCCATTGGGCTCAGGCCCCCACACATCTGGGGGTAGGATGGTAATTCTCCTCCCGTCTTCTACCTCAGTGTGTTCTCCCACTCGTGTCTGCAATGCCCAGCCACGGTCAACTCCGTGGTTGACCTCGTCCATCCGGCCTCCTCAGCCGTCGGTGAAGGTCACCACCCCTCCGACTAGCCCCAACGAAACACCTGGTGCCATCATCCTTTCTAGATCAGACTAGAGTCACCGGGACATGAGAGCTTTTCTCCGGCGACTGATGCTCTGTGTCGAGGTGTGAGATTGGAGTAAATCTTTGAATTGAGGGTGTCGGGGTGTTTGCCTTCTCACTCCGATTGAGTAGGGATGGGTCATTGGATTGTTCGTGCCACCCAACCCCTCCCCTATATATATGGTGCCCAATGACCTCCTATAAATTTGGGGGCTTTTTGGTTTTCCACGAACCCCCCCACCCCACTAAAAAAAAACCCAGGCTGGTTGGACTCAGGAAGATCTCCCGAAGTCAATGGGATTACTCCCTTCCCCGCATACCACTTCTATCTCCAACAATCTGGGGGCAATCCTCGCATGCCCTGATCTATGAGTTCTAGTGTCCTCATAGAACTGGGATCGAGTCTGGGCCATTGGATCTCATATCAATGGTCTGCATCGTTCACATATCACAATCTGGGAAAATACTGTGATATCTAATTCAATGCAACGATTTTCCTATCACATTAGGAAAAACTTCAATAAATCATAACTCTCTCCTCGATTATCTAAAATGCTATTATGACTTTAGCTACTTGTGTGCCAAGGTTGGGACTCAAACTTAAAAGTATGAGGGACCTTTCTTCATACGCAAGTTATCACTTATGAAGACATATTTTATGCATATTTTCTCTCTCCTATTCTTTTATATTACTTATTTTAATTCCTTTTTCCATTAAAAACTATGTGGACATGAAATGTCATCCAAGATGGATTCATTATCCATATTTCCAAATATTTCTTATAATATTATCATTATCTCATATTTCTTCTAAATAAAGCAATACTTAATTAATTCTTTCTCTTTCTTGTTGCATTATCTTTGCAATTTGGACTCCTTGGAACCCAAGGAACCCAAAAGGCACTAAATCCACCTTTGAAGGATATTCCTTTGCCTTCTAGGGGTTTCTACATCTTTCTTTTCTCCATTTCTAATTTACTCATTTAATAATGGAGTTTTCTTTATCTTTTCCTTGTTATTGGGCACAAATATCCAATAAAGCCCACAAAACAACCAACAAGACTATTGTAAATGAAATCCTTTTATTCAAAACAAATTATATCATTATTTGTTCAAATATCTTTAATAGGAGAAATTACATTTCTCACCAAAAGAACCCAAAAATTGGGTTTGTAACATCGACATTCATAGATCATTGCCCAACCATCCAACATGCCACTATCCATGGTCATATCAAAAAGCATGTGAATTCAAACTGGTGTTCAAACCCAAGGCTCATGTGGTCGTGTCACCAAGGATTATAACAAGAATAAGATTAAAAATATGAAAAGATGATAATCGCAATTAAGGGACTATTGTTTCGTTCTTATAGAGATCCACGGTCATATCACTCCATAAGAATATATCAGATCATTCAAATAACCACACATAAACAGAGAGAAGACATTTGTTTGATTGAGGAATATAACTGATTATATTGAATAAAATCGGGATAAGGGGCTACTCCCATGCCCCAGAGAGATTTATTCAGACATAACAAGACTAGAAGAAATGCAAACTAAAATGAGATCCTACATTATACAAGATGTGGTCTACAACTAAAAATTGGATCAAATGGAATGAAGAATGGAATTCTTTTACAGGTGGAGAGTCCCTCCTTTTATAGGAGTGGGAGGGGGTAGGCTGCCCTCAAAAGAGGGTAAAAAAGAGAGGGGGACCAATTTTTTAATTTTCTAGATCTGGTCAAATTGAAAGTTGATTGTCTTTAATTATCTTGACCATGTAACTCTCTTTAATGCAGATTCTCATAGCAGTGATTTAGAACATATTTCTCTCCCATGAAAAGCACAAATGCAGTCCAAATAATAGGATTTTCTTTTAGGAAATTAAATTCCCTTTCCAGTGAATACTTGTACACTCAATTTAAAGTTTGAATGCAAGAGTTGTCCCTTTTGGTGACGGGTATATATAAATTTTTGGACTACTGCAAATTGTGTATTTTTCCTACAAAACCCAAGAAAATATAATTAAAACTCCAATTAAATAGAAAAGTATAAAATAACACAAATAATTATGAAACTAATAGAATAAATAAGAAATAATCCTAAACAAATATAAAATATATGTAAATAATAGGGATAAATATACATTTATCAAAATACCCCAGACTTGAATCCTTGTTTGTCCTCAAACAAATAAAATAACAAGTTATTCCAATTTATACTAATAACATGTCCATCCTCACCCTTGTAACATCACTTAATTCCTTACCTCTAAACTTGTCTAAGAAACCCAATCTCCAAAAACCACAAAACACAAAATTCTATACTCCCTATTAAAAACAAATATCATATCTTGTTTCTAAATCATGATTTTGTAGAAAAACATGCTTCATCTTACTTTTACTTTGACACTCTCATTTTTATTATTGTATTTTTTATGTGAGTTGTTGCACATGAACAAGATAAAATTAGAGGGAATGAAAATAAAGAAGGAAGTGATGAATTTTTTTTTGATCCCTCCTCTATTCAACTTTGGATTTAAATTTGTGGAGTTGTGGCTGCATTGGTTGTAAATTTTTTCATGTGCACTTTTGGCATATTTTGATGGTGCGTCCCTTTGTGGGGTATGAAATTTTTTATATGGGAAGCATGCCACCCCAGACTAGATTTTTGTCTGGTGGTGATTCTTTCCTTCTCTTTTTTTAGAAAGAAAATAAGGGGGAAACAAAAGGTGTCCTTGTGCTTATAACTTGCCACTATTATTTTTTTTAAAAGTGTCATTACATCAGAAAGAACATTCATGTCAATCACATTATACAAGATTTATATCAAGTTAATCAATAGTTTAAAAATAGAGAAAATTTGTGTTTGGTTTTGATTGATTACATACGGCTTGCCTACTTTTCTAAGGAGTGATGCTATTTTGGGGTCCTAGGTGACATGGGGGTTTCAGACATGGCAATTTGTAACAATTTTTGTAAAAGATTTACTAAATTAAAAGGGGGTGCAATGATAAAAATCTCTTCATATTGGCTGAATAGATAAAGGCAATTTTGCAACAAAAGAAATAAAAACATGGCCTACTAGATAATGGCCATGAACAAAGCAACTATATGCAAAACAAAAAAAGGTAGAAATAACATAAGAATAAAAAACATAAGGGGGGTGGAACAGAAACATACCACACACCTCCACCCCAGAATTAGATTTTTGCTCATCTCAAGCAAACTCAAAACCCGAGATGGAGGGAAGAGAAGGGCAAGGATTTCCTGGTGGCCCAGGTAGCTCAAAAAATGTCCAGCTGAAGGGGATGTGTATGAGGGCTAGGACCTTTATATGAGGAGCCTCATAGTGTACCCTATGATAGGGTAATTGTAGAAGCTCAGTGTGGTGCTCATATTTTCTTTCACCTCACATTCCCTCTAATAGGATCCACAGATCTTCCATCGATAGCGAAGGAAGTGTTGAAGATGGATGTGGATTGGGGGAGGTTGGTGGGTACCTGACTGGTAACACATGCAGTGCCATATGTGCAAAGTCAGGCAGAGGATCAGGATCTGGTTTCCCTTGGTCATATTGACCTCCATATAGGACAATTGGTGGTGATATGAAAGGGACAACTACATTTAAATCAGCATGATAAGTATTTTTGCTCTGCTCAAAATTCATGCAATCAACCTTGGGATAGATGGGATTCATGGTTGATATTGCATGTAACTCTAGTTTCTCTATGGAAAGAGTTCCCAAGGGTTCAAGAGGGATAAAAATGGGGACATATTCCTTGCAGCCAGTGGAAGGGTGTATGTAGAGTTCTTCCAAGGCTTGTGTCTCTTCTTCTAAATCAGTTGTACATGGAATAAGAATTGGTTGTGATAGAATGTGTGAAATCATTTTGTCAAAGGGGGTTGGATGCTTATTATCCAAAATAGACTCAAAATAAGGGTATTGGTCTTTGATGTCAATTGGATTGTTGTAAGTGGTGGATGGAGTAGTTGGATTTTGAGATCAACTCTCCTACTTTGACTTTTGATATTCAAGTAGTAAAGTCTATAAAGGAAAGACAGGGATACCCACGTCCTCACCGCATGCAAAATATGGCTCCATTGTTTGTGCTATTTCTTCAGGATCCGACATATATGACACAAAAATAGGATCGTCATCGTCATCATCAGGAAGAACCATCTTGGTTTTCTCAAGTTCTACATGGGGAGTTTATGCTTGGGCTTTGAGTATGGTAGCTAACAGGGCTTGGTTGGTTTCTAGTTTTGCTTATCCTTCCACTACCATCTTTTCTAGGGCCAAAGTCTCTCTTTAAATTTGGTTTCATAATTAGATTCATGCACCCCAAAATTTTGGCCATCCTTTCCACACTCCCCATAGTGTCCTTGGTCATAGTACTCCTCATATTATTTTGGGTAACATTGCTCCTCATAATAATCTCCAGAAGTTGGTGGATTGTAATTTCCATTGCGTCCATCTTGGTAGGAAGATTCAATATTACAAGGTGTCACTAAATCATGAGGAAACATATTTGAAAAATCTATATTTTGGGTTTGGACTTCTAGCAGGGTGGTTAAGAAGGCTTGGATGGTTTTTAGTTTTGTTTCTCTTTCTACTGCTATCTTCTCTAGGGCCCTAAGTCTCTCTTCTTTTTGAGGATTACATTGGATTTAATAAACGTGCTCATAACCCCCAAGGTTTTGTTGGTTACACCTCACAAATATTTTTTGATCATATCCCCCATTATAATATGGATAGCAAGGTTCCCCATAATGGTTCTTAGAAAAATGTGGATTCACATTGTACCTACCAGGATGAAAGGGCTCACAATTTAAAGGGGTGCTATCATAAGCATGGGGTAGAGTCAGGCATGCAAGAGATGCATGGCGACAAAGACCACAATAATAGCACTATGGGGGATATTGGGATGCCCACTCCATTTGAAAAGAAAAGTTCCTAAAAGATATGTCAATCAACGAACGAGAGAAAAAAGATTACGAGATAAGATGTTAGTCAAAAATTACAAAGAGAAGTAATAATTATAAATCTAAGAAATTATGAAATAAATTAAAATTACTAAAAAAATAACTAGAAAGCAGTACTGCTGGAATGGAAACTCAATAGAAAGAGGAGATACACTTCCAGAATTGTGCTTGGAAGGTAAAAACAAATTACAAAAATATAAAAGAAATTATAAAAAAGACTAAAGTTATGAAAGTTAGAGAATATGAACAAGGATTATACAAGATATACAGGAAACTAGATCTAAAAAATAACTGTGTCATTCCCAACAATGGATCCAAATTGATGTGCGTCGTTGTACATGCAACAATCACTAGGAAAAGTCCTAGAGTTTAACCTTCTAACTAGGTTGTCAACTTGTTGTGAACAACAAGTCAACTTAGTATAGATAGGTATCGATCCTAGGGATGGGGGAAAAAAGTCAAAATCCAAATCTGATCGTAAGTACAAGAATAAATCCTGATTTGAGAGAGTTATTAATACTAAGAACAAAAAAAAGTGTTGAATTAAAGTTTAACTAATCAAGAAATAAAAATATGGGGTCCGGAAGGTCACCACCAAAACCACATTCCTATTCAACTAATAAAATTCTAAACTCCAATGATCAAATTAGGACCTTGTGGTTACATGTCCTTAGACAAACTCACAAAGGTCAGACTTCCCGTGAACCTGTTGGTCCCGACATTCACAGATCATTGCCCAACCATCTAACATGCCAGTATCCACGATCATGTCAAAAAGCATGTGAATTCAAACTTGTGTTCAAACCCAAGGCTCAGGTGGTCGCGTCACCAAGGATTATAACAAGAATAAGATTAAAAACATGAAAAGATGATAATCACAATTAAAGAACTATTGTTTCGTTCTTATAGAGATCCACAGTCATATCACTCCATAAGAATATATCGGATCATTCAAATAACCACACATAAACAAAGAGAAAAAAATTGTTCGATGGAGGAATATAACTAATTATATTGAATAGAACCGGGCTAAGGGGCTACTCCCATGCCCCAAAGAGATTTGCTCAGACATAACAAGACTAGAAAAATACAAACTAAAATGAGATCCAAGATTATACAAGATGTGGTCTACAACTAAAAATTAGATCAAATGGAATGAAGAATGGAATGCTTTTACAAGTGGAGAGTCCCTCCTTTTATAGGAGGGGGAGGGGGTAGGCTGTCCTCAAAAGAGGGGGAAAAAGAGAGAGACCAATTTTTGAATTTTCTAGATCTGGTCAAATCGAAAGTTGATTGTCTTTAATTATCTTGACCATGTAACTCTCTTAATGCAGATTCTCACAGAAGTAATTTCGAACATATTTATCTCCCGTGAAAAGCACAAATGCAGTACAAATAATAGGATTTTATTTTAGAAAATTAAATTCCCTTTCCAATGAATACTTGTACACTCAATTTGGAGTTTGAATGCAAGAGTTATGTCACTTTTGGTGACGGGCATATATAAATTTCAGGACTACTGCAAATTGTGTAATTTTCCTACAAAACCCAAGAAAATATAATTAAAAATCCAATTAAAGATAAAAATCTAAAATAACACAATTAATTATGAAACTAAGAGAATAAATAACAAAATAATCCTAAACAAATATAAAAAATATGTAAATAAAAGGGATAAATATACATTTATCAAAATATCCATACTTGAATCCTTGTTTGTCCTCAAACAAATAAAATCATAAATTATTCCAATTTATACTAACAACATGTCTATCCTCACCCTTGTAACATCACTTTATTCCTTACCTCCAAATTTGGCCAAGCAACCCAATCTCCTAAAACTACAAAATACAAAATTCTATATTCCCTATTAAAAACAAATATCATATCTTGTTTCTAAATCAAGATTTTGTAGAAAAAGAGACTTCATCTTACTTTTGCTTTGACACTCTCATTTTTATTATTGTATTTTTTTATGTGAGTTGTTGCACAAGAACAAGATGAAATTAGGGGGTGTGAAAATAAAGAAGGAAGTGACAATTTTTTTTTGATCCCTCCTCTATTAGACTTTGGATTTAAATTTGTGGAGTTGTGGCTACATTGGTCACAATATTTTTCATTTTTACTTTTGACATTTTTGATGGTACACCCCTTTATGGGGTATGCAATTTTTTATATGGGAAGCATGCCACCCCAAACTTGATTTTTGTCTGATGGTGATTCTTTGCTTCTCTTTTTTTAGAAAGAAAATAAGGGGGAAACAAAAGGTGTCCTTGTGCTTATAACTTCACACAATTATTTTCTCCTTTTTTTTGAAAGTGTCATTATATTAGAAAGAACATTCATGTCAATCACATTATACAAGATTTATATCAAGTTAATCAACAGTTTAAAAATATAGAGAAAATTTGGGTTTGGTTTTGATTGATTCCATACGGCTTGCCAACTTTTCCAAGGAGTGATGCTATTTTGGGGCACTAGGTTACACGGTGGTTTCAGACATGGCTATTTGTAACAATTTTTCCAAAAGATTTACTAAATTCAAAGGGGTACAATGATAAAAATCCATTCATATTGGCCGACTAGATAAAGGCCATTTTGCAACAAAAGAAATAAAAACATGGCCAAATAGGTAGTGGCCATGAACAAAGCAACTATATGCAAAACAAAAAAAGATAGAAATAATACAAGAATAAAAAATATAAGAGGGGTGGAACAGAAGCATACCACCCACCTCCACCCTGGACTTAGATTTTTTCTCATCCTGAGCAAAATCGAAACCTGAGATGGAGGGAAGAAGGGTAAGGATTTCCAGGTGGCCCAGGTAGCTCAAAAAATGTCTAGCTGAAGGGGATGTGTATGAGGGCTGGGACCTCTATCTGAGGAGATTCATAGTGTACCCTATGATAGGGTGTTTGTAGAAGCTTAGTGGGGTGCTCATATTTTCTTTCACCTCACATTCCCTCCAATAGGATCCATAGATCTTCCATCGTTAGTGAAGGAAGTGTCGAAGATGGATGTGGATTGGGGGAGGTTGGTGGGTACTCGACTGGTAACACATGCAGTGCCAGATGTTCAAAGTCAGGTAGAGGATCTGGATCTGGTTTCCCTCAGTCATATTGACCTGCATATAGGAGAATTGGTGGTGATATGAAAGGGACAACTACATTTAAATCAGCATGATAAGTATTTTTGCTCTGCTCAAAATTCATGCAATCAACCTTGGGATAAATGGGATTCATGGTTGATATAGCATGTAACTCTAATTTATCTATGCAAGGAGTTCCCAATGGTTCATGAGGGATAAAAATGGGGACATATTCCTTACATCCAGTGGAAGGGGGTATGTAGACTTCTTCTAAGGGTTTTTCCTCTTCTTCTAAATTAGTTGTGCATGGAATGGGAATTGGTTGTTATAGAATGTGTGGAATCATTTTGTCAAAGGGGGTTGGATGCTTATTATCCAAAATAGACTCAAAATAAGGTCTCTAGATGACTAGTTCATCATATGAACTGCCTAGTTCATGGATCAATTTGATTACATCAAGGATTAGTGCTAACGTCATGTTGTGCATTAATTAGATTAGAATTTACAATACATATGCGATTGGGAAACATGATGAAATGACTGATTCAAGGGTTGAACTGATCCATCTCAAATGCCAATTGATCATTTCACCTATGAACTGACCATTTTATGCTTGTAGGTTACAAAAATTCATGACATTTCAGTCCCTTCCACTCCCACATAGACTGGAAACCCTGACCCTAACCCTCCTATAAATAGAGGGGTATTAGGGTCTTCCTAGAGACATAACTCAATTGCTTCTGACAGTTGTTGTCTTCTCTGGTTATGGTAACTGAGAAAACCTGAGAAAGTCCTACTCAATAAAGGGAGGTAGATCAAGGGAGAACAATTGTGGGAGAGCAAGTTGTTGCTAGTACACCAACGTGGAGGGACAACTTCTTCTTGTCTGTTCTTCTAGAATGTTAGGAGTTTCAGGTGGTATGTGTGGACTACTGTAGAGGTGAAGATCTTTTCCTGCTAGAAGTAAAATGTCAGGGTATTTTTTGTGATGATCAACCAGGAGCTTCTGCAGACACTATTCAAGTATGATTCGAAGAAAGGCCCACAAGACAACAAGGTGATTATAGCTGGACTTCCTCTAGGACCAAATATATCCTTGAAACCATCCTTTCCATTATATAGTGGTTGACATGATCTAATGTTATAAGGGGAATATGGCAACTACACTTTTGTTTGTACTACCTATTCTGATGCCAAATTTTCCTACAAACTTCCCATATAATCTCATGGCAGTTGCTAAAATTATTGATTCTTTTTTATGCTTTGTGACCTTTGGTCATTCTGGTTTTGTTCTACAAGATTGGAGGAACTTGAAGATGATTGGGTAGGGATTGTGCGCTGATGATCTCTATTACTTCTCCACCCCACCACCGAGTCTGATGCATGTCCTTCTTGCTTCCATTCCACTGCAACTACATCTCCAACTTTGGACTTCTACACTTGGAAAAGCTTAATCTCTTAGATAATTCTATTTCTTCTTGTTCATCTATTTGATGCAATTCTTGTCAACTAGGGAAAGACCATCGTGTGTCCTTCCCAGCTCATACAACTAAACAATCTCTAAAATGCTTGAGTTAGTACATAGTGATTCTTGTTGTCCTTTTCGTACTACTAGTTATAATATAGTCAAATATTTTATTATGTTTGTGGATGATTTTTCTAGAATGATCCATCTATACCTCCTTTAAACTCGAAATGAAGTATTTTCAATGATTTTTATGTTTGACACAATGATATTTGTGCAATTATCCACATCCAATAAAATGTTACGTACTGACAATGCTCTTGGATATATAGAAAAAGTTGTTTCCTCATTTTGCTAAGACATCGAGATGATTCATCAACTGTCTTGTGCTTATTCTCCACAACAAAACAAAAATGACATTGTTGAGCATAAAAATCATCATATTCTTGACATTACATGCTCTCTTCTCATTCAAGCTAATACTATTATAACCTAGTTTTTCACATGTATTTATCAAATTGAAATACAATTATTCAATAAAAAAGGCACGTATTGGAAATTTGGGTGCATTATTTTAAAAGTATGGTTCTCTCTTGCAAATTCCTCTTTGCTATGAATTTAGTTGAATATACTATTTTGTTAGTCAAATAATGGATATATGGGAAAAAGAAGGGAAGAAAACCCAATAATAAGGAAAAGGCAAAAGATAATGAATAATAATTAATGTCCTTATGAGAATTGTGTGTGGAATTCTCTAGAAAGTGGTATGGATGACCACTAGTGGCTAGATTTTGATTTCACATGGTGTCCAATAAGAAAGGTTATCAAAATAAAGGATATAGAAAAGATAAGAAATAGAAAGAGTTGAATTAATGTTTAAAATATGCCTTATAAGAGGAAAATTTTGATATTAAGAAAAGAATTTTTTTTGATGTTTGGTCTCAAACTGTGTACACAATTAGATAAAGTCATTATAGAATTTTGTTTAAAATTGGGGATTAATTGGTTAAAGAAGGAGAAAGTTATGGCTTTTACAAGTTACCTAAAGTGAATGATCAGTTGAAAATTAGATATCATGTGTCACGTTTAATGTGACCTAGACCTTAGGAAGGCAAGGTTTTTACCCGTTAATCTCTGCGTGGCTTGTGGATCCTATGATTCAGAATCGGCAATCCTAAGATTGTCATCTATCGCCGATAGAGAAGGGAAGCGAGCATTCCTCCCTCGCTGACCCTAATTCCCACTAGCTCGCCCTGATCGTTCTTACAAAGCAAAAATATCACAGCAACCCTCATATCTTTTTACCAAACCCATCGTTCCCCGATTTTATAGACTCCTGTCCTTGGACCACTAAGAAATCAATGACCGATTCCATGGCTTCTTACCCCTGCAAACAGTAGGTTTGCCAACCCTAATCGTAGGGTGTGATTGACTATAAAACTACCCCAAGAATTCCGCAACTACATCTGAGACAAAGTCATGCTCTCCTTGTCCGCCTTCAACCACGCTAACTCCGGAAATATCTACCTTTGATTGTGCAGTTGGTCTAGATCTACTACAAAGGGGGACTTGCCCGAAGCCTCCTGAGATGGTTCTGAGACCATGATCATTTTTGAGAGATAATAGGGATATGCTCGATGAATCTACTCCTTCTGTCGTGACCTCCTTCTCTGATTCCCCTTTCTGTGACGAGGCACACTGCTGCAAGGACCTGCTTCATCTCGTGTTCTGTCTATGGCACTAGAATGATCTTTGCATTTGGGAAAAACATCGAGCACCACCAGTGGTGGTTGGAAGGGGTGTGCAACCCCCAAGTCAAATAAGGGCCTTTGACGATTATGCCCCAGGCGCATGGAAACCCAAAGCCTCAGGAACTGGGGCAAAAGAGACCTTGTGCCCCAACTTGGGACCCGACTAATGTTGAGCATACACCAAGGTGGAAGATGTCGATTGATCCAGGAGGGTCCATGTGGAAGACAAGGTAAGGACTCGTGTTCCGGCGTGGCCTATTCTGATTGGCCCAATGATCTTTATATTGAAAAAATTGTAACTAATATTAGGAAACTCAGATTGAAATGAGTCTTATAAGAAATTGATTAGGAAAATGAAGGGAATCTAAATAAAATATTTTTAGGGTCTAATTATGCTTCTAATTCTAAAAGTAGTACAAAGATGGGTTTAATTGGTGATTAATGCATTCAAACCCTACAATTGTGTAATAAGATGTTTGAATATGCTAAAAATGATTTCTTTTCCATAATAATTGATATTGTCTAAAAAGATGAGAAATCAATATGATCATGACCGTGATTATGATATGTAGAGTTTCTAATGTGAACTATCATGCATATGATGATTTAGAGACTAAAGATCATAAATTGATAGGTTAATGCACGTAATAGAAGGTAAGTGTTCATGATGTAATAATATGGTATATTTGATCATATTGGCAACATCTAATATGAATTAGGGTTCTTGAGTCATTAGGACAATGAACATGGGAAGTGGTATATCCAACATAATCCTAATGATAACTTAATGTCAAGAAAACCTAAATCCTAGTTTAGGACTGAGTAGGGTTTAAAAGTAAATAATGGTATGGTGACACTTTAGGATTACATATGTGTAGTTTAAATGATTGGATTCTTATTTGCTTGCTTGGATATGTTGACTGGTTGATTGAATCTACTTGAAGTATAAATGTATAATCTGTATGTCTCACCATCAAGGTATGTGGTTACACCTATAACTAATCAAATTAGGTTCACTGCATTTTTTAGAGGTTTTCCTGGATTGCATTAAATGCTTGCATGCTTATTTAATTCCTTCAATCTATAAAGTCACTATGGTTATCACAATTTATACTTATAACTTGCTCAAACACACATACCAACTCTGGAAATTTGGGAGTGGAAAGAAATGTAAAGTCACGGTGATGACTAAAGACCAGGCCCTAGATTGGGTAGGTCAGACCAGGCTCCAGTTTGGGAATGTCATAAGAGGTCATGACCCAAATTGGGAAGACCTACATGGAACCTATCTCCAGATTGTGAGGTGGCCAACAAGACACCTAGCTCCAGATTGAGAGGTGGCCTAAAGTACACTGTAGTGACAAAACCCTAAGAGTTGTCATACTAGAGGTTGAGTAAAAATGGTTGGGAAGTTATAAAAAATGATAAATTTTGTTTCTATAACAATAATTATTGTGGTTATGTTATTACAACTAGATGCGTACATTTTGTTTCCCCTACATACTAGTGTAACTCATTATACTGACCGTGCTTTTGTTTCACACTATTTTAGAATAATCTGCTATTTTGCAAATAAGATGAAAATGATTATTTAAGAAAAGAAGGCACTCAAGGAATAAGATAGTAATGTAATATTTGGAGGATTTAGTTAGTTTTATTATCACGTTGAAAAAATTAGAAAACCACATTATGTTATTTCTTTGAAGAAGGATAATCTTATACAAACTAATTCCCATTTAGTGAAAATTTATTAATTATTTCTGGTTATTTGCTAAAACTTCGATCATGTATCATTGGTAATGACCCTTTCCCTCTTAGTTCACCTCAATAGGGGATAACAGGGGGAGGGGGTCGTTACTTTTGGTATCAAAGTGGGTTTACCATTTAACCTCTAATAATTACTAAATTTTAAAAGTTTTATAGAGCCCCAAGGGAATTATTAGAGTTTTTTTCATAGACAATGGTATCTAGAAAGGACCACATTCTGGGGGCTAGTAATATTTTCCTCTGCACCGCTAGTCATCTTACGAGGAGTCCCAAACTCATGCATTTGGCATGGCCAAAGTCAGATGACTTTACTCAAAATAATGTACCTCTAGGATTTCTCATCTAATTTCATCACTTCTCTACCCGCTTCACTCCCTAAACCCTAGGCACCTGTATCTGATCTCTTTATCTCTTCTAAGTACTAGGGTTATGAGAATTAAGGATTAAGGCATCCTCCACCAAATAATAAAATTCATGTAAGAAATGTTACAAACATAATTTTAGAGTGCTTAGAAAAACCCTAAATGTGTTGAGGTATGGCTCCTAACCCTAACCTTATATCCTCATTATAAATAATGGAGAGAGGAAAGAGAAAATAAGGAGTTCATCCATGCTAGCATGTTCTTTGAGTAAGGCATGTAGGATAAGGATGGGGGATGAATGTACATACAAAGAATAGGAAATAAGTAGGGAGATATGAAACCCTTAAGTGTAACTTTCAGGATTTGTGTCCCGACCTAAGGTAGATAAACCCAAGACTGGAGAAAGGATATGAGGGAGTTAAACGGTAATATGAGGTTATGACCATAGAGTCTAAGTCCTTTCTGGTAGGAACCCTAACAAGAAGTGTGTCCCCACACAAACACAAGTAGGAGGTAGACATGCATGTATCTGAGAGCAAGTGACATCAAGGAGGGAAAAGGGATAGTTCTAATCGAGAAGGGATTATGCTTGTTGTGTTAAGAGGTATGCATACTAGATGGAATGTACGAGGAGTTTAGAATCACACAATGAGATGATATAGTTTAGGATGACCTCAGTGGGATTGAGAGTTGGCATAGGATTAGATGATGCAATCATATGTGCTCCTAAATTGAATTAAGGTAAGATGTGAATCGACAAGAGCCTCAAACTCTTCTATAAAAGGTAACCCCTAGTGTAGGACCAGGAGAATGAGAATGTCGGGAACCTAGATGAAGACATGAGGGGTATGAGAAATAGTTGTATGTCCTAAGATAGACTTCCCCTAAGTGAATGAGTTGAGTTACTGTATGTGTGATCCCTAGAGGCTTGTTGTACCCTAGATGTCCTTGGAAGGACCAAACCCTAGAGGATATGTTAAGTAGGCCTCTTATACAAATGTGTATACAATATGATTACCTACCATCTAGGTGAGGGAGAGAGAGTCCCAAGATCATAGAGAGGTACAAATTAGTAATATGTCATGAAGCCTTGTACTCAAATTGGCAGTTCCTTGTGTATGAATCTAATTAAGGGTTGTTTATGTGAAAACGAAAGTTGGGAAGCAAATGCCAAATCATGTTTGGGTTCGATACATGATTGAGTGGCTAAGTCATGCAGTCTAGATGACCAATGCTGAAGAGGTAAACTTGAGGTTCCTAGACCAAAGAGGGAAGGTGGTGGTATCTAGTGCATATAAACTCACAAGGTTGAGTGAGCTCATAAAGATTTAGTGTGGCACCCACTCGAGTTTTGGGTTAAAGGAAAACCCACTTGTGACATATGTTTTATGAGCCACTCAGATAAGTTGATGTAGCACTACCATTTATCATATGTACGTATGAAATTGGACCAACCGTGAGAAATGATGAATGGATATGACATAAGGGAAAACTTAGAAAAAGTTTAATAAGTTCTCTACTTGATATTGCTTAGCCACATGCATGAAATATGATAAAGGAAAATGACTAGCTAACTTCAGGATGAATATTCATTAAGGAACACAACCTAATATGAGAAAGTAATAATGGATAATGACCACAAAAATATTGGACATGGTTGCGGTTGATGTAAGGTATTAAGTGCATAACACACAAGAACACATAAATTGAGTATGATTCTTTAGATCCAAGTATGGCCATATCTAAGGGACATGAATAAAAGTCACTGTGGAAGTGACCAGTAGAATGGGGCTAGGCCCAAATGGGTAGGTCACCATGATTCCCATGATGGGACATAAGGAAAACTATGAGTGCCCTAATAGATGAAGGAAATTCGAGTGAGAATTGTAAATGATACAATGTGGATGGATATTATCAAAGGAACCACAAGAAAAATGTGTGATGAAATGAAATAAAGTTATGATATAACCCTAGGTGAATCCTAACATCAAGGAGGTTTGAGACCGATGGAAGTAGGAGTTGATTGTTCCCTGAATGGACATGACCATAAAGTCGAGAGGTAACAACTATGTTTCTCGGGGCCCATGAGTGAGGAGATTGATCACCTTCATGAGTTCATGGGGCCCAAGGGGTAATTGTGGGAGGCACTTCCTAGATGCATAAGGGTAAGATCACCCCAAAAGTAACGACACCCTAGAGGCCATGAGGAAATGACTGAGGGTCGTAAATAGGAATTATGATAAGACTCAAAGGTTATGAGGAAAGTTTTTCCTACAAGTGTGCATAGAATGGTGGTATGGGGAGAATGAGCCAACCTAATATGAAAATAAGATGGTAATGTGTAATGCACCGTCTCTACTCTTGGAATGGGATGAACTTTGTATTTGGACTACATCCAACTGCTTATTTCATTCGATTATGAGTGTGAGAGATGAGATATGCACATGACATATTAGAAATGGAAGTGATATTATGAATCAATACTTAAGTTGAAGTCATTTTAGGATAATTAAGAATTTGAAGAATTACCACACCCTTAAGAGAGGATATTGGAAAATGGTTGAAAACCTAGGTGAGCAAGTCAATCGCAAAATTGAAATTTCAAATGAGGATAGATTGTCAAGTGGAATTTGAATTCTACAAGCATAAGATCAAATCTAGTAATCAGATAATGGATGCAAGAGTTGAGGTACAAAATAAAGACCAATCTTGACTTGTTGATTGAGCTTATAACAACCCAATTTGATGAGTAAGAGGTAGTTGAGATAAAAGGTTTGATGGGAAACCTCAAACATATACCTTGATGGGTGTCAATGGTGGAATTTGATATGAAAGTTGTATTTGGGGTTCTTGAGGATTCACCCTTAAGGACTTAGAAGCTCATTGGTCTAAGTTTATCATGCACCCTGGCACCACGAAGATGTTTAAAGACTTTCGAGGATACTTCTAGTAGATGGAATGAATAGAGATATAGCAACATATGTGGATAATCGTCTCAGGTGTAAGATGGTGAAGGCTGGACATCGATGACCTGGTGGGTTACTACAACCAATTGAGATTCGTAAGAGGAAATGGGACCAGAATACTATGGATTTCGTGGTGGGTCTCACCAAGACAATGATAGTTCATGATGCAATATGGGTTGTGGTGGACCACCTAACCAAATCAACACATTTTCTCACCTTGAAGATTACTACCAAGGTGACACACATAGCTGAACTATATATTAGAGAGATAGTTTGATTTCATGGTGCTCCAAGTTCAATTAGTTCTGATCATGAACCTAAGTTCACTTCAATATTTTGGAAGCAAGTGCATGTAGAAGTTGGTACAAGATTGAAATTCAGTAGAGCACCCCAACTGATGGATAATCAGAAAGAACGATCCACACATTAGAAAACCTATTGAGAATATGTGTGCTCGATTGGGGTGGATCATGGGAGAAATACTTACCCTTAACTGAGTTTGCCTATAATAATAATTACCAAGCCAGTATCGGGATACCTCCATACAAAGCTTTTTATGGGAGGCCATGTTGGTCATTGCTTAACTGGAATGATTTCGGTGAGAGGACCTTACTGAGGTCAGAAGAAATGTTGTTGTATGCTGATAAAGTCACTTTAATCAAGAAAAGTTTAAAGAGAGCCTATGATCGAAAGACATCATATGCTGATGTGAAGTGGACTAACTTACACTTCACTGTGGGTGAACATGTTTTTTTAAAAATATGACCCCTCTGAGCTATAGCTATGAATAGAGGAAAGTTGAGTCCTTGATATGTAGGTCCATATGAAATCCTAGAACGGATTGGTGAAGCTTCTTATCCTTTAGCCTTACCCCCTCAATATAGCATGATGCATGATGTGTTCCATGTGTCCAATCTAAAGTGCTATGTGAAGGATCCAAGCCACATCTTGAGAATTGAACCTATTGAACTCCAAGGGAGGCTAGCATGCCTTGAGTCACCTGTGAGGGTGCTAGATACCAAGGTGAGAGATCTTAAGAAAAAAAAGATAGAGATGATAATGGTTCTGTTGAAGCACTATGGAGAGGATGAAGCCACATGGGAGCTAAAGATGGACATGAAAAAGTCCCATCCTGAATTGTTTATATGATTAGTCGAATTTTGGGGACAAAATTCCTATAAGAGAGGAGGGATGCTATAACCTAGTTTTTCACATGTATTTATCAATTTGAAATTGTGACGTCCCCGAATTTTCTAAAACTTAATCTAATGTGTGACATCCAAATTGAAACACTCACCTCAGTGAGAATCCCAATTTAAACATCCCACATAAGGCTAAGAAGAAGAAAATCAAGGGAGTCAGAAGGAAACACAGTAGCACATGTACATGAACAATAATAAAACCATACACACATGTTCACCATTCAACATATAATTACAACATGAATTGTTACAACATTTGATATTACATATTGAAAACAAACTATACATATACATGTACTACCACAACTACATGATCTTAAGACAACAGGTCCACCTGTACATCAGCTCACCACACAACTCTCACTATCCTGGATCTTCAAGAGCATAACCACAGCCTAAACAAAAGATTACATGTGGTACAAGTCAGCACAATATTCAAGAATATTGTACTGAGTACGCCTACGTGTCTTTTATATACCTCTCATCATATCTTGGCAATAAGATAAAACTAATACTTGGCAATAACAGAAGAAATATAAGAAAAAGCATATACTTGAACAAGAATGCTTATCAACAAAAGAGAACATATAACTTTTAGGCATATTTTCCATTATATCATCCATGCATTACTACTAAGGAGTTGAATGCATTAAGGCCTTTATGATCACTACCAAAGAGTTGGATCATATGTACAATGTGACTACTACCAAAGAGTTGGGTCCAAGCACACTACCAAAGAGTTGGTGCTTCTATATGTACAATGTGACCACTACCAAAGAGTTCGGTCACTTCCAAGCACAGTGCCATAGAGTTGGTGCTTTCATTTAATGGAATATATATATTATGTTTGATGTGTTCATAGCAGTAAGTATAGAAAAATCAACCAACATATCATACAAGAATAATCATTTCAACCAATACCATATGCCAAGTATTTACTACTACATAACACAAGCATATTGTATAATAAGCCAAGTAAGAGGTAATGGCATACCTTCCAAAGAGATATCCTAATCACATATATCCATGCCATCTATATCTTTGTTAAACCTGATTAAGACAAGATCATACACTATCATCAGGTTCTCATCATCATAGCCCTAGTTATATCCATTTTAGGGTTTACCTTATCTCTTTAGTATATTTACATATCACTTGCATTCTTGTCTTATAATTATCTTACTGATGTCATATTCTAGATTTTAGTTCATCAACTAGATATACTCACGTGTCACATGATTATGTGAACATATTTAACATTATGTCACTTTCATTAACCATATTAGGGTTATATCACATGTATTAAGGGTGCTCTTCATATAACATGAATTCTATGCATCATCATGATCTCATAATTAAACATGGAGTTCCAGATACTGATATGAGGGTATTCTTTAAATCTCATCATTTATTGAGCATCTATGTATTAATTGCATTTTATTTAGGGTTATTAGCCCTAGATAGCCATATGAAGCAAATTACATGATTTTGTGCATCAACATCATAACTACTGACATCAGATCGATTATAAGCATGATTATGGATTACTAACATTTTATCATGATTTTAGGCCATTGTTTGATATTTATTATCCATCAAATGAGCATTTCACATCTTACATAATATCACTATTATTCGTACATCAAAATCCTGATATTACCATTCTACTATGTTCTACTCATTTTTATGAGCATTTTGGTACCTTATATGTATTTTTCTGACAACGGAGCTAATTTCTACGAATTATTGAAGATCTGGGCATTATTGAAGATTTACCTTTTTATGGCCAATCACAAACCACCACGTGGCCTTATGGGGGCTGGGCGCATCCTTTCCTGGCTTGGCCGCCTAGTTCTCCATCGGTTCATGCGGCTAGACCCAATCTGCCCTTCTTTCCCCATTTTGCGTTCTCTCTCGTGTGAGTCGCCTGTGAAGGATTCAAAGCATCTTCCTCTGATTTCCTCTCTAACTCCTTCCCTTTCCCGCGATCTAGCAGGATATTTCACGTCTCTGCTGAGTGCCGAGCCACCGAGCAGGACGGGTCTTCGGGAGGGTGGCTCTGTGGTTGGGCGCTGCCACAAATAGGGAATCCGACGAAGATTCACACCGTTTCACCCTCCAGTTCTCATCCATTGGTTTGTTGTGCTGTCTGATTCATTGCATCTTCTACACGAGTACGCCGCGGCTGTAGATCTCAGTGAGCTCTGGCTCACCAGTGATGGCCTTTAGGTGAGCTCTGGCATAGCCAGATCATTGCGGCCAGCTTGAGGCTCAAGGAGGGACCGAGTCTCCTGCTTGAAGAGACACCCACTCCCCATCGCTGCCACATGAAGGGAGGGCCGGAAAGCACCTTGATTCTCCTTGCATCCGTAGCGCTGCACCCATGTCCATTTCCAATGCGTCTCCTCTCTACGCCCAACGCTGCACTGTAGATCCTCCCGGAATCCTCTGCCAACTGCTACTCCTTGTAGAGGTGGGGTTTGGCAGTCATCACAAGCTCCATGGAAGCCTCCACATAGGTGGGTTGGCATAAGCACAAGACGGTTCCTTCCTCATATGTGAATTCGTGTCCCATATGCAGGATCATTGTGGAGAACTGACAAGTCAAAGATGACTACAGGTTCAAACTTTCGTATACACCCACATATTCTAAGCTGCACGTCGAGAGAGTGGGGTTTTGGGTCCCGATCCTGTAACTGCAAGGAAGGATATTCTCTCCATCACCATTGGATGGTATCCAAGGGTCAATAGCCAATACCCACATAATTGATCCGTGGTCACTCCTTTCAGCACCAACCCAGATACATTAACAAGGGATAGCGTCAACTTGGTCTAAAATCATTAATAGACTTAGTTCTAAATTCACCAACACATGCATTATTTCAACATCTTCAAACGTAAACAACTTCCTCTAGGATACTCTAATCACCACCAAATCTTAACCATAGCTTCCTCAGAACTCAAGCTACCTTCTACATAAATTTGGTGTCAAAATGCTATTGCTTGATCACTGAATAAAATACCATAAAAAACATCACATACAGATTCAAATACTCCAAAAGTTCATTCCATCACATCCTACACACCTTACAAGATATTTCGTCCTCAAAATTAAGTAAAGAAAATCCACTTTATCACAGAAATACAATTATTCAAACAAAAAGGACATATTGGAAATTTGTGTGCATTATTTTAAAAGTATGGTTCTCTCTTGCAAATTACTCTTTGTTGTGAATTTCATGGATTCTACTATTTTATTAGTCCAATATTGGATATATGGGAAAAAGAAGGGAAGAAAACCCAATAATAAGGAAAAGGCAAATATAATGAATAATAATTGATATCCTCGTGAGAATTGTGTGGAATTCTTTAGAAAGTGGTACAAATGACCACTAATGGCTAGATTTTGGTTTTACATGGTTTTCAATAAGAAAGGTTATCAAAATTAAGGATATAGAAAAGATAAGAAAGAGAAAAGAATTGAATTAATGTTTAAAATATGCTTTATAAGAGGAAAATTTGGATATTAAGAAAAGCATATTTTTTTGAGTTTTGGTCTCAAACTTTGCCCACAATAAGATAAAGTCATTATAGACTTTTATTTAAAATTTGGGATTAATTGGGTAATAGTGGAGAGAGTTATGACTTTTACAAGTGACCTAAAATGAAGGATTAATTGGAAATTAGATATCACGTGTCACATATAATGTGACCCAGAACTTAGGAAGGCAAGATTCTGCATGGCTTGTGGACCCTCTGATATAGAATCAACAATCTTGAGATTGTCATCTACCCCTTATAGAAAAGGGAAGGGATCCTTTACTCCCTCACTGACCCCAATTCCCACTAGCTCACCCTGATCATTCTAACAAAGCAAAAATATCGCAACAACCCTTGTCTCTTCTTACCAAACCAATCGATCCTCAATTTTATAGCCTCTAATTCTAGGACCACCAAGAAATTAGTGACCGATTCCATGGCTTCTCACCCATGAGAACAACATGTTTGACAACCCAAATCATTGGGTGCATGCGACTATAAAATTACCCCCAAGAACTCTACAACTACATCAAAAACCATGTTGTGCTCCCTTGTCCGCCTTCAACCACACAGACTCCAAAAATCTCCACCTTTGGTTGTGCAAATGCTCTAACTCTTCCGCAAAGGGGGGCTCACCCCAAGCCTCCTCAAATGAATCTGAGACCGTGATCATTTTCGAGAGATAATAGGGAATATGCCCGATGGATCTGCACTTTCTCCCGTGACCTCCTTCTCTGATTCCCCTTTGTCCAGTGAGACACACCGCCACAAGGATTGCTACATCTCATGTTCTAGTGATAGCACTAGAACGATATTCATGGTTGGGAAAAAGATTGAGTACCGCCGGTGGTGGTTAGCAATGGTGTGCCACCCCGAGTCAAGTAAGGGCCTTTGACAATTCTGGCCCAGGAGCATGGAAACCTAGAGCCTGAGGAACGAGGGCAAAAGAGACCTTGCACCCCAACTTGGTACCCGACCAATGTGGAGAACACACTAAGGTGGATGATGCTGATTGATCTAGGATGGTCTGCATGCAAGACAAGGTAAGGACTCATGCGCTGACGTGGCCTATTTTGATTGGCCAACGATCTTTATTTTGCAAAAATAGTAACTAACTATAGGAAACTCAGATTGAAATGAGTCTTATATAAAAATTGATCAGGAAAACAAAGGGAATCTGAATAACATAGTTTAAGGGTCTAATTATGCTTGTAATTCCAAAATTAGTAGAAAGATGGGTTTTAGTGGTGAGTAATGCATTCAAACCCTAGAATTGCGCAATACGATGTTTGAATATGCTAAAAGTGACTTATTTGCCATAATAACTAATATAGTTGAATAATATGAGAAATGAATATGATCATGACCATGATTATTATATGTAGAGTTTCTAATGTGAATTATCATGCATATGATGATTTAGAGACTAAAGATCATAACTTTCTAGGTTAATGCACATAATCAGAAATAAGTGTTCATGATGCAATATATGATATATTTGATAATTGTGGAAAAATCTAATATGAATTAGGGTTATTGAGTCATTAGGACAATGAACATGGGAATCAAAATATCCAACATAACTCTAATGATAACTTGATGTTAAGAAAACCTAAATCCTAGTTTAGGACTGAGTAGGGTTTTAAAGTAAATAATCTGATGGTGACACTTTAAGACCTATCTATATGCAAATTAAATGATTGGATTCTTCTTTGCTTGCTTGGATATGTTGATTGAATCTACTTGAAGTATAAATGTATATTCTGCATGGCTCATCATCAAGGTATGTGGTTACACATATTACTAATCACATTACTTTCACGACATTTTTATGAGGTTTTACGGGATTTCTTGAAATTAAATGCTTGCATGTTTATTTAATTCCTACAATATATAAAATCACTATTGCTGTCTGAATAAATTCTTATAACTTGCTCGTACCCACATACCAACTCTTGAAATTTGGGAATGGAAAGAAATGTAAAGTCAAGGTGATGACTAAAGACCATTCCCCAGATTGGAATGGTTAGGGGAAGCCCTGGTTTGGGAAGGTCATACGAGGTCATGACCCAGATTGGGAAGACCTAAATGGCACCTATCTCTAGATTGAGACGTGGCCAACAAGACACCTAGCTCTATATTGAGAAGGTGGCCTAGATTCGATTGTAGGGACAAAACCCTAAGAGAGGGCATACCAGAGGTTGAATAAAAATGGTTGGGAAGTTATGAAGAAAATGATAAATTTTGTTTCTATAACAATAATTGTTGTGGTTATGTTGTTACAACTAGATGCAAACATGTTTACCCCACATACCAGTATAACTTGTAATACTGACCGTGCTTTTGTTTCATGCCATTTTAGAATAATCTGCTATTTTGCAAGTAAGATGAAAATGAATATTCAATAAAAGAAGGCACAAAAAAAAGATAGTAATGTAATATTTTGAGGATTTCGTTAGTTTTTTTATCATGTTGAAAAACTTAGAAACTCATATTATGTAATTTCTTTGAAGAAGGATAATCTTATACAACCTCATTCCCATTTAGTGAAAATTTATTAATTATTTCTAGTTATTTGCTAAAACTTTGATTATGAATTATTGGTAATGGCCCTTACCCTCTCAGTTTGCCTGATTAGAGGATAACATGGGGAGGGGGTCGTTATAAATGTCCTAAAATAATTAGACTTGGATGCGATTCTCACTGCATGTCTTCTCATCAATCACCAACCTTCTTCAATTCTTAAACAAAGAACACCCTATTTCGTTGTCTTTCTGCAATCTACACCCCATTCTTTATGTCTTGAGTTTTTTGAAGATTGTGCCTTCATACATAATTTCTATCCCATGTTCGACAAACTATCACCCTAATCTATTTGAATGGTGTTTCTTAGCTACCCCTTCTCTCAAAAAGGGTACAACTATCTTAAACCTACCTCATACCAAGTTTATATCTCTATGGACATCACTTTCCATGAAGATGAGGTCTTCTTCTCTTCATCCTCTTCAACATTAACTCATTATGACACAATAATCTTGCTTCCTGATCCCTTCCCCATCCACTCACATCCACCATCAATAGAACCTTAAAACTAATGCATGGAAGATGAATCATAGACAACTCCTACCCCTTCATCATCAGTTCCTGATCAATTTGATCTACCAGTGGCATTGATAAAAGGTACACACTCCTACACTATCAAGAATCCTATTGTTGACACATGTTGTCTAGCTCATCTTCTTCTACTGCATCAAAGCTTCCACAACCCTGAACACAACATATATTCCCAAAAATCCAGTTAATGCCCTCCAACATATTTGTTGGAAATCGGCCATGATGGAGGAGATGAAGGCTCTTCTTTCCAATCATACATGGGATCTTGTCACACCACCTCCCAACAAGAACATTGTCGGGTGGCGATGGGTGTATTCTTTCAAGCATCACTCTAAGGGTTCTATTGAGAGGCTCAAGGCATGGCTAGTTTCCAAATGATTCACCCAAACTTTCATTGTATGTTATTTTGAGACATTTTCTCTGATCACAAGGATGGTCTCTGTTCACATACTGGTCTCTTTGGCAGCTAATTTTTATTGGCCCCCTTTTATCTTGATATAAAGAATTCCCTTCTTCATGAAGACAAACTGGAAGAAATTTACATGCTGCAACCTCCTAGCTTTGTTGCTGAGGGGGGATTTTTCAAAAAGTTTTCCACCTTCGACATTCACTATATGGCCTTACACAATCTCCATGGGCCCAGTTCAATAAATTAAGAACCGTTGTTGAGAAACTTAGCTTCTAGAGATCAACTACAAATCATTCTCTTTTCTTTTTAAAATCTTCCAAAGGCCATATCCTTCTTGCTATTTATGTTGATGATATAGTGATCACTAGAAAAGACAAAGTGGCAATTTCTCAACTAAAACATTCCTTACAATCACACTTCACACAAAGGATTTGTGCACTCTGTGATATTTTTTTAGCATAGAAGTCCTTCGCTCAACTACAAGAATCAACCTATCTCAATGATGTTATGTCATGGACTTACTGTAGGAGGATGACATGACAAGATCTAAACATGTCTTCTCTCAAATGGATTATCACACCAAGCTCACACATGAAGAGGAACTCTTTGATGACCCCAAGAAATGTCTTCATTTTTTGGGAAGCTAATCTACTTGACAATAAACTGACCTGACATTGCCTATGTTGTCGACATAGTAAGTCATCATATGAATGCACCACTTGAATCTCATCAGATCATTATTCCATACATCTTTCAGTATTTCAAATTCTCTCCAGGAAGAGGATTATTCTACAAATGTCCTAAAACCAAGATAATTTCTATTTCTATATATGTTGACGTTGATTGGGCAGGTGATTCTGAGGATTGTTGATCGACCTCAGGTTTTTGCGTCATGATTGGCCCTCACCCTATCACTTGGCATAGTAAAAAACAATTTTTTGTGGCTTGCTCTAGCACTAAGGTCAAATATCGGGCTATGTCTTGCGCATGTTGTGACCTACAATGGGTCAGGTCCATTTTAATTGAGTTTGGGATCTCTTTTCAGACTCCAGTCATTTTATATTAAGATAATTATGCAGCCATACACATAGCTAATAATCTGGTCTTTCATGAAAGTACAAAACACAATGAGGTCGACTATCATTTTCAATGAAATCTGGTTAAAGCTAAAATGATTATTACCCCTAATATAGGGATATGGGATCAAATTGCATACATTATCACCAAGACTTTTACTCCTACTTTATTCAAGTATATGGGCACCAAGATGGGACTTCACAATGTTTATGCTACAACTTGGTGGGCGTGTTAGTATAATTGATTAGTTGGGCCTATGCCCATTCTATTTTTCCCTTGTTTCTATTTAGTCTGTATACTCCCTGGATCCTATATATAGCAGACACAATTCTCTTGTATTACTCATTGAGTATAATGTTTACTTCCTTTTACAAAATTCAAGTGATCTCTCTCATTAAAAAATATTCATTCGATAATCTTGATTTAACAATCTTTTCAAAACAACGTCTGTTACTTCTAAGAAAAGAAAAAACTTTTAAAAAAATCAACAATCTTTACAAAAAAATCAAGATTTTTTTTTCAATGTAGACGAACCATCTAAAACAAACTTCCCTTCAAAAGAAAAACCTTTATAAAAATATATTCAAAATAAAAACATTAAAAAAGGCTATCCAAAAATGAGAAAATTTCCTATGAAAAGATAAGTTTAAAAAATATGAAAACATAATATAAAAATATTTTCTAAAACAATCTTTTTCTTCAAAAACATAGTCTTTTCAAAAATAAAAAGAGTAAGTGTTTTCCAAAAAGAGAAAACTTTCCAAGATTTTTTTCTCAAAAAGGAACAATCCTTTCAAAGAAAACAATTGTTCATGAAAAAGATCAATTTTTTTAGATAAGAAAAGTCTTAAATATTTTGAAGGAAAAAAGTTAGTAAAATTTAAACCGTCCTTCAAAACTCAACAAAGTTGGAGAACATTTTGGTATAAAAAAGTTGAAAACAATTTCAAAACTCAAACATGTTGATAAGTCTTTTGAATAAAAATTGGAAAATATTTTCAAAAATCATTAGAAAGAAAAGAAATTATTTTCAAACTTGGACATTGTTATCAAAAATCTTTTGACTTGATCCATGCTGAAAGGCTACAAATAGTAGTCTCTTCTCATGAGCCAACACTCGTGTTTGAAACGTTTGATATCCACCTAAAGGCTGTAAAAATACTATTCAAGTATTTTGAATGCTCTTCAATCTTCATCTTTGACTACAGATGCATGAAATAATCATTCATTTTGGGAAACTTCTTTAGAATACCTTGACCTCTTGGAAATTGAGTTTCCAAATTTTCAACCTTACGCTAAAAGGCTACTCGATTTTACCTACAAATTGTGTGCTCTTGTGATCAAATGACATCTAGATTTGTGTCATTTGCTATGGACTTGATCTACACATGCTCATGTCTACCCAATAGCTACATACTTGAAGGACCTTTACTCAACTTGATCATTGCAAGATAAAGCTTCACAATTATGTTGTAGGGTTACTCAATCCTCAATGTTGGACATAAATGTCAAATATTGTTTGAAATATCCAATTATGACCCAAGCAAACTGACTCCATTGGATCCAAATGATTTTCCATCTTGACTAAGATGGCACCTAGTAGCACATGGTCTGTCCATCTTTGCTTACCGTACACCACGATCCTAGACCACAACCTAAAATTGGGTCATTACCCTACTTTCACTTTCATATCTTTGATGGTCCCAGACCATGGCCTAAAATGGGGGCATCAACGTGCCTTCACTTCCATATATATAAGATCATGGACCAAGACCAAAAACTAGACCATAACCACACTAATACATGTTTTCATACAGTTTCAAACCACAACTTAAAACTAAACCAATAGACTCCTTCACTATTCCAAGTATTTCTCTCATAAAATTTCCACTAATAAGAGAGGAATCTCACACACCCATATCCAATTGTAGTATCTGGACCAAGAGGGTGACATTGCCTTAGATATCCCTTTTTGTGAGTATTTCTATCATCAAAGGTCTCCTAAGGAGAGAGGGATCTTACACACCCATACCCAACCATAGTCTCTAGTCCCACGAGGGTCACCTTATCCCTAGATACCCTTTTTCCTTGTGAGTGCTTCTCTCATAAAATCCTCCTTGAGGAGAATCTCACACACCCGTATCCAGCCATAGTCTATGGACCCGAGTAGGTCACCTTGTCCTTGGATACCCCTTTCACCTTGTGAGTATTTTTCTCATGAAGTCTCCCCTAGAGAGAGAAAAAACTAACAAATCCATATCCAACCACATTATCTTGCAACAAGAGGGTCACCTTGTCCTAGGATATCACCTTTTTCTGGTGAGTATTTACTCATAAGATCTCCCCAATGAGAGAGGATCTCACACATCCCTAACCATCCATAGTCATTGGCCCTAAGACGACCACCTTTTCCCTAAATATCCTTTTCCTTGTGAGTGTTTCTCTCATAAAATTACCCCTGAGGAGGGAGAAATCTCACACACCAGTATCAATTCACAATCTCTAGCCTTGAAATGGTCACCTTGGCACTTAATACATGTTTGTATGTGAGCATTTTTCTTGTAAAATCTCCTCTGAGAAGAAGATACCTCACACATCAATCCCTAGTGACAATCTCAGGTCCTAAGTGACCACCTTGTCACTGGATGCTATCCTAAGTTCTCCCCTACAACCAACAACAAATACACATTCTTTATCAAGGTGAATTTAGACATATCAATTTGAAAATACTAGAAAGGTCCTTCCATATCACTCAATCTATGGGCACATCCCTCTCTTCGTATCAATTAATCTAACCATGTGCGTTGATGCATGAGAAATCCCTTATGTGCAAAGCTGAACCTTGATATTTCAACATGATCTTTATCCCCTTCTCCAAGCTAGGGGTAAGTTACCTTTTTCAATCATTCTTTTTGAAACCCTATTCCACATAAGATGAAATTTCTATTTAAACCTACAAAGAATGTTTGGGATACAAAAATTATGAATGCTATATGTTGAAGCATCTTTTCTAACACAAGAGGGCATTATTTTAACTGCTAAGTTCCTTCCTTTTTCAACTCCTTACTACACAAGGGGCAGATTTTCATGTGGTCTCCTTTTTCAATCATTCTACCTTTGACATAGAAGAGGACATTCACAAAAGTATCATGAAGAAGAATGCTTACTAATAGTTCAAAAGGAGTTTCCTAAGATGTCAGGAACCGACTAAAAGTCCAACACTTGTGAGGTGATGAAGACACTAGTTGAAGAGCCTCATGATGAACTGAAGGCTTAGGTCAGCATAGGATCCATCCATCAGTCATGAAGGGCTAATGAACCACAAGGCGTAGAGGCACTTGAGTCTGATAGTAAGAAGACAATGAAACCTAGAACGTTTTAGACAAAGCCACATATGCATGTGTTCCCATTTCTAGGTCATGCACAACTAGCATCACCAAAAATTTATAGGGTGCAGAACTACACTGCCTTGTATGATTCCAACCAAGGCTATACATGTGAAGGAATATTACATCAAAGCATAAAAAATAGGAGACCTCTATGGCATACATAGTCATTCCACATAATAGCCAAGTGTATGATCAGATATAAGAATCCAATGAAGACATATATGACATACATAGTCACTCCACAGAATAGCCAAGTGTATGATTAGATAGAAGAATCCAATGAACAATCAAAAGTCATTGTTTGCAAAGCAGAAGGTCCAAAGTAATGAAAGGTCATAAGACTACAATTTTAGTGCATAAGTGATGTGGAATATTATCACACTAACAAATTCACTCGGGGTTGAGATCCTCGAGTTTTTACCACCCACAAGAAGACAAGTCTTATAACAGTATAGTTAAGGATCAAATCCCAAGAGACAACTTTTTTAAGAATCGTTATTAGTCAAATCTAGCTCAAGTAAGACTAATATTTAGAACGATTGGTTGATTTGAGGTTAATTAAACTAATTGCAAGAAAGTAAAGAGAAGAATTAAAGTTGGATCTAGATTAATGATATGGAATTGATGGGATGGTCTCAGGTTTCACCACCACTACACATGCAAACACATCCAAACATCAAACATCCAGGCAAGATATAACTATCCAAATAGAACTGATGTGAACCCTCCCTGAGGGATGTTTAGGTCTGCGTAAGCATCCCCTTAGGCATCAGATATCTCATCACCATCTAGATCATACACTTACGGTTCCGAAGATACAAAATCCAACTAAGGTTGTGGCCTTCCTTGAGGGATGTTTAGGCACACAGAAGCGTCACCGTAGGCTAGATGGCTCATCCCCTCAAGGATCACACACTTACGACCTCAAGGAATCCTATTAGAAGTTCTCGTCAAGGAGTCAACTGTGCTAATCGACAAGCAAGTAGGTGATTAATCTATAGGAAAACATCGATGATTAATAAGGAAGATACAAAATCCAACTAAGGCTGTGGCCCTCCCTGAGGGATGTTTAGGCCATAGAAGCGTCACCGTAGGCTAGATGGCTCGTCCCCTTACAGATCATACACATACTACCTCAAGGAATCCCATTCTATTTCTAGTTTGGGAGTCAACCTCATTAATCGACATTCTACCCTATGTATAGAAGTTCTCACAACATAGGGAAGAACATGATGAAAGCAAGTAGGTAACCAATTATCAAACATTAACGATTAACAATGAAATGATAAGTTATATACATTTCCATGGAATGTTTAACAAGAGAACATACTTGCATGGGCAGCGGGGCTAGTCCCTACACCCCAGTGAAAAGGAACTACTCACTCATGATGCGAGAAATAAGAAGAATAAGAGAGAGGGAAGATTCCACCATGAGCATGATGAAGAAGGTAGTCACAACTCAGTGAAGATGATGTGGTCTTCTACATTGTGTCGGGGCAGATCTTAGACAAGGAGGAAGAATCACCAAGGCAGATCGGGCAGACCATCTTCTCCACCTTCCTTCTCTACTCGACTTCCTTGCTCACTGTAGGAGGAGCAGGTGAAGTGGCTATGGCGTGGATGTACGTGGATGGAGCTGGATTGAACCTTGCGTTTGGGTAGCTTGGCGGCGTCCCTAGAACGATGCCCAAATGAGAACTCCTATGGTCCTATTTATAGGCTTGGGTTTGGTCCTCACGTTTTTTCTGTGAACTTATTTAAACGGTATTGAGTCTCTGTCCAAACAGTCTTGATTAGTACCCTCCAACCGGTCTTGGAGACCGATTGATGGCCAAACGGTCTCGTAGTTCATACGGTTCTGGCTTTAACAATTTCTGCCTCTGATCAGTCTTGAGTCTCTATCCAAAAGCTCTTGATTAGTACCCTCCAACCGGTCTTGGAGACCAGTTGATGGCCAAACGGTCTCGTATTTCATACGGTTCTGGCTTAAACAGTTTCTGCCTCTGATCGATCTTGAGTGTCTGTCCAAATGGTCTTGCGGATCTATGACTTTATGGTCTTCAGCAAATGATCGTCATTCAAATGGTCTTGAGAGTATTCGTTGACCGAACGGTCTTGAAGATCAAACAGATCCAAATGGTCTTGGGACCATGCACCGCCAAACAATTTTGAGCTCTCATGGTCTCGGGAAAATGGTCTGCATCCCATCGGTCTTCACTTTCAAAAAGTTTCTACTCCAAACGGTGTTGGCTTCAATTGGTCTTCACTTCCAAACAGTCTTGAAGACCGATGGGTTTCAATCGGTCTTGAGATGTAAACGGTCTTTGGTATCCAAACAGTCTTCGTCGTCCAAATGGTCTTGGGGTTCGTTTGGGTAGGTGGCAGGTGGAGGAATGTGTGAGTGGATGGCTAAGACCGAGAGGTCAAAACCGAATGGGTAGACCGCTAGGGCAAACCGTTTGGTAAAGAACGATTGACCAATACCGAATAGGAAAAACCGTTTGGTCAAGACCGATTGGTCAAGACCGATTGGTCAAGACCAAGGTTGAGAGGATCTTTGGTGAGTTCTAGTTGATGGTTGATCCTCATTAAGACTTTCACAAAATCAATATAAATCTAGTTAATAATCTAGATAATTGCTTCTCTTAAGAAATCTTGCATTTTGTGAGATTTAGGAGATGAAATCGAAAGTATTGAATCGAATTGGTCCCAAAAAGGCGACTAAAAATCATGATGAATATGGGTTCATCAGAATACCCCGAACTTAAATGTTGCTCATCCTCGAGTAACACAAAATCTGAAAGAGTCGCCAACTGAATACTTTCAAGTCATGTGATTGTCTCCTCTTCTCATCATGATTGCTTCCCTCTGCTTAGTATGACTAAGCATGTTAACTTCTTGAGACCACTAAACACATTGAAAACTACTAGAGGGGGGGGGGTGAATAGAGTTTTATAGATAATTTAACAATTATTGAACTCAAACAACCACAATGAAAATATTGGACAAAGAGACACAAGGTTTAGAGTGGTTCCAACTATAGCAAATACTATAGCCGTCAATCCACTACCCGGTTGCTTACCCAACCGGGATTTGAAAAGAAATTTATTTTATTACCTCTTCAAGGAATTTACATAAAATACAATCTCTTTTCCTAAACCCTTCAAGCAGCCTTCACCTAGAAGTAATCGCCAACCTTGAAGCAGCCTTCCCTTGAAGTAGATGCACCAACTCCCGTTGCACCAGCCTTATGAAGTAGCTTCCCTTGTGATAGCCTTCTTGAAGTAGCTTGAAGTCCCCTTCTCCACCTAAGAAGTCAACCCTCTCCAATCCGCAGCCTCCAACCCTAGGAGTAGCAAGGAGAGTACAAAAGATAAAAAGGAACAAGAAAGAAAAAGGAAATTACAACTTATCCTTTAAGCCCAAGGCTTGATTTGCCTATATCAAGCGTGTAGATCTCCTAACCAATGTGTATGACAATGTGATTGTAGTGGATAGGAGATACTAGCCTATAGGACACGAAATGGGAGCAATAGGAATGAATGGCAAGTGTAGGAATTGCTCTATAGCTCTAAAACAGATTGCAAGTGTGTATTCAAGCTCAAGTATAGCACAAGTATAGCTTAGGTGTCTCTTGGTGTCCTAAGGCATGTCCTATTTATAGGAGTGGCCTATGGATACTTAAGGACGTTCTAGACAACTTCTAGGGGCTTCTAAGTGCTTAACTAGCCGTTAGATATAAGTTAAGTGCATTAGTAACGGCTAGTTACTTTATTCTGCAGTTGCTGTCAGAGACCATCTTGGTCGACAAATGGTCGACCGAGACACCTACTCGGTCGAAGTTTTGTCGACCGACAGGTTCTCTGGATCAACGTTCATTTGCAACTGCCAACTACTTTGTCAGCTGTGTCTAACGACTACTTGGGTCATTCTCGGTCGAGGAGTTTGTCGACCGAGAGTGTCTCGGTCGAGGAGTGTGGTCGACCGAGATTGACTCTGTTTTCAATCTTTTAATTAACCACTAAGCATGTGTATGAGTGTACATATGTGATCCTATTTGAAGGGGATGACCTATCTAAGTGTGGTGATTAGCTAGGAAGATCCAACGCTTGATTTACATGCAATCTAAGTACTTGTACATTATATATTTGTACAAGTTTTTACAACAGTGATTACATTGCATGGAAATGTAAATATGTAAGCTCTTTGGATTTTCCCTAGTTACTTTGTCATCCACCTTAATCCTGCACACTCAAGTAGCACGTTAGATCAACAAGAATGAAATGTTTGTCATCATCGAAACAAAGGGATTTATCATAATGTCCAATTTATCCAACAATCTCCCCCTTTTTGAAGATGACAAACATTTCCTAAAATATGAAATAAGAAAATATAAAGCATGTGAGTTTCATACTTGAAGATTACCTTTTGTAGCCATTCTTGTTTTACAAGTGAGTGCTGGCCATCCAGATGAAACTCATTTATATTTATATTTTTGATTTTATATTCTTTCTCCCCCTTTGTCATTTCAAAAAGATATCCAGGTTTAAACATTTTATTTCTTCTCCCCCTTAATTTTATATTAAGCTCCCCCTTAAATAGATATCCTATTAGGAACATGGATTTATGTCTAATTTATCCACAATTTGTTTCTCAATCATTTGCAAAGGATGTTAAGCCTTGAAATGATATGAGATTCCCTTAAGCTTATGATGGATGTATATTTATTTCTCATCTATCAAGGGATGTTAATCCCTGATTTGTTTAGAGAGTTCCTTTAAGAGCAAGATATATCATTTTGATGAAATTCTTTTTCATACAAATTACTTTTAAGAATCCGAAGGTCATAACAAACTCCAAATGATGTTAACAATGTTTTTGTAAGCTTCATAATCAAATAATAAAATTTGTTTTTATAAGCTCCCCCTTAATCTTACAATTTAAGCAATTTAAGGCTTTTAAGGTCACAAATGATAAATTTTTTTGATTTTGACCTTTATCAAAAGTATACTAAGATTAAGTTCAATAAATTGATGTCAAATAAGCATTTTGTCAAAGCTTATTTTAGGTCACCCTTGACTACGACCATTGCGCCCCTTGGCTAAATTTTGTTTTAACCAAGAGGCAAAAATTGCAGATTTCCAATTAAGCATTTATATCAATTTTGATGCATGTTTAAGTGATACTAAACATGAAAGCATAATGAATATTTCAAGTCTTTTAAAGATTTCAATTGAAAACATTTTATTCTTTGCAAGCATTTCTAAGATATAAAACATCAATAAATCCTTTTGCTTGCTTATGTAATGATAGAACAATAAAAGCATGTAAAAACAGAAATTTTCTTTAAAACTAAGCATAATTTTAGTTTTCTTTGACCAAATTAATTTCACATAATTTCTCAAAGATAATTTCCTTATCTTATGCTTTATTGTACAGTCATTAACCATAAATAGACAACAATTTTAATTAATTTCACAAGAATGCAGCAATTTTTCAACATTCTGAAAAACAGTGACATGCTCGGTCGACAGCTTCTCGACCGAGGTTCACTCGGTCGACAATACCTCGACCGACCAAGTTTCTGAAAGGTGTTCAGAAATCGTTTTCAAGCAAAAAGAAATATACAAAGTAGAGCTCAATTGTGTTGAGATAAGACATTATGATATGAAGAATCAGTTTAGGTCAAATCTCAACTATTTATTTTTAAGCTACTAAGTTTTAGGAATCCAAGCTAACTCATCTTTCTTTTTCTTAAATGGGCATGAAAATGAATAGTGTCCAAGACGTGAGCAATAATGGCAACATATAGAATCAACCTCAAGTCTTTTTCTATGGTTTTGTTCTAGGTTGTTCTTTGGTACAAATGTGGCTTGATGTGCTCGTGTCTTTCTCCAACTAGGTTGTTGATAAGATTTCTCTTTGGGCTTATAACCTAGTCCTCTTCTTCCAATTTGATGATAGGAATTATCCAATATTCTATCAAGGATTCCATTGTTGCTTAACCTACTGACTTTTTGTTGCAACTTAATGATCTCATCCATTCTTTTCTTAATGTCTAGTTTTGCTTGATCTAGATTGGATGATAAAGAATTCCTTTCTTTCACTATATTGTCATAATCTACATGGGTGCACAATATAGGATGTTTTTGAAAGTCATTTAACTTTGCAAGTAATTCAACCTTTTCTTGATATAGAAGATCATAATTTGTTTCTAGAGTAAAAATCTTCACTTCACTACTACTTAGAGATGATTTCAAAGTACGGTTTTCAGAAACAATGTCATCTTTTTCAAAACCAAGAGTATTCAATTTAGCATATAAATCATCATTTTCGGATGTAAGAGCAAGAAGTCTAGCATTTAACTCATCGTTTGTTTTATTAGACTTCTTTAATTTCTTCTTGCACTCAATATAGTTATTGTGTGTTTCTTCAAGACTAGAAATTAGCTCTTCTTTTGATAAATCAAGAAGGCTTACCTCTTCTTCTTCCTCCTCATTGGTTGTAGCAATGAAACAATTCTTATCGACCTCTTTCTTCTTTTCTTTCCATGGACAGCCGATTGTTGTATGGTTCGTTCCCAAACACCAATTGCAGCTTGTTGAAAGTTGGTCCAAGTTGCTCCTTTGCCTGCGGTTGTAGTCACCTCCACCCTTCATTCTTCAAGACCTGGTTAGGGTTCCTTGAAGCCTGCTCTGATACCAATTGAAAACTACTAGAGGGGGGGGGGGTGAATAGAGTTTTATAGATAATTTAACAATTATTGAACTCAAACAACCACAATGAAAATATTGGACAAAGAGACACAAGGTTTAGAGTGGTTCCAACTATAGCAAATACTATAGCCGTCAATCCACTACCCGGTTGCTTACCCAACCGGGATTTGAAAAGAAATTTATTTTATTACCTCTTCAAGGAATTTACATAAAATACAATCTCTTTTCCTAAACCCTTCAAGCAGCCTTCACCTAGAAGTAATCGCCAACCTTGAAGCAGCCTTCCCTTGAAGTAGATGCACCAACTCCCGTTGCACCAGCCTTCTGAAGTAGCTTCCCTTGCGATAGCCTTCTTGAAGTAGCTTGAAGTCCCCTTCTCCACCTGAGAAGTCAACCCTCTCCAATCCGCAGCCTCCAACCCTAGGAGTAGCAAGGAGAGTACAAAAGATAAAAAGGAACAAGAAAGAAAAAGGAAATTACAACTTATCCTTTAAGCCCAAGGCTTGATTTGCCTATATAAAGCGTGTAGATCTCCTAACCAATGTGTATGACAATGTGATTGTAGTGGATAGGAGATACTAGCCTATAGGACACGAAATGGGAGCAATAGGAATGAATGGCAAGTGTAGGAATTGCTCTATTGCTCTAAAACAGATTGCAAGTGTGTATTCAAGCTCAAGTATAGCACAAGTATAGCTTAGGTGTCTCTTGGTGTCCTAAGGCATGTCCTATTTATAGGAGTGGCCTATGGATACTTAAGGACGTTCTAGACAACTTCTAGGGGCTTCTAAGTGCTTAACTAGCCGTTAGATATAAGTTAAGTGCATTAGTAACGGCTAGTTACTTTATTCTGCAGTTGCTGTCAGAGACCATCTCGGTCGACAAATGGTCGATCGAGACACCTACTCGGTCGAAGTTTTGTCGACCGACAGGTTCTCTGGATCAATGTTCATTTGCAACTGCCAACTACTTTGTCAGCTGTGTCTAACGACTACTTGGGTCATTCTCGGTCGAGGAGTTTGTCGACCGAGAGTGTCTCGGTCGAGGAGTGTGGTCGACCGAGATTGACTCTGTTTTCAATCTTTTAATTAACCACTAAGCATGTGTATGAGTGTACATATGTGATCCTATTTGAAGGGGATGACCTATCTAAGTGTGGTGATTAGCTAGGAAGATCCAACGCTTGATTTACATGCAATCTAAGTACTTGTACATTATATATTTGTACAAGTTTTTACAACAGTGATTACATTTCATGGAAATGTAAATATGTAAGCTCTTTGGATTTTCCCTAGTTACTTTGTCATCCACCTTAATCCTGCACACTCAAGTAGCACGTTAGATCAACAAGAATGAAATGTTTGTCATCATCGAAACAAAGGGATTTATCATAATGTCCAATTTATCCAACACACATCTTACTATATCTTCGTTCCTAAGTATGTTTTCCAACATCACTTTCTCATCACCTTTTCCAACAAAAAGCATGTCAAAGAGTTTTGTAAGAGTCCAGAGATACCCACAGAACAACAAGTGTGCAATTGATCTGACACTGGTGTATTTCAGGGTAGTGGAGGCATTTATTGTGTCTTTAGGTAGAAAAGAGAGTGAAGGGTGGTATGGAAGGAAGAATTAAATCTCTCCTCTATTTGACTCGAGATTTTTATTATATTATTTGCAATTTCATTGATTGCATTTTTTGTGTGAATCTCTCCTCTATTCGACTCGAGATTGCATTTCTTTTTGTGTGCACTTTGGAATCTTTTCTTGGTGGTACACCCCTATTTGTTAGCGAGGGGTATGGAAGAAGCGGATGTAGAAAAAGGTGGTGTGCCACCCCAAACTTAGGGTTTGGCACTATTTTGGCTATTTTTGTTTCTTTTTGATGGATGTAGGGGTACAAAGATGATAAAAGAAGTGTAGAAGAGAGTTCAGATCAGAATGCAACTTGATTTACAATTCAACACACCAGGTTGTTCTCTTTATCTTATTCTACTCAAATAATGACTTGATGAGGATCTGGTGGGGATTCCATGATATTGTTCCACTAGTTAGTTAGGAAGCACGACGTGTTTGATCTCTATCAATTTGACAATCACTTGCCATTTTTGCATAAAGATCATGATGTTAGGATTCATAAGCTTCACATGATGGTTTCAATCAAAAGGATAGTTTCAAAAAATGTGGTCCTTTTGAGGATTTTCTTCGAATAAGGAGGGTATAATGATTCAAAAAGTGTCAAAACTTAATCAAGTATCTGCTCAATTTCTTGGAAAAGGAAATTTTGGACAAAAATGTGGTGGTGAAATCTTTATGTCAGAGATAGATGGGTGTGGGTGAAAGGTAAATTACGTACCACCCACCCTCCACCTCGAAGTTAGAAATTTTCTCATCCCGAGCAAACTCTAAATTTGAGATGGAGGGGAAAATTCATGCTGGTTGGACCACGAGATGTGGTTGCGTTCCAATCAGCATGCGTTCTCCATCTGAACATTTCAAGAATGAAAACCAATCAAAACTAAAGATATCATCTCACGATGTGATTTTTATTTTAGTGCGAAATTATAAAAAAAGTAAAAACAAAATTAGAGAAACATTCTAATTTGAAATTAAAAGTAAAAATGAATTTATTGATCGGGTTGCCTCCCGACAAGCACCTTTGTTTTATGTCGATGGCTCGACTGAATCCTTCAATTTTACGGAAGATATGTTGGATTGGTGAGTTCCAGCATTGCTTCGGTGTCTATGTTGTTTGAGGCAAAATATCTCTTTAAATGTTGACCATTTGCCACAAATTCTCCTAACATTTTCTCCATAAAGAGAAAGCACCATGTGGGGAGATGCTCTTGACAATGTATGATCCTGGCCAATGAGAATGGAGTTTTCTTGGGAATAACCTTAGTCTTGAGTTGAATAGAAGAACTCAGTCTCCCACTTGTATGTCCTTTCTTTTTATATGCCCTTCGTGCCAACGTTTCATATGTTCTTTATAGATTCATGCAATCACATAAGCTATCATCTGGAGTTCTTCTAGCTCCTGGAGTTGCAGAATCCTGGCTTGGCATGCTTTCTTCATATCAAAATTAAGTTGTTTTATTGCCCACCATGCTTTGTGTTCAATTTCAACAGGCAGGTGGCAAGACTTTCCATATATTAATCGAAACGGTATAGTTCCAAGGGGAGTTTTGAAAGAAGTTTGGTAGGCCCACAATGCGTCATTGATTTTTGCCGACCAATCTTTTCAGTTGTGGCCTATTGTTTTTTTCAAGATAGCCTTGAGTTGACGGTTAGAAACCTCTATCTATCCACTCATTTGTGGATGGTAGGGTGAGGCTACCTTGTGCGTTACACCATACTTTCTCAGTAACGCTTCAAAGATTCTTTCCAGAAAATGGGAACCTCTGTCGGATATCATAGTGCATGAGACTCTGAATCAGGGGAAAATGATATCTTTGAACATTTTGATGATAGGTTTGGAGTCACTAGTGACGGTTGGTGTGACGTCACCAGATTTTGATTTCTCCAAACCCTATTGGGAATGAGATGTCAGAATCTGGAAACATCATCCAATCATATCAGAGAGCGATGCGGAAGCATAATACGCATACATGAACATACAACCATAAATTCAACATGCATATTTATACAATATGAATTATTACAAAATGATTTACAGTTACATATTGAATGAAAAATTCTACAAGTCTAAACATGTGTGCTAACAGGATCTTAGACAATAGGTACAACCTGTACAACTACTCACTCCCATCTTTTTATCCCACGCTATCTCTGAACCTAAAACATACGTGAAAAAACGAATCAACACACAAGGTGTTGTGCACGTGGGTAGAAAGATACATTCTAATATGCTTGCATAATTGAAATTACTTGAGAAAGAAAGATTAAAGGAAAACATTGTTTAAAGTGATAAATAGGTAAACATTCCTTTTATTGCATTCACTTTGATGCGGTTGTACTACACATACTTGCTCTTGACTTACATCTAGTGTGGGCAATATAGTATCATCATACATCTAACATGGGCCAAGGAATCATACATCCATGTTAGGCAACATACATCCACACCAGGCTATGTGCTCTAGTAGCTACAACCCATCATACTCATTTATGTTCTATTAGGTTTGGCGAAGTATAACTCATACTAGTTCAACCAAGCAATCATATCCAAATACGAGCATTCAAGGTATTGCATATCCTAGGCAACCAGAAAACTAGTCTTATACTTAATAAATCCCACGTACCTGAGTTCAGAGATTCCTAACTTATCCTTGATCATCTAGAAGTCTGGTCATCACCTGATTAAGAGAAGACCACATACTATCATCAGATTCTCATCATCTTAACCCTAGTCGTGTTCATTAGGGTTTATATTATCTCATTAGGATATTCCAACATTTACTTACATTATTGTCTTGTATTTATCTTACTGATGTCATTTTCTAGATTATGATTCATTATCTGAATATTAGGTCCCATATCCTTTTTGGTGCACATATTAACCCTAGGTTACATCATTAACCTAGATTAGGGTTTTATAACATGTATTAAGATTCATCTTCATATAACATGGATTCTCTTCATCATTATGATCTCATAATTAAAACTAAAGTTCCATATACTGATATGATCTTACTCTGTGAATTTCATCATTTATTGAGAAGGTGTGCATTTATTGCATCATCTTTAGTGTTATTTGCTTAATTAGACATATTAATTAAATCATATGCTTTCGTGCATCAACATGACCATATCTGACATCATACGCATTATAAACATGATTATAGACTTACTGACATGTTATCATAATTTTAGAACATCGTTTGATATTTATTATCCATGAAATAAGCATTACACATCTTACGTGATATCACTAATATTAAAGCATTAAAAGGCTGATAATATACTTCCATATTGTTCTATGCATTTTTCTGAACGTTTTGATACCTTGTTTGTATTTTTCTGATAAACAGACTATTTACTATGATTTATGCAAGATCTGATATTAATTGGATTTCCTACCTTTTTGGGTCAATCAGATGGAGCCACATGGCTCTAAGAGGGCGCCTCCTTTGCTTTCTTCTGTTGGCTGGTTCACCCGATCTGGATCCAGGGTAGGATCTGCGGACCCGACGGTCCATGTACCCGAGCGGTCCGCCCCCTTTCGTTCTCGCTCGCGGGTCTCCCCTATTTCCTCTGTGAAATAGAGCCCCACCCAAAGGGCTGCGATCTGCCGTGTCCCAGTCCGTGCGAGACCCCAGTGGAGCTCGGTCCACTCTCCCTCTCTTGCACGAGCCCACGATCTCCTCGTGATGGTTCTTCTCGAAGCTGGATGCGTGCATTGTGCTCTGCTGGATCGGGCGCCACCGTGGGGTTCTACCCCAGCTTCGATGTAGCTGTGAGCCCCATCTGTGTCATGCCACCACTACCGAAGGGAATATCTCCTTCGTCTAGACTCTGATGCACAATTCCTTAATCACGCTGCTCTTCCTCCTTTCTGCTTCAGTGTGTTTTCACCATGTATGGGCTGATGACGCTGTTCTCTGCTTGAAGAGGCTCCTCCGGTACTCCTCGTCCACTGACGATGGATCCCCCTCCTCCGCGGATGTATAGCCTCTCATCTACTGCTCCTCACAAGAGCCGACTACTGATCTAGTTGTTCTCTATAGGTCCATCGCACTTAGGCTCATCACTGGTGTCACTCCGTCATGGATGCTTCTTCACAACCCTTCCCTGGGATGGAGTCCATCACCTCCAGGCTCCCTGGGTTGCCACTGCGTTGTGGATGAAGAGGGATGAGAGTGAGAAGGGAGGATCTCACCCTATAGTCCATGATGTCTGGTTAGTTGGGTTGCTCCTGGAGTTGTGGCGGATCTGAAGACTTATCCCCAACACTATTAACCACTTGATATGTATTCCTCACGACTTAGTCTCCTATACACCAGCTGGTCTATTGAAAACGTTGGTAGGTTGTGATCATTCAGATGTATCCAAGGGCCATTAGTGTGCTACACCACTCATCCTATCACAACTAACAAATTCGTACCCCTCTGTTGATTGGGTTGTCTTGTGACGTTACGTGGAAATTGAACTTATTTCTAACTTATTTAAATCAATAGTTCACATCATTATATCTTAATAGCCACCAATAGGGACCTTGAATTATCACCAATTTTATACATGGATCCCTTGTCGTATAATTTCTCATCTAGCAATGTTTGAGGCCAAAATTCTATGCTATGATCATATAAGTACATTCCTCAAATAACCTTATAACTAAGTGGTAAACCTTAATACAAGGCGTTTCATCATCAACTCTTGATCAAAAATTGCAACTTTCATTATATGACCACATTACACCTCTAGGTACATCATTAAATATTTTACCCCAACATGATTTCAAATATTATATTGAGTATTAGAATCCTAAATTCTGGGTCATCACATTCACCCCACCTTATATGGAATTTCGTCCTCGAAATTCAAGTGATTTCATTCTTAAGCTAATATTCAGGAGTTGTGGATGTCTCTAAACCAGCAGTCTAAGTTCCAAGAGTATCATTATCTTGATTCATCCTAGGTTGTCATCTTAGAAGGTTTAAGCATGTAGGGTGTACCCACCCCACCATATATAGGTCAAGTATAATATTTTTTTTATCGAAATTATCGGACTTAACATCTTAATGTCAAGTTTTATGATCAACATCATATTAGAGGATTTCATCATTAGGGGGGATTGATCTTCATAGTTACATAGTAGGGTCTTCACCCTATTGTGTGAATTGTCATCAAACTAGAAGCTTAGATTTAGAAGATTGGGGATTGAGAACTAAATCTAGTGATGTTGTAATCTATGATCCAAAAATGTGTTTTATTTCAAGTACATAGTTTCAACTTATATCTTTCATATATGATATGAGGGGAAATAATAGAATATATTCAATTGAGATTTTCAAGATTTCAAACACATATGTTTCATGAACAGTGTCAATGGAAAGGGAATATACTAAATCAATCTTATCATGATTCAAACTTGAATATCACATGTAGGGTATAGGAAGGGTATATATATTAGGTCAAGCTTATATGAGTGACTCTTCATACATGATCATCCAAATATCTCAAGTGAGGTTTCTAACATCATATATATAGAGAAAGAGAAGGGGAAGGAGAAGGATTGGCATGCATTGATGAGTATTATATGCACAAGGCATTTTACTATCTGAACCAGAGTTCATATAGCACCTCACTTGCAACTAATGATGAGATTAACAAACATATGTCACTCAAGCTAGGACATATATATGTCCAACAAGACCTACTAACCAAAACTTCTACCCATAAAAAAAATGTCTACCCATCTTTTGGGAACAAGGGTAACCACTAGATTCCTTTATATACAACTACTAACCTGAGTATGAGGCTCATCATGGTTATCACACATCATATACATCATCTTAGGGTCTTGGGACATCTCCCTCACTTATATAGCAAGAATCAAAATTTTAATTGCCTCTTCCTCTATGGTTAGGTATTTTCATAGGACATCTAGGGTTCAACACTTTTATGGAAACCACACACTGGGTCACTCAACTCATATACTTAGAAGTAGTCTAGCTAGGGACTCATTATCATGCATTTCATCATGCATATTTTTCAACATATTACATATATTTTGGAGTATAGGTACTCTGACCATCTCCCGTGATGGGTCGACTCATATCAAAGGGTCACCCAATTCATATGTCCCATGCTAGAGGTCCTCCTTTGTAAAGAGATTGAGGCCCATGTTGGTCTCAAACTATATGTCACATATCATATCTCAAAACACACAAGACTAGGTACAAGCAAACATGCCAACCCACTAGCTATGTTTAGCACATCAACCATGTCGTATGTATCAACAAGGTTCTAGGTCTAGCTAGGGTTGCATGGTCAAACTCATTTCATATTTTCAACCTACTTGACCTTCTCAAGGACAATCTAAGCATTATCAACATCAACATCGACATCAAGATCAACATTAACATCATTATCATTATTGTTATCATAATCATCATCATCATCTTAGGTTTCTAAGTTACTCACTAACCTAACCTTTATCATGGCTCTAGACTACTCTAGAGACTACAACTACCATCTAAACTCTCTCATCTAGACTGGATGTTACATCTCTTTCTCTTAGGTTACATGGACACTCACTACCTTTCTGGGTGTGGTAACATTTTTCATATGTACATATACTAATACTTGAAATAAGTTTTCTCCAACATTGGAAACAGACGATGAAAACCACCATACTCCATTCGAACAAAACCAAAACCAAAACGAGTTACCACACTCATGAGGCAGTCTAGTACCATGACACCTAGAGAACTAGCAAGAACATGGTGCACACCTATGTAGACACCCTAAGCACATGTCGCGAATCATATGTCTAGGGATGTAAATTTCACAAGTCTACACCTTGTTCTAGAACATCTAGGTTCTAACCTAGAGGCTAAGTCAACCAGGTCCACAAGGATATTTCATTAAGTTTCTAGGGTTGGAATGTAAAGTAAGTTTGGTTTATGTTTCCTATGAGCAATTGTTAGGTGTAGCTATTGTTCATGCTCTGATACCAACTGTGACATCCCCAGATTTTGGTTTCTCCAAACCCTATTGGGAATGAGATGTCAGAATCCAGAAACATCATCCAATCATATCAGAGAGCGATGCGGAAGCATAATACGCATACATGAACATACAACCATAACATACTCAACATTCAACATGCATATTTATACAATATGAATTATTACAAAATGATTTACAGTTACATATTGAATGAAAAATTCTACAAGTCTGAACATGTGTGCTAACATGATCTTAGACAATAGGTACAACCTGTACAACTACTCACTCCCATCTTTTTATCCCACACTATCTCTGAACCTAAAACATACGTGAAACAACGAATCAACACACAAGGTGTTGTGCACGTGGGTAGAAAGATACATACTAATATGCTTGCATAATTGAAATTACTTGAGAAAGAAAGATTAAAGGAAAACATTGTTTAAAGCGATAAACCGGTAAACATTCCTTTTATTGCATTCACTTTTATGCGGTTGTACTACACATACTTGCACTTGACTTACATCTAGTGTGGGCAATATAGTATCATCATACATCTAACATGGGCCAAGGAATCATACATCCATGTTAGGCAACATACATCCACACCAGGCTATGTGCTCTAGTAGCTACAACCCATCATACTCATTTATGTTCTATTAGGTTTGGCGAAGTATAACTCATACTAGTTCAACCAAGCAATCATATCCAAATACGAGCATTCAAGGTATTGCATATCATAGGCAACCAGAAAACTAGTCTTATACTTAATAAATCCCACGTACCTGAGTTCAGAGATTCCTAACTTATCCTTGATCATCTAGAAGTCTGGTCATCACCTGATTAAGAGAAGACCACATACTATCATCAGATTCTCATCATCTTAACCCTAGTCGTGTCCATTAGGGTTTATATTATCTCATTAGGATATTCCAACATTTACTTACATTATTGTCTTATATTTATCTTACTGATGTCATTTTCCAGATTATGATTCATTATCTGAATATTAGGTCCCATATCCTTTTTGGTGCACATATTAACCCTAGGTTACATCATTAACCTAGATTAGGGTTTTATAACATGTATTAAGATTCATCTTCATATAACATGGATTCTCTTCATCATTATGATCTCATAATTAAAACTGTAGTTCCATATACTGATATGATCTTACTGTATGAATTTCATCATTTATTGAGCAGGTGTGCATTTATTGCATCATCTTTAGTGTTATTAGCCTAATTAGACATATTAATCAAATTATATGCTTTTGTGCATCAACATGACCATATCTGACATCATACGTATTATAAACATGATTATAGACTTGCTGACATGTTATCATAATTTTATAACATCGTTTGATATTTATTATCCATGAAATAAGCATTACACATCTTACATGATTTCAGTGATATTAAAGCATTAAAAGACTGATATTATACTTCCATATTGTTCTATGCATTTTTCTGAACGTTTTGATACCTTGTTTGTATTTTTCTGATAAACAGACTATTTAGTGTGATTTATGCAAGATCTGATATTAATTGGATTTCCTACATTTTTGGGTCAATCAGATGGAGCCACGTGGCTCTGAGAGGGCGCCTCCTTTGCTTTCTTCTGCTGGCTGGTTCACCCGATCTGGATCTAGGGTAGGATCCACATACTCAACGGTCCATGTACCCGAGCAGTCCACCCCCTTTCGTTCTCACTCGTAGGTCTCCCCTGTTTCCTCTGTGAAATAGAGCCCCACCCAAACGGCTGTGATCTGCCATGTCCCAGTCCGTGCGAGACCCCAGCGGAGCTCGGTCCACTCTCCCTCTCTCGCACGAGATCACGATCTCCTCGTGATGGTTCTGCTTGAAGCTGGATGCGTGCATCGTGCTCTACTGGATCGGGCACCGCCGTGGGGTTCTACCCCAGCTTTGATGTAGTTGTGAGCCCCATGTGTGTCATGCCGCCGCTGCCGAGGGGAAGATCTCCTTCGTCTAGACTCTGATGCACAATTCCTCGATCACGCTGCTCTTCCTCCTTTCTGCTTCATCATGTTTTCACCATGTATGGGCTGATGACGCTGTTCTCTGCTTGAACAGGCTTTGCCGGTACTCCTCGTCCACTGACGATGGATCCCCCACCTCCGCGGATGTATAGCCTCTCATCTACTGCTCCTCATAAGAGCCGACTACTGATCTGGTTCTTCTCTATAGGTCCAGCGCACTTAGGCTCACCGCTGGTGTCACTCCTTCATGGATGCTGCTACACAACCCTTCCTCGACAAGGAGTCCATCACCTCCTGGCTCCCTGGGTTGCCGCTGCGTTGTGGATGAAGAGGGATGAGAGTGCGAAGGGAGGATCTCACCCTATAGTCCATGATGTCTGGTTAGTTGGGTTGCTCCTGGAGTTGTGGCGGATCTGAAGACTTATCCCCCAACACTCTTAACCACTTGATATGTCTTCCTCACGACTTAGTCTCCTATACACCAGCTGGTCTATTGAAAACGTTGGTAGGTTGTGATCATTCAGATGTATCCAAGGGCCATTAGTGTGCCACACCACTCAGCCTGTCACAAATAACAGATTCGTGCCCCTCTGTTGATTGGGTTGGCTTGTGACGTTACGTGGAAATTGAACTTATTTATAACTTATTTAAATCAATAGTTCACATCATTATATCTTAATATCCACCAATAGGGACCTTGAATTATCACCAATTTTACACATGGATCCCTTGTCGTATAATTTCTCATCTAGCAATGTTTGAGGCCAAAATTCTATGCTATGATCATGTAAGTACATTCCTCAAATAACCTTATAACTAAGTGGTAAACCTTAATACAAGTCTATTCATCATCAACTCTTGATCAAAAATTGCAACTTTCATTATATGACCACATTACACCTCTAGGTACATCATCAAATATTTTATCCCAACATGATTTCAAATATTATATTGAGTATCAGAATCCTAAATTCTGGGTCATCACAGTTGGTATAGCTTCAACCCACTTTGAGACGCAATCCACCGCCATTAGGATGTAAGAAAATCCACGAGAAGATGGGAATGGACCCATATAGTCCACACTCCAAACATCAAATATCTCGATTTCTTGCCACAACTTTAGTGGCATCTCATCTCTCTTTGTTATGTTACATGTTCTCTGATACATGTCACATGATAAAACAAATTTGTAGGAATCTTTGGATTTGTTTGGCCAAAAGAATCCACATTGCAAAACTTTCAAGGAAATTTTCTTAGAACTCATATGGCCTCCAAATGGGCCTGAGTGACATTACTCCAAAATAAGCTGAGCTTTTTCTTTAGCGATACATCATCTGTATAGGCCATCATCACATAGCTTGAAGAGGTACGTCTCATCCCAGTGATATTGCTTCACATCATGCATGAATTTTTTCAGTGCATTTCCGGTGCATTCAGGATGGATAACGCCAGCGGCGAGATAGTTCACATAGTCTGAGTACCAAGGGGTAGCTTTTGAAACTTTCATTAGTTGGTCGTGCGGAAGAGAATCATTTATCAAGATATTCTCAATTTCCAGAGTGTGGATGCGACTTAGGTGGTCTGGTACAACATTCTTTGTACCCTTTTTATCTCTTATCTCTAGATCAAATTCTTGAAATAGGAGAATCCATCTAATTAACCTAGGTTTAGCATCTTTCTTCATTAGGAGATAACCGAATAGCTTCATGTTCTATGTAGACAATGACTTTTAAGCCAATGAGGTAGGATCTGAACTTAGCAAAGGCATACACGACTGCAAAAAGTTCTTTCTCGGTAGTTGCATAATTCTTCTGAGCTTCATCGAGGGTCTTCGATGCATAGTAGATCACATAATGTTTCTTTTCTATACATTGACCTAAGACAACACCCACATCATAATCACTGGCATCACACATTATTTCAAATGGGTGATCCCAATCAGGAGCTCTAATGATGGGTTTTTTTGTAAGGGCATGTTTCAAGTTATTAAAACTTTTGACATATTCTTCGTCAAAATGGAACTCAATGTCCTTTAGTAACAAATTTGTCATCGGCTTGGTTATCTTAGAGAAATCCTTTATGAACCGTCTGTAAAAGCCTACATGACCTAGGAATGCATGAACTTCTCTTACATTTTTCGGGATAGTGAGTTTGGAAATCACTTTGATTTTTTCCCTATCTACTTTGATTCCTCGATTGCTGACTCTATGACTAAGGACAATGCCTTCATTAACCATAAAGTGACACTTCTCCCAATTCAACACAAGATGTGCTTCTTCACGCCATTTAAGGACAAGGGAGAGGTTCTTTAGGCATGAGTCGTATGAATCTCCATATACAAAAAAATCAGCCATAAAAACTTCCATGATAGTCTCAGTTAAACCAGTGAATATAGCTTCCATGCAACGTTGGAAAGTTACAGGCGCACTGCAGAGTCTGAACGACATCTTTCTAAAGGCATATGTTCCAAACAGGAAAGTAAAAGTCATTTTCTCTTGATCATCTGCATGTATAGGAATTTGATAGAATCTAGAGTAACCATCGAGATAACAAAAATATTCTTGGTGAGCCAATCTTTCTAAGACTTGATCAAGAAAAGGCATCGGAAAATGATCCTTTTGTGTCGCTTTGTTCAACTTCCTATAATCAATACACATCCTCCACCCAGTGACTGTTCGAGTCGGGATGAGTTCATTGTCTTCATTTTGTATTACAGTAGTTCCACCCTTTTTCGGGACAACATGCACGAGACTTACCCATGGCGAGTCAGATATCAGATAGATGATCCCTGTAGTAAGTAATTTGATAACTTCACGATAGACTACTTCTTTCATATTTGGGTTTAGCTTTCGTTGATGTTCAACAGTCGGCTTATGGTCTTCCACCATGGGGATTTTGTGCATACAAAGTGCTTGACTCACCCCAGTGAGATCACTCATCTTGTAGCCTATAGCTTTCCTTCTTTCCTTTAGTTATGTCAAGAGTCTATCTTCTTGTTCTTTCGTTAGATCATAGTTTATGATGAATGGGCAGACTTTGAGGTCATCTAGAAATGCATACTTCAATCCCTCAGGTAGAGGTTTCATTTCAGGAACTTGTGCTTTTTCGCATGGTTCTTCAATGACATCCACATCTTTGAGTTCCTCAATTTTGGATTCAAGATTTTCTTTAGCAGTATCGAGGTGGAGAACATAATCCTTTATTTGTTCATCAATGGAGTTATCAACAGATGGGTTTGTTAGAGCCATTTCTATTGGGTCATCTTGTTCATAATCCTCTTGTGTAAGCAGTGTCATCTTCTCTATGCACTCAATCAAGTAGATTTCTTCTTGCATGCTTGGTCTTCACATACTTTCAAAAAAACTTTGAATTTGAGAGTTTCTTTACCAAGTCTGAGCAGCAAGGTTCCTGTCTCAACATCAATCAGAGCTCTTGCAGTGGCGAGGAATGGACGTCAAAAGATGAGAGGGTATCTAGTGTCTTCCTTTATGTCCATGATGACGAAATCACATGGAACATAGGAATCTTTGCCTACCTTGACAGGGACATCTTTAATGATACCCAAAGGAAGGGTTACATTGTTATCTACGAGTTGTATGGTCATGCCAGTTGGGAGAAGTTCAAAAAACCCTAGCCTTTTGCAAAGGTTGAGTGGCATGATGGAAATGCTAGCACCAAGATCGGCCAACCCTTTCTTACAGGAAGAATCACCAATATGGCAAGAAATCCCAAAAGATCCTGGATCTTTCTGTTTCTTTGTCATCTTACTCTGGATGATATTGGAAGTGGTTGTTGCTATCTTAACTATCTCATATTCTTCAGTTATATATTTCCTTATGAGAAGTGAATTCAAGTACTTCGTCCAAGCTGGTATCTCAGCCAGTGCATCCAGAAAGGGTATGTCAACATGAAGCTTCTTCATAGATTCTTTGAACTTATTGAAATGAGTATCAAGCTTTGTTTGCCTTAGACGAGCTGGAAAAGGTATTCGAGGCTTGTAAATAGAGATATCAGGTTCTGATGTTGCTTCTTCCTCTTCTGTAGTAGGTTTCTCATAATTTTCTCTGTCTGACTTATCATTGCTTGGCTGCTCCTTCAGAAAAGATTCAAGTTCTTTGTCAACTTGATCTTTCACCTGGTCTTGTTTATCTATGACAATCATTGGTGTCTTGACAGGAGGGTCAAAATATATATTACCAGAACGAGTCATAACAACCTTCAATTTCTTAGGATGTTTAGGGTTGTTCTCTGGTTGACCCATGAAAGCTCCAGCAGGTGGCTTCACGCTAGCTACAAGTTGAGCTAGTTGAGATTCAATGGTTTTCTGATGTGCTTGTTGGTTAGCTATCAAGGCTTGCTAGTTAGCTATCATAGTTTGCTGTGACTGCAACATCTTCTCAATGGTCATCAATTTGTCATCAGGAGGGATGCGTCCGGTTTGTTTCCCTTGTTGTTGATTTTGGTAAGGGACCTGGTTGGGATTCTGGAATTGTGAGTTGTTTTGATAATTGTTGAAGTTCCTATTTGGGAAGTTGCCTCTGAAGTTCCCTTGATTCCCAAAATTTTGTTGTTGGTTATATTGGAATTCTGGTGGGCCTCATTGTTGATTGTTTGAACCAATTTATCATGAGTTTTCTACTCTTAAAGGATTTCGATATTGAAAACTACGATGGTTCATATTCTGATTTGGATTGTAATATCCTTGACCAGGGATGGTGTTGACATCATTACGATTTTGCATTTGACTATTATCTCCTTGTCCACATGCGTTTCTTAGAACAACATTGTAGAGAACATTGCATTCTAAAGTGGAATGATCAATACCTTTACATGCTTCACAGAAAAACAAAGATGACTTAATTTGTTCCTGTTGCTGAGGGGGTGAGCGTCCTCTTCCAAAAGCAACAAGGGATGAATCAATATGGTCTTTCTTGGAAACTAGGAGTTTGAGGGTTTCAGTGATTGACTTGTATTCAGGAATAACTTTAGACATAGCTACCTTCAACACTCCCTTGCCTATAGAGATACCCTAATTAGCTGGATTTTCAACTCCAAGGGTGACAACCCTCCATGCAATATCATAACTTTGTCGCATGAAGTTTCCTCCAGACGAGGAGTCTAAAAATCTCTTGATATCATCGTCCACACCCCTATCGAAGATTTCATGAAGCTGATTCTTTGGGATTCCATGGTGTGGATATTTACGTAGAAGATCTTTATATCTTTCTCATGCTTCAGCAAGGGTTTCTCTAGGGGCTTGAGTGAACATGGTTATTCTACCCCTAATTTCATAGGTGAGATAAGGGGATAATTTTTTTCCAGAAAAACATTTTGAAGTTGATCCCAAGTGGTGATGAGTTAACATTGCAAGGAGTTGTACTAGATTATAGCTCTATCAGCAAGAGAATACTTGAAAATACAGAGTTGAATAGCATTGTTTGAGACTCCATTTTGCTTTGTCATGGCACATAGATTAATAAACCTCAAAAAATGTTCTTGACTATCTTCTCCTTGTTTACCATAGAATGGGCTGTTTTGAAGCAAGGTAATCCAATGTGCTCGTATCTCAAAGTTGGGAGCATTGATGGGAGGACATTGAACTGGGTGATGAACATCAACAACTTTAGGGATTGAGAACTACCTATGATCCTTTTGCAGTTTGGCTGCTTGCATTGCTGCTTGTGCTGCTAAGATTTCTTCTTGAACTGCAGCTCTGGCTTCTTGCATGAACCTTTCTCTTTGTGCATTAAGGGCTTGAGCTACCCTTTGGGCTATTTCCTCCACTTGAGCCATTCTTTCTTGGTTCTCTCTATTCTAATAATGAAAAGTTCTATCTATCTCAGCGTCAAAGCTAGTAGTGAGTCTGGGACTGTTCAGAGGGTGCACGCACTAGTCCTTGAGGGTACCTGAGATGAAAATAGTTTTTAAAAGTAAGGTTGATGGAGAGAAACCAAATTCAAGTGAATGATCGATCATATCAAAAAGGAAAATAAAAACTTAGATTAGCCTTAAAAGAACTAGATTTGACTAACTGATTCTGTTGTCCCCAGCAATGATGCCAGAATTTGACGTGGAATATTATCACACTAACAAATTCACTTGGGGTTGAGATCCCTGAGCTTTTATTAAAACCTTGTGCAATAATACCACACGCAAGAGGACGGGTCTTATCGCAGTATAGTTAATGATCGAATCCCAAGAGACAACATTTTAAGGAAACGTTATCAGTCAAATCTAGCTCAAGTAAGACTAATATTTAGAAAATTGGTTGATTTGAGGTTAATTAAACTAATTGTAGGAAAGTAAAGAGCAGAATTAAAGTTGCATCTAGATTAATGACATGGAATCACTGGGATGGTCTCGGGTTTCACCACCACTACACATGCAAACACATCCAAACATCAAACATCGATGTAAGATATAACTATCCAAATAGAACTATTGTGAACCCTCCCTGAGGGATGTTTAGGTCTGCGTAAGCATCCCCTTAGGCATCAGATGTCTAGTCGCCATTTGGATCATACACTTACGGTTCCGAAGATACATAATACAACTAAGGCCATGGCCCTCCCTGAGGGATGTTTAGGCACACAGAAGCATCACCATAGGATAGATGGCTCGTCCCCTCACGGATCACACACTTACGACCTTAAGGAATCCTATCAGAAGTTCTCATAAAGGAGTCAACTGCACTAATCGACAAGCAAGTAGGTAATTAATCTACATGAAAACATCAATGATTAACAAGGAAGATACAAAATCCAACTAAGGTTGTGGCACTCCCTGAGGAATGTTTAGGCTACATAAGCATCACCATAGGCTAGATGGCTCATCCCCTTACAGATCATAGACTTACTACCTCAAGGAATCCCATTCTATTTCTAGTTTGGGAGTCAACCTCATTAATCGACATTCTACCCTACATATATAAGTTCTCGCAATATAAGGAAAAACATGATGAAAGCAAGTAGGTAACCAATCTTCAAACATTAACGATTAACAACAAAATGAAAAGTTATATACATTGCCATGGAATGTTTAACAAGAAAACATGCTTGCTTGGGCATTGGGGCTAGTCCCCACACCCTAGTGAAAAGGAACTACTCACTCATGATGCAAGAAACAAGAAGAACAAGAGAGAGGGAAGATTCCGCCATGAGCATGATGAAGAAGGTAGTCGTAGCTCGGTGAAGCTGATGTTGTCTTCTACGTCATGTCGGGGCAGATCTTAGACAAGGAGGAAAAATCACCAAGGCAGACCGTGCAAACCTTCTTCTCCACCTTCCTTTTCTACTCGACTTCCTTGCTCACAGTAGGAGGAGCATGTGAAGTGTCTATGGCATGGATTTATGTGGATGGAGTTGGGTCGAACCTTGCATTTGGGTAGCCTGGCGGCATCCCCAGATCGATGCCCAAATGAGAACCCATGTGGTCCTATTTATAGGCTTGGGTTTGGTCCTCATGTTTTTTCTATGAAATTCTTTAAATAGTCTTGAGTCTCTATCCAAACAGTCTTGATTAGTACCCTCCAACCGGTCTTGGAGACCGGTGGATGGCTAAATAGTCTCATATTTCATACAGTTCTGGCTTTAACAGTTTCTTCCTCTGATCAATCTTGAGCCTCTATCCAAACGGTCTTGATTAGTACCCTCCAACCGGTATTGGAGACTAGTTGATGGCCAAACAGTCTCATATTTCATACGGTTCTGGCTTTAACGGTATCTGCCTCTGACTGGTCTTGAGTCTCTGTCCAAACGATCTTGCAGATCTATTACTATACAGTCTTTAGCATACAATCGTCATTCAAACGGTCTTGAGAGTATCCATTGACCAAACGGTCTTGAAGACTGAACAGATCCAAACGGTCTAGGGACCATGCGCCGCCAAATGGTTTTGAACTCTCACGGTCTTAGGAAAACAGTCTGCACCCCATCAGTCTTCACTTTCAAACAGTTTCTACTCCAAACGGTCTTGACTGCAATCGGTCTTCACTTCCAAACGGTCTTGAAGACTGATGGGTGTCAATTGGTCTAGAGATGTAAACGGCCTTTGGCGTCCAAACGGTCTTCGTCGTCCAAACAGTCTTGGGTCCAAACAGTCTTGGGGACCATTTGGGTAGGTGGCAGGTGGAGGAACGTGTGAGTGAATGGCTAAGATTGAGAGGTCAAAACCAAATGGGTAAAATGCTAGGGCAAACCGTTTGGTAAAGAATGATTGACCAAGACCGAATAGACAAAACCATTTGGTCAAGACCGATTGGTCAAGACCAAGGTTGAGAGGATCTTAGGTGAGTTCTAGTTGATGGTTGATCCTCATCAAGACATGCACAAAATCAATATAAATTTAGTTAATAATCTTGATAATTGAGTTATTTAAGAAATCTTGCATTTTGTGATATTTAGGAGCTGAAATTGAAAGTATTGAATCGAATTGGTCCCAAAAAGGTGACTAAAAATCATGATGAATATGCGTTCATCAATGAGAAGAAGTCTTATATAGTCCATCCCATAATTTACCCTCCACTGCCACCTTGGAACTATCCTCTAGTTCTAGGACCTTACAAGTACCCACCTCAGCCAGGCTTAGTCACTACACAACTACTATTCCTACCATTGTCAAGATGAAATACCAATGTAGAAAAAAAAGAGAAGGTTCACACACTTAGGGGGATCTCACAATAGCATTCTTCCATTGATCAAGCACCTGGTGGAGTTTCCATCCATAAGGAAACTTCCTGATCCCCTGCTAAAGAGCTATGATTCAAATGCTTACTGTGACTTACAACTCAATAAGGAACACAAAATACACTCATGCATAGCTCTCAAGAACAACAGTTAAGTCATAATCAACGTGTATGTCATCCAAGTGGACACCCTAATAGATGAAATCACTCTAGAGCTTGTCACCAAAGATCCAGATGCATATAGAGAATTGATTGAATCCCTTCTCAATCTAGAGGATAACATGAACACACCAACAGATGTAGTCGCAAAGTTGATTGAGTCTCTACTCAAGCTCGAGGTTTGCCATAGAGCACCAAGACTCAAAAGTGTCACAATCCCTAAAGCATTGGGTATCGTGAAGGACCTACCTAACTATTTTTACTTAAAAAATCAAAATGAATAAAAAATAAATTCAAAATAAAAAAATCAATTTCGAAATGAAAAAAACATTTAAAAATATAAAACTTAAAACCAAAATCAATAGAAAAATCACTAAATCTATTTAAGTGCCTAGACGTGTCCCCCATGTACCCTGAAGAAGAAGGGTCAAAGTAGTAAAGTAGGGCCTAGGATGAAAGGAGCATGTTTGTTTACCTGAGACCCCCCAAAATGGTTCACAAACCTAATCTCAGCCATTAATATAAATAAATCATTGAAATCACCTACAACTAAAATTATAGCATGACATTGCATCTCAAAATCAAAAAGTATCTTCTTCTTGGTATTCTTAAACTAATACCTTGGAGGAGAGTTGGGATGAGCCCACAAAGTTAGGGAATCTTGAAAACAAATTTTGGGGTCACTCCCTGCACAAACTTTAATGTTTAAACATGACAAAACCCCTACTTATGGGGCATGGCAAAGAAAGGTGGACTAGAGGATAAGGAGATTTGGATCTCTTACGACATTGTTCATGTATCAAAATTTTCCATTATAATCTAGAGTGGGTACCATAAGCGGAGAATCTTTGCCAAGAAACTCCCATTAATCAAAAATTAAACTTCACATCCTAAGGCTCTAAGCATCAATGTCCACAATGTTAAAGGATTAACTGAATAAACATTAATGTTGAAGCCCAAAGGGCACCCAAATTTGGACATATGGTTATGGTGAACTGCTAATTAAGCATGAAATGGAGGACCAATGGATCACAAAAACTCTCTTTCGGTAGTCAAAACTTCCATCCTAATGTCCTGAGCATCAATATCCGTGGAGTTAAATGGAAAATGATCAAAAGGTGAATTATTAAGTCCAAAAGAAGCCCTACAATGTGGATACATGCTTGTGACATATTGAATACATCAAGAAGTCTCGAGAATATAGCCAATGGGGTGTCTCTGATCCCTAGAGACTTAACCAAATTAAGTAGGGAATTTTTGCTCAAACACTCACTATGTGGCATAAATTGGGTCGTACAAGCATGAAATAAAGAGCCACTAGGGCATAAAATCCATCCTAAATAAATCTTCCCTTAGTGGTACATCTAGACATGATCAACCCAAGGGGAGAACCAACCTATTTGTATAAGACTTTGAACAAGCTTAAACATGCTTGGGGTCTTAAATCGCCTTAAAATCTAGCAATGGAAAGTGGAAATTAGGGTGCGTAAGGTAGTTGTCATTCACCATCATATATACTACAATGATTACATGACTATCCCTTTCATTTGATTATGGGCCTCCTGACTAACATGGGTTACCACCTATTCACTAAATGGGTCTCAATCCAGAAAACTTTAATGTTGACTAGAAACCTAAGCCAAAAGAAATAAAAACAACAAAAGGAAAAACCATCTAAGGTTCATATAATGACATCTTCCATGGTAAATAACAACATATGAGGCCATAAGAAAGGGTATGTCAAATGAAAATTGAGCCTAAAATCAACTCCAAAACATCTTCTTGCTGAATAACATGATCACATTAATGTCAAGAGAATAAATCAAAATATTTGAAACAAAACATTAGGAATAATGCTACCACCATAATTCAAATCATGATTATCCCTTACCTCAACAAAGATGAATGGAGAAGGTAAATCTCATATGATAGTGGCTCACTCTATTGGCATGTATGCCCAGAGAACCAATCATATGATGATTGTGATGGCATGAGTGTAAATGATTTTAGTAATAATAAAGGAAAGCTTTCAATTTTTTTAAATTCAATTATGAATTAATGATGTAACATAATAAATGTCTAGATAGTGATATTAGTCAATGACATGTCTTGAAGTACGTAACTTGCAAGAATGAGATCATATAAATGTTAAGAGTACATATATATTTTCATTATGTCCCTGATCGGTTGTTATTGTGGAAGGTTGATAGACAATAATAACACATAAGATCAGAGTGTGAGTTGGTTGATGACTGAATCTCATTAGTCATGATATGGAAATATTAAACCAATCACACAAATACATGTTAGAGAATAGTACATCAAATAGACCCAATGTGAAACAACATATAGAAACCATACCATGGTAGTCATAGTCAGATCTCACAAGTGATGGTGGTGTTTGTGGACTGACCTGAAATCACTACACTCATCACATGTGATTCTATATGCTTTAACATCATAAAACACAATCCTGAAATGTGGGTTGTTATAACAGTGATGATTGGGTGACTATGACACATGGGGACTGACTGTGAGTGATAGAGATGGGATTTGTCCCTCCTACATGAGTATGATATCCAAGAACTCTTGATTAGAGAGACTAAGAAATATATGGCCATGTACATGTGAGTTAATATGTAATATTGAGGTTACATATATAATTTAATGCACTCTGCTCCACTTTAAGGAACAAGATTGAATAATAATGAGGGTGACTAATCCATGCCTCTAGTTCAATCTGGATATCAGTGGTAAAGGAACTATACAAACATTGTAACACCATATACATATTGTAGGTGGAAGTTTGTTCTCCAAGTTTCCATTTACTTGGGCAACAATGATGAGTGACTAGGCACTACTCGTTGCTTGTGATGTCATAAGTTGTTATGGACATTCACTGTCAATGTAATATGTGACCTATAGGGCCACACACATAGGAACTCATCTAGAAGAGGAGTTTAATCATGAATGATGATTGTGTTGATTACTAAAGCATTTAGATACTCAGTTCACACAACAAATCAACTGAATAGACCAACGAACGACTGGATCAAGTGTTGAGACAGCCATTTGGAGTGTCGGGTTGATTAGAATTGAATTGGCTACGTTATGCTAAACTGGGGAGCAAGAAGACCAACCATGGTTAAGAGATGTCTGTGTCATGGTTACAAGATGACCGGCTTGTGGTCTCTAGATGACTGGCTCGTATGAGCAAGACAACTGTCTCATTGTCATGAGACGACCATCTTGTGAAAGTGAGAAAGCTAATTTGTGGAGAAATTTGAGTGCATCAAGGATTAGTGCTGACATCAAGTTATGTATTAATTGGATTCAAATTGCCAATTTGATTCAGAATAGGAAATTGTGTGAAATGACCATCTCGGTAAAAAAAGATGACCATCTCGTGTGTGAAATTACTATTTCGATAGTCATGAGTTGCAAATATTTGAGGAAATTCATGATCTTATGGTCCCTTCCATTCCCACATAGACTGGGAACCCTGACCCTGGCCTCTACTATAAATAGAGGTGTATTGGGGGCTTCCCAAGACCCACAATTGAGAATCAATTACTCTGGCTATTTTTTTCCTCTCTGGTTGTGGTAACTAAGAGAGCCCTATCAAGTCCTACCCGGCTAGGGATGGACGTCAAGGGAGAGAATAGCTAGATTCATTGTGGGAGAGCAAGTTGGTGAGTAGTACACTAATGGGAGGGACAACTCATTCATGTCTATTCTACTCGAGTGACATGAGTTCTAGGCAGTCCATGTGAAATTCTCTAGAGGTGGGAGGCCATTGTCTGTTGCTAGGAGAGCAACATCAAACTACTATCCATGGTGCATACCAGGAGGTGTAACTATCCTACTATATGTGGTGCAGACCAAGAGGCACAACAATCCTACTATTTGTGGTGCAGATCAAAAGGGAGCAGTAGTCGGATGAGTCCCAGTGCAACTAGATGACAGTTGCCCATCTACAATGACAAGGTGATGTAACTGGAATTGCTTCAAGACTAGGTCTATCCTCAAAACTGTCCTTGCCATATTATAGTTATTGATGCGATCTACTGGTTTAATGGGGAATATGATAGTAAAATTTTTGTTTCCTCTGCCTACTCTTTCACCATATTTCCCTTCAGTGATATAAGTGCCAACATCAATCTACTAAATTATGTGATAATCAATATGATTGGATTTTGATTTTATCATTTAATTATTGCATACAATTTGAATAATTCAGTCCAATGAAATACCACGATAATCCCAAAAAATATAAATATGATATAAATGCAATTTGCATGCATTTCACTAAAAGAGATTTTGATGGGAGATGTGTAACATGGTTATGCCCAATAACCCCTATTATCTATGCATGCTTGTGTGGTTGGTTATGTTGGGTTTTATGGCCTCAGAGTAGGCAACAAAAACACATTTTTTTTACTGGCCATTAACCCATAAAAGGAGATCACATGAAGGACTATGTAATGGGAAGGATGGTTTTAGCGAGTTATACCTGGTCTTGGGACTTGCCCAATGACAACACCTCACATCCATGTGCGGTCTTCAATGCCATGTCTTGGATGGTGTCTGTGTAGCTCCTGGACTTTTCCATAGACTCTGGTCTCCACCATAGACTGCAGCTGACATGTCCTCCTGAGCGGCAGACATCTTTTGCCTTTGTAGATAGTCCACAAAGACCACTTGGAACTCCTTCTATTCTAAAAGAACTGGTAGGAAGGAGATGACCCTCCAGTTGGTGTACTAGAACCAACCTACTCTTCCAAACTCAGACATCTTTTTTGCAGTTGTCTTTCCCTCGTTGTGCCTTCCTAGTCGGGTAGTACTTTCTCGGGATCTCTCGGTTACCAGAACTATAGATGACAACAACTTTGTAGAGAAAATGATGTTCTGAGTTGTGTGTTCTGAGAAGCCCCCAATACCCCTCTATTTATAGTAGAGGGTAAGGTCAGGGTTCCCTATATGTTCGGGAGTAGAAGGATCCATAAATTCCATGAACTGATTGCACTATGGCAAGGGAACCGATCAGTTCACCACTAAACCGATCATTTGGTTTGGTGAGTTGATCGGTTTATAACTGAACTGGTCATTTGGGTAGGTGAGCTGATCGGTTCACCCAGTGAACCAGTCATTTCACTTCCCAGACTTGCCCACAATTGACTTTCCTTATTCGTTTCCAATTAATTCAAAGATTAATCCTTATTCCAATCGAATTGAACAAGTGAAATGTGAAAGTGTTCCTCCAACTGGGCAAATCCCAATTTACTCAGTTGGAAGGACTATGAGCCACCCATTTCACAAAGTAAACCAGTCAGTTGGCTCACATGAGCCGATCGGATCACCTGGGTGAACCGGTCGGTTGGCACACCTGACATTGCTAATACAGTTTCTAATCAACTGGCACTCTAACTAGCTAGTTTAACGCTTGAACTTGATAGTTCTGAGTCTATTCAGTCAATTGTATGTTTAATTGAGTACCTAAACACCTTTAGTCTCAATGTAAACATCATTCGTGGACAATATCCTCTTCCAGGGGTATCCTATGTGTGTGACCCTGGAGGTTCCAATTTACGTTGGTAGTGACTGTTCATAACAACTTATGACATCACAAGCAATGAGAAGAATCTAATAACTCATAATTTCTACCCAAGTAACTCAGAAAGTTGTAGAACAACTTCAACCTACGGATTGAACTCGAGGCATGGAATGTCATCCTCTTCAACATGCTATCCATGTTCCTTGACCTAGAGCAGACTGCATGAGATGCATGTGATTTTACATATCATATATTGAATGACATGAGTATGGCCATACAATTCTCAGTCTCACTTATCAAGGGGCCCTAGTTATCATACTCCTTTGTAGGAAGGACAAATCGCATCTCTATCACTCACATTCTATCCCCATATGTCAAAATCACCGAACCATCACCTATATAACACTTGTGTTTCAGGAATGTGTTTGACGATGTCAAAGTGTACCCAACGACATGCAATGATTGTAGTGATTTCAGGTCTAAGAACCACTATCACCACTATCACTATGAGAAACAATTGTGACTAGCATTCCATGGTATCCATGTATCACTCTCACAGTGGGTCTGTTTGATATACTGTTCTCTAACATATATTTGTGTGCTTGACTTGATATCATATATCATCGCTAATGAGACTCTGTCATCAGTCAACACACACTCTAGTCTTATGTATTATTGTTGTCTATTTTGCTTCTATAGTAGTATCTGACTAGGGACATAACAAGAATATATGTACTCTTATCATACATATGGTATCATTGTTCAGGTCCTCAACCTGAAGACATATGTCATCGAGTCGCATCATTCTTTAGACATCTATCATGTATGTATCATAATCTCATGAATGAGATAAACATAATAGATGGAATTACCTTTATCATTATCAAATCAAGTATCATATATGACTGATTGCAATCATCTCATGATTGGCTCTCTTGGCATGCTATACCAACAGACTCCCACTTGCACTTTGAGCCAACCACCCAAAAATCATATTCCAAGTGATCTTAACATGCCCATCATGTTTCTTCTGTACAAGTTCTTTTATAGCAGGTAAGCAAAATTTGCCTCAAGTCGGTATATTGCATGTTTCACATCCCTATGCTATATGAAAACTCATATGAGATGGAAGTGATGTAGTATGCTATTTGAAATTCCTTTTCCTAACCAATAGCTCCATTGTTGTCACAATATTACTACTGAGACACCAATGGTTGGAACCTCCCATAAGCTCATCCATATGAAATTCTAGATGCATACAATATCCTTTATAGTGTTCGTAACACTAAGGTACTTGACTTCTTATTGTAGAATTAATCAGTTGTCTTATGTTGGGAAATTTCTAAATAACAAATCTTATTCCAAGGTCAAGCACAATTTTGTCATTTTGGAAGCTTGCATCAGTGTAATTCTTTACACCAAACTCTTCTTTATTACCATAACTAAAGAACTAATCCTTTTAGTACTTCACAAGTACATAAAGATGTCCTTCATGGTATTCCAGTGACTCTTATTGGAGTTCAATAGATATACATTCGTCATGTCCAATACATACAAGATAACTAGATATTTATATCATCTTGTCATACAAGATGATTTCATATCTTCTTGTCATGTCCAATACATACCAGATGATGAGTTTGTATATTCTTGTCATGTCCATTACATATAAGATAATTTGTTCATATTTTCTTGTCATGTCCAATACATACAAGATAACGAGATGAGTTCATAATTGATAGATCCAATTGCGAATGCATATGGAATCTATCCACGTGTTCCTTATTCTTCATAAGAATTGCGACACTTGGATCTTGAGAAACTAACTCCATGGAACATGGACAAGTTTTTTCTCACCATGTTGAACTCATTCCACATCTAGCCAAAGTATGTTCTCTTTCCTAGGATAAGAAGCCCTCTTGATCTATCTCTATAGAGCTTGATTCCTATCACGTAGGATGCTTCTCTAAAAACCTTTTAGATTGCAATTCATTGCCATATTTTGTAGTATAGGGATGATACTCCCAATCAATATGTGGAATATATATATATATATATATATATATATATATATATATATATATATATATATATATATATATATATATATATATATATATATATATATATATGCTCCCACTAAATTATTGTAATCACACATTAATTCTTTATTCTGACTCAAGTCAAACTCTTTGACTACCTTGTCAAATTAAAGATCTAGTTCTAAGGTGCTTGCTTCAATCTGAAGATTGATCCATGTAGATTTATAGATTTTATTTGCATTATTGGATTTATAAAACCTTTAGGCTGTATTACATACACATCCTAAACAATATTCCATTTAAGGAATGTGGTTTTAACATCAATATGCCAAATGTCATAGACATATTAACCTACAATGGTAATCATTATCCAGATGGATTTATCCATGGTAACTGCTGAAAAGATTTCACCATGTTCAACACCTTGAACTTGTTAGAAACTCTTTTCAACCAACTTACCCTCCATGTCAGTCTTCTTCTGGAAGACCCAAAAGTACCCTATGGGGTTTACCGCTTTAGGTGGATCAACTAAGGTCATACTTTGTTAATGTACATGGAGTCCATCTTGGATTTCATGGATTCAAACCATATCTCAATTTCTGGCTCTCATTAGCTTCTAGGTAGACTGTTGACTCATCATATGATCAACTCACCACCTTATTGTCCATAAGATATCATATATCATTCAAGCTCTTGGTGTGTTCTACTAGAACCATGAGTTCTGTGTGTTACTACTTAAGGAACTTTGAGATTCCACAACATTTTGTGATTCTCTTTATTCCCAATGTAAAGCATGTGCCCAAAAGGAAATTTGAAGTTTTAGCTAGTAATTAAACTCTGACTTATCAAGGTGTGATTCCTTCTTTTTGATACACTTCTCATGATACACTATCATTGTGTTTCAGATGGAGTCCATCATGATACATTATCATGATCTTCCAGAAGGTTCTCAAACTCTTGGTTCATAGTATTTCTATATCGATCATATCAAACTTTAATTCTTATACCAAGTTTTTTATGTACTTTGATTATGATCTCCTTAAACACTTCAAGAGATTCATGTTTTTATTTTGTTAAATACAAACTACCATATCTACTGAGGTCATCAGTAAACATACTGAAGTACTATTGATTACCTTTAGCATTTATTCTAAAAGGTCTATATACATCAATATGTATAATCCTTAATAGAATAATCATTCTCCCACTACATCTAGTGAAGAAACTTTGTCATATGGCTCAATTAATGATATTAGCATGTCTCTATTGGTTCAATAAAAAAAGAGTCTAGATATCCATCATATGGATCCCAAAAATGCAATTCCCATTTATGCACTCTAGATGGCATCGCTATAGGCATTCAAGTTTGATTTATTTATGCCATTCATTATATGTGTCATATACATTTGTCTCTTCAACTATCAAGTATAGTTAGTGAGACATAGGCATTTCCATCAAAGATCATATCTTTAAAATTAAATATCAATCCATTACATTCTTGTCCATACAAGATGTATGATGATTTCATTGATGGCATATGTATAATAGAAATATACTAATTCTATTATATGCACATGAATTTCATATTGTAACTGTAATGGTAGCAACTCTTGCTCTGCACAGTTTCTAGCTTACTTCTTCTTAGGTCCTGAAGTAGAGATCTCTATCTCTTTCATCTTTCTGAGATCCTCTATAAAGAGGTTATTTCGCTTTCCAATGTCAAATAGGTGACAATGGTAACACTTTCTTTCCTTATCTTTATAAGTGAAAAAGGACATATTCCCTTTTACACTTACCCCTTCTCCGTATCTTGAGTGATGAAGATTTGGACCTTAGCTTGGTTTTAGAACACTTCTTGACCTTGCTTTAGTCAATGGACTTTACTCTGCTGATCATATATCACATATTTGTCCTTTCTTCATTCATTGTTTGGAATCATCATGCCAAGCATTTCAGACAGTGCTTTGGCTAAGTTTCTCAACATTTGATAAGTTGTCTATATGATTCACACAATGATTTGTAGAATCATATGTTTGGTCAACCCTTGACCTATAATAAATCACAGTTACTCAAACATTACTTTGAAGACATTATACCTTTCATGCTTTACATGATTCTTAAGATGTATAACCATCTCAAGAATGTCCATGCTCCAAGCTATTTATGCAACTTATTGTTCATTTAGCTCGGCATAATTTTCTTGATGTCTTAGGGATCACTGGCATACTTCAAGTAAGCATCCAATTTTAGCCTTAGGCACATTTGGAGTGGTTCAACTAGCTTTGGTCTTTCAAGGACTTTAGAGTTTACAATCACTATTGAGAACACTTCTCAAAGGTGCCAAACCAGATTTGAAGTTTATCCCATTTATCAACTGATCACAATGATAATGTATTTTTGTTTCTCATTTGGATTCTACAAAAGAATTTTGCAACTTTTCAAAAAAAAATTGATTTGATAAATTTGATGATATTAATTAGGCCTTTAATTAATTATCACTCCCACTATTTTTTTCAAATTGATAACCCTCATATATCAATTCAGAAGATTGCAACATATAATCTTCTAGTGGCCAAGATCCACATTTCATCAAATTATGAGTCAACTTTGGCTGATTGCCCACAACTTGACTATTTAGGTAGGCCATCATGTCAATTGCATCATATGAAACTCTTGGATAGATGATATGCACAACTCTTTTCCATAATCATCTTCATGCCTATGGGCTTAGGCTATGCAAGTCACCAATTTAGTCTAACCCAAAAGCTGATATGATAGATATTCACCATGCTTTGTGCAAATCTATATATCTACCATCACACTTCTACGAGATGGACTGCTTACCATGCTTTGTGCAAATCTATGCTTGGTCGATCAATCTTTTCATGTGTGCCACTTATGGAAGGCATGTAAGACTTCAATATTGTATTTGAGGGATTTTTTATAAGTACATATACATATCCAATCAACACATTATTATAGTACAAATCATATACATGCTATAACCACAATGAGAAAATGCAATATCGATAAAAACAATGATTATGGCCATCCTATTGTAATTCCTTTGAGCCATAAGGAATTACGGTCATCTAAGGTCTACATCATATGCAACCTATTGTTGATGAAGATATTTGTGCTTGAACCATTCTGGGTTGATCGACTCATCCTATGACACGATCGACTTGCCTCTTAGTCGATTGGTTGGTCGGTCTGGCTTCAGATGTCCTGATACCTCCAACAAGAAGTTGGGCAATCATCCGGTCGATCAAGCTCCATCTTAGCAATCCTCCTTGGTGCTCCAGGTGGTCGACTCATCTAGTGATGAGCGAATTCTTTTTTGATGTAACAGAAAATAAACTATCATACTTTTAAATAATCACTGGGAAACCTTGAATTACATTCTAGGGGAGCAAAGGTAGAAGAGAAAGGATCTTGAGTTATCTCGAGTTACATGTGGAATACAATGTAGAGGATCAATATGCAAACTGAGATGCAAACAACCATAACCAACCAAGCACACATAGGGTTTATAGGCCATAACCATGTTACACATGCACCATCAAAATTGTTTTAGGGCAACATGTATCAATTGCATATATACCATATAATATATGTATATTAGTTTGTGGTCACATGTGGTATTTAGTTAGATATGCACATTAGTCATTTTAAAAATTCACATCATATGCAATATATGAATGATGATAAAACCAAAATCTGATCGTATTGATTTATCCCCAAATATAGTACATTGACGTGGCTTTGATACCACTGTTGGGTTTTATGGCCTTAGAGTAGGAAGTGGAAACAAAAAAAAAATACTGGCCATTAACCCATAACAGGAGATCGCATCAATGACTATGTAATGGGAAGGATGGTTTTTGTGAGATATACCTAGTCCCGGGGTTTGCCCAATAGAAATACCTCGTAGCCATGTGCGGTCTTCAATGCCATGTCTTGGATGGTGTCTGTGCAGCTCCTGGTCTTTGCCATGGACTCTGGCATCCACCACGAACATCGGCTGACGTGTCCTCCTAAGCGGCAGACATCTCCTGCCTCTACAGATAGTCTACAAGGATCACTTAGAACTCCTACCATTCGAAAAAAACTGGAAGGAAGGAGGCGACCCTCATGTTGGTGTACTAGAACCAACCTGCTCTCCCGAATACCGACTACTTTTCTAGAGTTGTCTTTCCCTCACTGTGCCTCCCTAGTCGGGTAGCACTTGCTCGGGCTCTCTCAATTACCACAACTAGAGATGAAAACAACTTTGTAGAGAAACTGATGTTCTGAGTTATGTGTTCTGAGAAGCCCCCAATACCCCTCTATTTATAGTTGAGGGTAGGGTCAGGGTTCCTAGTCTTTTTGGAAGTTGAAGGATCTGGAAATTCCACGAACTGATTGCATTGCGGCAGGCAAACTGATCAGTTCACAACTGAATTGATCGTTTGGGCAGGTGAGCCGGTCGATTCATAACTGAACTGGTCATTTGGGCATATGAGCCATTTGGTTCACCTAGTGAACTGATTGTTTCCTTCCCAGACTTGCCCACAATTGAATTTCCTTATTTGTTTCCAATTAATTCAAAGATTAATCCTTATTCCAATCAAATTTAATAAGTGAAACGTCAAAGTTGTCCTCCAACCAGGGAAATCCCAATTTCCTCGGTTGGAAGGACTATGTGATGCCCATTTCACCAAGTGAACTAGCCGTTTGGCTCACACCAACCGATCGGCTCACCTAGGTGAATCGGTCGATTGGCAGTCCTGACATTGCCAATGTAGTCTCCAATCAACCTGACAATCTAATCAACTGATTCAATGCTTGAACTTGATAGCTCTGAGTCTAGTCAGTCAATTGTATGTTTAATTCAATACCTAAACACCTTTAGCCTCAATCTATACATCATTCATGGACAATTTCCTCTTCCAAGGGTATCCTATGTGTGTGACCCTACAAGTTCCAATTTATGTTGGCAATGAATGTTCGTAACTGCTTTTGACATCACAATCAATGAGAGGAATCTAGTAACTCATCATGGCTACCCAAGTAACTTAGAAAGTTGGAGAATAAATTCAACCTACAATCTGTGATTAGTGTTACAGTGATCATATAGTTCCTTTATCACTGACATCTAGATTGAACTCGAGGCATGGAATGTCATCCTCTTCAACATTCAATGCATGTTCCTTGACCTAGAGCAGACTGTATGAGATGCATGTGAGTTCACATATCATATATTGAATCACATGAGTATGGAAATACAATTCTTAGTCTCACTTATCAAGGGGCCATAGATATCATACTCCTTTGTAGGAGGGACAAATCCCATTTCTATCACTGACAACCTATCCCCATGTGTCAAAGTCACCCAACCATCACCTTTATAACACCTGTGTTTTAGGAATGCATTTGATGATGTCAAAGTGTACCCAAGGACATGTGACAAGTGTAGTGATTTAAGGGATATGAACCAAAATCATCACTATCACTATGAGAGACGATTGTGACTATCATTCCATGGTATCCATTTATCACTCTCACAGTGGGTCTGTCTGATATACTGTTATCTAACATACATCTATGTGCTTGACTTGATATCATATATCATGACTAATGAGACTCTGTCATCAGTCAACACACACTCTAGTCTTATGTATTACTATTATCTATTTTGCTTCCACAATAATATCTGACTAGGGACATAACAAGAATGTATATACTCTTATCATACATATGGTCTCATTGTTCAAGTCCTCAACCTGAAGACATATGTCATAAAGTTACATAATTGTTTAGACATCTATCATGTATGTGTCATCATCTCATGACTGAGACAAACACAATAGATGGAATTACCTTTATCGTTATCAAATCCAGTATCATATGCCTCATTGCAATCATCTTATGATTGTCTCTCTGAGAAATATATACCAACAAGTTATTCCTTCTTATCTCAAACTGTGTACCGATCCTCTTTCTTAACTTCCCAATGTGAAGTTAATTATTTCCTACCTTTTCTTTCCTCAAATGTTACTCTATGTTTCTCTATAATCATGTCATAGTAGGATAGTTTAGTTTTCTATTTTGAATAAGAAGAAAGATGCCAATCGACTGCTAAGAGGAGTCAAGCCGAGTGGTTGGAGGGTATGAGCCGACCAACTAGTGAGCCATCCAAGAGCCCAAAGGACCATACAAACTAACCATTTGGAGGATCCAAATGATCGTCTACATGACTACCAATAGGTCATTTAGAGGAGACAAACAATCAGATGGAGGGGACCAACAACTGGCCCAGAGGCGAGCTTACCAGTTCAAGGGTTGAATCGATCAACCTGGATTCGCAAGCAAGAATCTTAATCAATGATAGGTTTTTGCATGTGATTTGGACCTAGGTTGTGGTAATTCCTTTTGGCTCGAATGAATTACATTAGGATGACCATAACCATCAATTTCATTTATTGCATGTTTTCATTGTTGTATTTAGCATGTATATGATATGCACTATATATGTGGTGATTCGATAAAGCATATGTATTTATAAATACAAACTCCCTAAATTAAAATATTGAGTCTTAGATGATTTACAATAGCAACACACATGAAAGCTTGATCGAACAAGCATAGGGTACACCAAAGAGTAATGCATCATCTATCTCGTAGAAATGTGATTGTAGTATTGTAGGATCTACCAAAGCGGGATGCATTATTATCGTGTTGGATATTGGGTCAGGCTTAATTAGTGATCTTGGAGAGCCCAAGAGCAGAAGCATACAAATGATTATGACAAGAAGTTGTGCATATCATCTATCCAAGAGTTACATATAGATACAATTGGCATGATTGCCTACCTAAAAAGTCAAGTCGTGGGCAATCAGTCAAAGTTGACTCATGATTTCATGAAATATGGATCTTGTCCCACTAGAATATTGTACACTGTAATATTATGAATTGAGATATGATGGCTATCAATTTGAGTAAAATAGTGGGATAAATAATTAATTACAGACCTAATTAAAATTGACTTTTCAAACCAAATCAAATCAAAAATGGTTTTTTTTACAAATACAAAATTTCTCTTATAGAATCAAATCACTCAATCATTGTCATTGGATAAATTAAATGAGATTTATTTCCTTAGCTATTTTAGGACCTTGAGAAGTGTCCTACATGATCCTGAAACACCAGATCCAGTATCCACTCCATATTCACCTAAGAAAGACATGAATGCTTCTTCGAAGTATGCCAATGATGTAGTAGACATCAAAAACCTTATGTTGGGCTGTATGAACTATGAGTGGTATAAACAACATGATAATCATGAAAGGTATAATGTCTCTAAGGCTTCATTTGAGTGCAAACTAACAGAGGCAGATCCAATAAAGCCTCATGCACTCAATATGATTGGGCATATGGAGCATCTAGAAAGATTGGGATTTCCATTAGGTTAAGAGTTGACCATGGATAAGATTTTATCATAGTTGCATGAATCATATAACTAGTTTATCGAGTATTATTACTTGAGTAACATGGCTAGACTTGTGTTAGAGTTTCTTGACATCTTGATAAGTGTCTAAGCACAAGTAAAGATGGACAAGCCCATGATGATGATCAACGGAGTTGAGTCCAAGGATAAAGGCAATGACAAATAACATTTTGTGGCTAAGCTAAAGTCCAAGTATGTTGCGCTCAAAGTAAGGAGAAGGATAAGGGAACCTAGGAAGATGAAGCATTGGATTGAGATTTGTACTTCTGGTATAAACATAATTGAGATTAACTTCACTACTTATTCATCATGGGTAATAGATACCAGATGTGGATCACACATTTTCTAAAATGTGAAGGGCCTGAAAAGTAGTAGACCTTTAGAGAAAGGTGAGGTCGAACTATGTGTTGCTAATGGAACAAGAGTTGTTTCCAGCACAGTTGGAACCTATGAGTTATCTCTACCTAGTGGACTAATAATAGAGTTGGAGAACTACTATTATGTGTCTGCCATTAATAGGAACATCATATCTGTGTCTTTGTTTGGATAAGAATGGATTCAAATTTCTTTTAATAATGGATGATGTTGTATTAGCAAAGATGAGATCTTTTATGACAATTCCCTTATGTCTTATGGTCTATACTTGATAGATCTAGAGACAAGTGTATATAACATAAATACCAAAAGATAAAAACTCAATGACTCAAACCAAACATACCTTTGGCACTGTTGTCTAGGGCACATAAATGAGAAATGCATATCCATACTCCATAAAGATGGTTATCTAGACTCTTTTGATTTCAAATCAATAGAAACATATGAATCTTGTTTATTGGGCAAGATGAACAAGACTCCCTTCACTGGAAATAGTGAGAGGGCTAGTGATCTATTAGTACTCATATATTCTGATGTGTTTCAACCTTTTATACAACTGCTAGAGGTGGGTATCATTATTTCATTACCTTTATTGATGATTTCAGTAGGTATGGCTATGTTTACCTGATGAAACATAAGTCAGAAACTCTTGCAAAGTTCAGAGAGTTCATGAATGAAGTATAGAACTATCTTGGTAAAAGTATTAAGGCACTTATGTCTGATCGAGGTGGAGAATACTTGAACAAAGAGTTTGAGGACCTTCTATGAGCCTGTGGTATTGTATCACAATGGACTCCACCTGGAACGCCACCATATAATGGTGTATCAGAAAGAAGGAATCACACATTGCTAGACATAGCGCAATCTATGAAGAGTTTTGCTAATCTTCCGACTCCCTTCTGGGGTTATGCTCTTGAAATTGCCACATTTACGCTGAACCGAATACCGTCAAAATTGGTATAAAAGACACCATATGAGATATGGACTGAAAAGCGTCCCAAAATGTCATTTATGAGGATTTGGGGGTGTGATGCTTATGTCAAGATAATGTTTCCTGAAAAGATTGGCCCTAGATTTGATAAGTGTTACTTTGTTGTATATCTAAAAGAAACCAAGGGATACTAGTTGTATAACCCAACTGACAACAAAGTGTTTTTTGCATGAGAGACTGTATTCCTAGAAAAGAAAATTATTTAAAAAGGAATTAGTGGGAGGCAAGTAGAACTCGAAGATGTTCAAGACCAACAAGAAAACATTGAACCACTTGAGGTACATGAGGAACAAGGAGACTCACAAATTGTTGTGGAATCTCAAATTCCTCATGTGACACAGGAACCTCATAGATCTAGTAGGACAATCCTTAAACTTGAGAGATTTGGATATCTTGTGACTCAAAAAGGTAGTGAATTGGTCATAGATGATGAGCTAATAACCTAGCAAGATGTTATTGATGGACCAGAGTTTGAGAAATGGCTTGAAGCTATGAGATGGAATCCATGTACACCAACAAGGTATGGACCTTGGTGGATCCACCTGAAGGGGTAAAACCCATAGGGTGCATGTGGGTCTTCAAGAAGAAGACCAACATGGATGGTAAAGTACAAATCTATAAGGGTATATTGGTCATAAAGGATTTCAGACAAGTTCAAGGTGTTGACTATGATGAAACCTTTTCTCCAGTGTCCATGGTTAATCCATCAGGATCATGCTTGCTATTACAGCTTATCATGACTATGAGATTTTCCAAATGGATGTTAAAACTACATTTCTTAACATGAATCTTCTTGAGGATGTGTATATGACACACCTTGGGGGTTTTATAAATCCAAAGTTCACAAATAAAGTCTATAACTTACAAAGATCAATCTATGGATTGAAGCAAGCATCTCGGAGCTGGAATGTTCATTTTGCTGAGACATTCAAAGGGTTTTGCTTTATTTAAAATGAAGATGAACCATGTGTGTAAAAGAAGGTTAGTGGAAGCATAGTGACATTCCTCATATTCTATGTAGATGGCATACTATTGATGGGGAAGGACATCCCTACTTTACAAAAGATAAAGACATGGCTTGGAAATACGTTCTCTATTAAAGACTTGGGAGAACCATCTTACATATTGGGGATAAAGATCTATAGAGATTGATCCAAAAGGCTTCTTGGACTAAGTCAAAGCACATACACTGACAAAGTGTTGATGTAGTTCAACATGGAGAACTCAAAGAGAGGAAAGATACCTATGAATCATGGTATCTCCATCTCTAGAGCTTAATGTCCCAGTTCTTGTGAGGAAAGGGAACATGTGATTTTGATTCCATATGCCTCAGTAGTTGGATCAACCATGTGTGCAATGTTATGTACCCATCCAAACATCTCGTATGCCTTGAGCATGATGAGCAGATATCAGTCAGATCTAGGTAATGCTCAATGGATAGCCATGAAGAACATCCTCAAGTACTTGAGAAGGACTAAAGATTAATTCTTAGTTTACAACAGAGAGGAAGAGTTGGTCGTAATGAGTTACATTGGTGCAAGCTTCCAGACTGATCAAGATGATTTCAAATCACAATCAGGATTCATGTTTTTCCTAAACAACATATCTGTAAGTTGGAAGAGTTCCAAGGAAGAAATAGTTGTTGATTCTACGATAGAGGCTAAGTATATTGTTGTATCAAATACAATAAAGGAGGTTGTATGGATCAAGAAGTTCAACATTAAACTTGGGGTTGTTCCAAGAATCAACAACACAATTGAGCTATATTGTGAAAAAAATGAAGCTACTACACAAGATAAGGAACCCATATCGCATCAGTGCTCAAAGAATATACAAAGGCAGTTCCATATCATACAAGATATTGTACAACAAGGATATCTAAAGATTTGTAGAATTTCAATTGAGAAAAATATTGTTGATCCCTTGACAAAGGCAATTTTGTAGCAGAAGCATGATGGTCATGTTAGGTCACTCGGGATAAGATTCATGGGTGATTGGCTCTAAGTTCAAGTGGGAGTCTATTTCTATGTTTTCCTAGAGAAACAATCATATGATGATTGTAATGATATAAATGTAAATGATTTGATTAATAATAAAGGCAAGGTTATGATTTATTTTGTTCAATTCAGTTATGATATAATGATGTAAGTTAATTATTATCTAGATAATGATATTACTCAATGAAATATGTCTTCAAGTACGTGACTTGTGTAGGTTATGTATGCCTAGAGAGCCAATCATATGATGATTATAATGACATGTCATGTAAAAATGATTTGATTATTAATAAAAGGCAAGCATCCAATTTATGTTGTTGTTCAGTTATGAGATAATGAAATAACATAATAAATGTCTAGAGAGTAATATTGCTCAATGACGTATGCCTTTAGGTTGAGGAACTGAGAAATGAGATCATATGGATGATAAGAGTATATATATATTCTCATTATGTCCCTGATCGGTTGTTATTGTGGAAGGTTGATAGACACCAATAACACACAAGATCAGAGTGTGAGTTGGTTGATGACTAAGTCTCATTGGTCATGATATGGCTATATCAAACAAATCACACATATACATGTTAGAGAACAGTGAATCAGACAGACCCACTGTGAGACTGATACATGGAAGCCATCATCATGGAAGTCATAGTCATCTCTCATAGTGATGGTGGTGGTCGTGGTTCCTAGAACTGATATCATTACACTTAACACATGTCATTGGGTACACTTTGACATCATCAAATGAAGTCCTAAAACATGGCTCATTATAATGGTGATGATTGGGTGGCTTTGACACATGGGGATTGATTGTGAGTGATAGACATGGGATTTTTCCCTCCTACTGGAGTGTAATGTCCTAGGACTCTTGATAAGCAAGACTGAGAAAACATGGCCATAGGCATGTTAGTCAATTTGTGATATTGAGCTTACATATATCTCAGACAGTCTGCTCTTAGTTCAAGAAACAAGATTCAATAATAATGAGGGTCACTGCTCCCTCTAGTTCAATCTGGACATCAATGACAAAGGAACTATGCAAGCACTATAACACCATACACAAATTGTAGGTTGATGTTGTTCCCCAACTTTTCCATTTACTTTGGTAGAAATGATGTGCGACTAGGCACCACTTTTGTCTTGTGATGTCATAAGTTGTTTTGGACAATCACTTCCAACGTAATATGGGACGTATAGGGTCACACACATAAGTCTTTCCCTAGAAGAGGAATTATGATCTTGAATGATAATTGAATTAAGCATTAAAATGTTTAGGTACTCAATTCACACAATAGATTGACAGATTGGCTGAGTGAACTGCCAAACAACCATCTCATTGGGTGAGATGACCATTTGGGCAGCCAGATGAGCGTCTTAAGTGTTGAGACGGCCGTTTCGGTTGATAGGTAGATCAAAAATTAATTTGGCATAATTCTGCCCTATGAATCGATTGGTTCAAGCTATGGAACCGATCGACTTGACTCGAACTCACCAGACAGCCATCTGGGTGAGTGAGACGGGCGTCTCGCTTGTGTGGGATGGCCCAGTTGGGATGAATAAAAGTTTTGGAGCTTTCCTGAACTCATTTCAGTTGCACATACTTGGGGTGCAAGTAAATTAATATATGACATTAATTAGGAGATGATTTGCCTATTCATATCTGACCGGGAAAGCGTGAAACAACCATCTCACTTAGTGAGATGACTGTCTCATGTCCTAGACGTCCATTTCACTTAGCAGAAGGACCGTCTCGCATGTGGTACAACCATCTCACTTGGAGAGACGACCCTTTTGTCAAGTGTAGGTTGTGAAACTTCCAAAAAAACTACGAAAATTCAAGATCTATGTGTCCTTTCCACTCCTGATTTACTCTCGCATTGGTAGGGGACTAGGAACCCTGACCCTAACCCCTCTTATATATAGAGGGGTATTGGGGGCTTCCCAAAGTACAACTACAACACAGAAAACTAAGAATCAGTTCCTCTGACAATTGTTGTCCTCTCTGGTTGTGGTAACCACGAGATCCCAAGAAAGTCCTACCCTACAAGGGAGGGACAACCACATGAGAGAATGACTAAAAGTTTTCATTATGGGAGAGAAAGTTAGTGACTAGTACATCGATGGAGAGGGACAACTCCTTCCTGTCCGGTCCAACAGGATGACAACAGTTCTAGGCGGTCCGTGTGGACTACCGTAGAGGTGGGAAGCCATTGTTTGCTTCTTGGAGGACAATGTCAACCAAAATTCCATGACAATAGGAGTTGTTGAAGAAGAGGATGTTTGTGGCTAGAGTCCTTGGTGCAGACCAAGAGGCACAGAAGTCTGACGATTCCCAGTGCAACTAGGATTCAAAGTTGCACATCCACAACGATGAGGATTGTCGCTGGATTTGCTCCAAGATCATGCATATACCATAAACCATCCTTCATACATTATAGTTATTGATACACTCTACTATTTCTGGGGAATATGGTAATAAAATTTCAAATTCAGCTGCATGCTCTGTACCATATTTCCCAACAGTTGTATCAGAGCCAACATCAATTTACTATATTATAGGATAATCTATATGACCATATTTTGATTTATCATTCTATTATTGCATGCGATGTGAATAATATCTTGTCAAATCCAACACCATAATAATCCGTAACTACTATGTATGTGATATATATATGCAATATATACACATCGCCCTAAAATGTTTTTGGTGGTGGATGTGTAGCATGGTTATGGCCAATAACCCCTATTTGTGTATGGTTGTATGTGGATTGTTTATCTATTTATCTTGATCTATGTACCGAGCTTCTATCTTATCTTCCAATATAAAGTTAACTCTCTCCTACCATTTCCCCCCTTGAATGTAACTCAAGGTTTTCTATAATCATGTAGAAGTAGGATAATTTACTTTCCTGCAATGACGAAGATAAAGGACCTTGGAGGACATAGTGGAAAAGCTAGAAGGATCGCTTGGTGGACCCAACTAATCCACTAGAGGAGCCAGCTGGTGGTGGAAAGAAGGACTAGACGAATGGTGAGACAACCTTACAACTGAATAAGAGGTGAGATGATTGGTTTAAGGGTTGAACCGATCAACCCAGATTGGCAAGCATAGATCTTCATCAACAACATGTTTATGCATGTGATGTAGACCTATATGATGTAATCCCTTATGGCTCCAAGGGATTACATTAAGACTATCCATAACCATCAATTTCATTTAATGCATGTTTTTCTTTGTAGGATATAGCATGTATATGATACATACTATATATGTGGTGATTGGATAAAGTATATGTATAGACTCATAAAAAAAATCCCTCAATTAGATAATAAGTCTTAGAATCTTTCCATAAAGTAGCATAGATGAAAAGTTTGATCGACAAAGTATGGACATGCCCTAGCATGGTGCACCATCTATCTCGTAGTAGTGTGATGGTGGATATGTGGGTCTTCCCTAGTAGGGTGCATAGTCTATTGCGTTGGTTTATGGGTCAGGCTTAACTAGGTGATCTTAATTTGATTAAGCACCTAGAGGCATATAGATGACTGTGGCAAAGAGTTGTACATATCATCTATCAAGAGTTGCATATGATGCAATTGGAAAAAATTGCATACCTGATAGAATCAAGTTGTGCGTTACAACCCTAACTGGCTCATGGTTTGGATGAATTCGGGATCTTATCCCACTAGAATATTGTACACTACAATATTCCAAATTGATATTGAGGGCTATTGATTTGAATAAAATAGTGGGAGACCTAATGAATATCGACATTTCAAATCAAAAATGTTTTTGAAAAATGAAAATTTTCTCTTGTAGAATCAAATGAATACCAATCAGCATTGTGATTGGAAGAATTAAATAAGATTTATTTCCATAACTGGTTCAGGACCTTGAGGAGTGTTCTGCATGGTCCTAAAATACCAGTTCCAATATCCACTCCAAATTTGCCAAATACTAACATGGATGCTTCTTTGAAGCATGCCAATGATGTTGTGAACATCAAGAACCTTATACTGGGCAACATAGACTATGAGTTGCATAAAAACATGATAATCATGAAACATATAATGTTCTAAGGCTTTATTTGAGTGCAAACTGACATAAGGATATCTAGTAGAGCCTCATATGCTCAATATGATTGGACATATGAAGCATCTTGAGAAACTGGGATTTCCTTTAGGTCAAGAGTTGGCCACGAATATGATTTTAAAATCATTGCCTAAATCATATACCTAGTTTATCTAGTGTTACCACTTGAGTAACATGGCTAGACCACTATAAGAGTTGATTGACATCTTGATTAGCGTCATAAGCATAAATGAAGAAGGACACGTTTTTTATGATGATTAGAAGAGTTGAGTCCAAGGACAAAGGCAAGGCCAAGAAGTGTTCTGTGGCTAAGCTATGGTCCAAGTTTTCAACACTCAAAATTAGGAAATGGATAAGGGAACCTAGGAAGAAAGGGATTGAGATCTCTACTTATAGTGTATACATTATTGCGGTTAACTTCACTACTTACTCATCATGGGTACTAGATACCAGATGTGGATCACACATTTTCTCAAAAGTGAAGGATCTAAGAAGAAGTAGACTTTAGAGAAAGGTGAGGTTGAACTGCGTGTTGCATATGGCACAAGAGTTTCGGTCAGCACAATTGGAACCTATGAGTTATCTCTACCTAGTGGGCTTGTAATATAGTTAGAGAATTTTTATTATGTACCTTCCATTAATAGGAACATCATATCTATATGTTGTTTAGATAAGAACAGATTTGAATTTCTTATAAAGAATGGAAGATGTTTTATTTGTAAAGATGGGATCTTTTATTGCAGTGCCCCTATGTCTTATGGCCTATACTTGATAGATCTAGAGACAAGTGTATATAACGTAAATACCAAAAGACAAAAACTCAATAACTCAAACCAAACATACGTTTGGCATTATTGTCTAGGGCACATAAATGAAAAACATGTATCCAGACTCCGAAAGGATAGTTATCTGGACTCTTTTAATTTTGAGTTAATAGAGACATGTGAATCTTGTTTGTTGGGCAAGATGACTAAGACTCCTACTTTATTGGTAAGAGTTAAAGGGCTAGTTATCTATTAGGACTCATACATACGGATGCATGTGGCCCTTTTGGAATAGATGCTAGAGGTGGGTACAAGTACTTCATTACCTTTACTGATGACTTGAGTAGGTATGGCTATGTCTACCTAATGAGACACAAGTCGAAAACTCTTGAAAAATTTAGAGTGTTTATGAATGAAGTACAAAACTAGCTTGGAAAAAATATTAAGGCACTTCGTTCTGAACGAGGTGGAGAATACTTAAGCCAAGAGTTTAAGGACCTTATGAGAGCTCATGGGATTGTATCCCAGTGGACTCCACCCGGAACACCACAACATAATGGTGTATTAGATTGAAGGAATCACACATTACTTGATATGGTGAGATCCATGATGAGTTTCATTGATCTTTCAACTTCCTTCTGGGGTTATGCTCTTGAAACCGTTACATTTACACTTAGCCATGTATCATCTAAATCGGTTCAAAAGACACCATATGAGATATTGTATAGGAAACACCTGATGTGTCTTTTATGAAGATTTGGGGATGTGAAGCTTATGTTAGGAAAATGTTTCCTAAAGAGCTTTGCCCTAAGTGTGATAAATGTTATTTTGTTGGATATCCCAAAGAGATAAGGGGATACTACTAATTCCATCCAATTGACAACAAGATAGTCGTTGCCAAAAATGTTGCATTTCTTGAAAACGAATTTATTTCTAAAGGAATCAGTGGGAGGAAAGTAGAACCTGAAGAAGTTCGAGACCAACAAGAGAATATAGTGCCAATCGATGAACCAGAGGAACTCAGAGAATCACAAAGTGTTGTGGAGACTCAAATTCCTCAGGTGACATAAGGACCTCATAGATCTAATAGGACATGCCTTGAACCTAAGAGATTTGGATATCTTGTGGCTCAGGAAGGCAATGAATTAGTCATAGATGATGAGCCAATATCCTATAAAGATGCTATTGAGGGACCAGAGTCTGAGAAATGGCTTGAGGCCATGATATCTGAGATGGAATCCATGTATACCAACAAAGTATGGACTTTGGTGGATCCACCTGAAGGGGTAAAACCCATAGGGTGCAAGTGGGTCTTCAAGAAGAAGACCGACATGGATGGAAAGGTCCAAACCTATAAGGGCAGACTGGTTGCAAAGGGTTTCAGACAAGTTCAAGGTGTTGACTATGATGAAACCTTTTCTCCAGTGGCCATTGTTAAATCCAACATGATCATGCTTGCTATTGTAGCTTCTCGTGACTATGAGATTTGGCAAATGGATGTTAAAACCAAATTCCTTAATAGGAATATTGTGGAGGATGTGTATTTGAAAAAACCTGAGGGGTTTATAGATCCAAAGTTTTCCAATAGAGTCTGTAAATTACAAAGGTCAATCTATGGATTGAAGCAAGCATCTCAGAGCTAGAATCTTGATTTTGATGAGATAGTTAAGGGTTTGTCTTTGCTCAAAATGAACATGAACCTTGTGTATACAAGAAGGTTAGTGGGTGCAAAGTGACATTCCTCATATTGTATGTAGATGACATACTATTGATGAGGAAAGACATCCCTAATTTACAAAAGGTAAAGACATGGTTAGGAAATTCATTCTCTATCAAAGACTTTAGAGAAGCATCCTACATCTTGGGGATAAAGATCTATAGAGATAGATCCAAAAGACTTCTTGAACTAAGTCAGAGCACATACATTGACAAAGTGCTGAAGTAGTTCAACATGCAGAACTCAAAGAGCGGAAACCTACCTGCGCGTCATGATGTTCCCATCCCTAGAGATCAATTTCCTAGTTCTTGTGAAGAAAGGGAATGCATGAGTGTGATTCCATATGCCTCAAAAATTGGATCAATAATGTATGCAATGTTATGTACTTTCCCAGATGTCTCATATGCCTTGAGCATGATGAGCAGATATCATTCAGATCCAAGTGATGCTCACTGGATAGCCGTGAAGAATATCCTCAAGTACTTGAGAAGGACTAAGGATTTCTTGGTCTACAGAGGGGAGGAAGAGTTGGTGGTAAAAGGTTACACCGATGCAAGCTTCTAGACTGATCAAAATGATGACAAGTCAGAATCAGGATTCATGTATTGCCTCAACAATGGAGCTTTGAGTTGGAAGAGTTCCAAGCAACAAATAGTTTCCAATTCTAGAATAGAGGTTGAGTATATTACTGCATCGAGTGCAGCAAAGGAGGCTGTATGGATCAAGAAGTTCATCACAGAAGTTGGGGTTGTTCCTAGCATCATTGAGGTAATCGTGCTATATTGTGATAACAATGGAGAAGTTGCGCAAGCTAAGGAACCCAGATCACATCAGTGCTCAAAGAATACACAAAGGCAATATCATTTCATATGAGAAGTCATACAACAAGGAGATGTTAATATTTGTAAAGTACCAATTGAGAACAACGTTGTTGATCCCTTTTCTAAATCACTATCACAGTAGAAGCATGATGGTCATGTAAGGTCACCCGAAATAAGATTCGTGGGTGATTGGCTCTAAGTGCAAGTGGGAGTCTGTTGGTTATGTATGTCTATAGAGACAATCATATGATGATTGTAATGGCATATCATATAAAAATGTTTTGACTATTAATAAAAGGCAAGCTTCCAATTTATACTATTTGTTCTGTTATGAGGTAATGAAATAACATAATAAATGTATAGATAGTAATATTACTCAATGGCATATGTCTACAGGTTGAGGACCTGAGAAATGAGATCATATGAATGTTAAGAGTACATATATATATATTCTCATTATGTCCCTGATCGATTGTTATTGTGGAAGATTGATAGACAACAATAACACACAAGATCAGAGTGTGAGTTGGTTGATGACTGACTCTCATTGGTCATGATATGGGTATATCAAACCAAGCACATAGATACATGTTAGAGAATAGTGTATCAGACAAACCCACTGTGAGATTGACACATGAAAACCATCATCATGAAAGTCACATTCATCTCTCACAGTGATGGCAGTGGTTGTCGTTGTTAGACCTAAAATCACTGCACTCAAGACATGTCATTTGGTACACTTTGACATCATCAAATGCAATCCTGAAACATGGGTTGTTAATGGGTGGCTTTGACACATGGGGATTGACTGTGAGTGATAGACATGGGATTTGTCCCTTGTATTGGAGTGTGATGTCCTAGGCCTCTTGATAAGCGAGACTGAGAAAAGCATGACCATGTACACATGAATCAATATGTGATATTGACCTTACATATATCTTAGATAGCCTGCTCTTGGTTCAAGAAACAAGATTGAATAATAATGAGGGTGACTACTTCATGCCTCTAGTTCAATCTGGACATCAGTGATAGAGGAACTATACAAACACTGTAACACCATACACAAATTGTAGGATGAAGTTGTTTACCAACTTTTCCATTTACTTGGGTAGCAATGATGTGCAACTAGGCACCACTCTTTTCTTGTGATGTCATAAGTTGTTATGGACACTCACTGGCAATGTAATATGAGACCTATAGGGTCACACACATAGGTTTTGACCTAGAAGAGAAGTTCTGATCTTGAATGATAATTGAATTAAGTACTAAAGTGTTTAGGTACCTAATTCACAAAATAGATCAACGGATTGGCTGACTAAACTACCAAACAACCATCTCATTGGGTGAGATGGCCTTTGGGTAGGAAGACGAGCGTCTCAAGTGTTGAGATAGCCGTTTGGGTTTCCAGGCATCATAAATTGAATTGGCTTAGTTCTACACTATGAACCAACTCGTTCAAGCTGTTAAACTGATCCACTCAAATCTAACTCACCAGAAGGCCATCTAGGTGAGTGAGATGGGTGCCTCGCTTGTGTGAGATGGCTCAGTTGGGACGAACAAAAGTTCTGGAGTTTTCTCGAACTCATTTCAATTGCACATACTTGGGGTGCAAGTAAATTAATGTATGACATTAATTAGGAAACGATTTGCCAATTCATATCTGACAGGGAAAGTGAGAAATGATTGTCTCGCTTAGTGAGATGAGTGTCTCACATCCATACGACCATTTCACTTAGCGAAATGACCGTCTCACTTGGCGAGATGACCATTTCATTGCATGTAGGTTGTGAAACTTCCTAAAAAGCTGTGAAAATTCAAGATCTACTTGTCCTTTCTACTCCCTCTTTAGTCCCACATTAGTGGGGGACTGGGAACCCCAACCCTAACACCTCCTATATATAGAGGGGTAATGGTAGCTTCTTGAAGTACAAATACAACATTGACAACTGAGAATCAGTTCCTCTCACAATTGTTGTCCTCTCTAGTTGTGGTAACCATGAGAGCCCAGGCATGTCCTGCCCAACAAGGGAGGGACAACCATAGGAGAGAACAACTGAGAGTTGTCATTGTGGGAGAGCAAGTCGGTGACTAGTACACCGACAGATATGGACAACTCCTTCCTGTATGGTCTGACAGGATGACATGAGTTCTAGGCGGTCTATGTGAACTAGCATAGAGGTGGGAATCCATTGTTTTCCGCTTGGAGGACAACATCAACCAGCAATCTGTGACAAGAGGAGCTTCTGAAGAAGATGAGATTAGTGGTTATAGTCCTTGGTGAAGATAAAGAGGTGCAGCAGTCAGACGAGTCCAATTGCAACTAGGATTAAGAGTTGTGCATCTACAACGATGAGGATTGTCACTGGACTTGGTCCAAAACTAAGTGTATCCCATAAACCATCCTTCTTGCATTATAGTTACTGACACAGTCTACTGTTTGTGGGGAATATGGTAATAAAATTTTAAATTTTGTTGCCTGCTTTGTACCATATTTCTCAACTACTTGGAAGAATGAGATCATATGGATTTTAAGAGTAAATGTATACTCTCATTATGTCCCTGGTCAATTTTTAATGTGGAAGCTTGATAGACAAAAATAACACATAAGATTAGAGTGTGAGTTGGTTGATGACTAAATGTAATTAGTCATGATATGGGAATAGTAAACCAAGCACACAAATACATGTTAGAGAATAGTGTATTAGACAGACCCACTGTGAGACTGAAACATAGAAACCATTACCACAGTGGTCATAGTCAACTCTCACAAGTGATGGTGGTAATAGTGGTTCTTAGACCTTAAATCACTACACTCATTACATGTCATTCGATATGCTTTAATATCATCAAATGCAGTCTTGAAACATGGGTTGTTATAACAGTGATGATTGGGTGACTGTGACACATGGGGGCTGACTGTGAGTGATAAAGATGAGATTTGTCCCTCCTATAGGAGTATGATATCCTAGGCCTCTCTGTTAGAGAGACTAAGAATTGAGTCAATATGTGATATTGAGCTTACATATATCTCATACAATCTACTCTAGTTCAAGGAAGAAGATTGAATAATAATGAGGGTGACTACTCCATGCCTCTAGTTCAATTTCTATATCAATGGAAAAGGAACTATACAAACACTATAACAACATACACATATTTTAGGCTGAAGTTTGTTCTCCAACTTTTCATTTACTTGGGTAGCAATGACGTATGACTAGGTAGCACTCATTTCTTATGATGCCATAAGTTGTCATCGACATTCCTTGCCAACATAATATGGGACCTATAGGGTCACACATATAGGAACTCATCTAGAAGAGGAGTTTAATCATGAATGCTGATTGGATAGATTCATTAAGCATTTAGGTATTCAATTCACACTACAAATCAGCTGACTAGACCACCAGATGTTCAACTCAAGTGTTGAGCTGACTGTTTGGAGTGTCAGGTTGATTAGAGTTGAATTGGTTGTGTTCTTCCTGAACTGGGGAGTGAGACGACCATTTCTCATAAGAGAGATCACTGTATTGTGGTTGTAAGATGAAGGGCTTGTATGAGTGATATGACCATCTCATGGTCGTGAGATGATCATCGTGCAACGGCGAGATTCTCAATTCGTGGGGAAATTCAAGTGCATCAATGACAGTGCTGACATCATGTTATGAATTAATTGAATTCAAATTACCAATTTGATTCAAAAAAGGAAACTATGCAAAATGACTACTTTGGCATTCATAGGTTGTGAATCTTTGAGGAAATTCATGATCTTTCAGTCCCTTCCACTCTTGCATAGACTGGGAACCCTGACCCTAGCCTCTACTATAAATAGAGGGATATTGGGGGCTTCCAAGACACACAATTGAGAATCAATTGCTCGAATAATTGTTTTCTTCTCTGGCTATGGTAACCAAGAGAGCCCAAGCAAGTTCTATCAGACTAGGGAGGGACAGTAAGGGAGAGAACAAATAGATTCTTTGTGGGAGAGCAAGTTGGTGACTAGTACATGAATGAGAGGGACAACTCCTTCATGTCTGTTTTACTAGAATGATAGGAGTTCTAGGTGGTCCATGTGGACTTCTCTAGAGGCATGAGGCCTTTGTCTGTCACTAGGAGAGAAACACCAACCTGCTATCCATGGTGCATACCAGGAGGTGCAACAGTCCCGCTGTCTATGGTGTGGACCAAGAGGCACAACAGTCCTATAGTCCATGGTGCAAATCAAGAGGCAACAACAGTTGGATGAGTCCTAGTGCAACTAGATGACAATTTTGCATCTACAACGATGAGGAGATGTCACTGGACTTTCTCTAGGATGAGGTATATCATTAAAACTATCCTTCCCATATTATAGTTATTGACACGATCTACTATTTTAATCAGGAATATGGTAGTAAACATTTTGTTTCTGTTACCTACTTTACTACCATATTTCCCTTAACACTCTATGTCAATATCACTGATCATTTCAAGATTTAGAAAATTTCCTCTGACAGTCATGACATATCTCCACCAATATAGTTTGTCAAGGAATTATTGGTAGAAGGTTGTATACAACAAGGAAATGATTAAGTATTTAGTATGGAGACAACATCCAACTCAAATCTAGCTCCAGTAATGCTTTCATACATATTTAGAGAAAGAGTCCAACAATGCACATAATCTCCAAAGACACTGAAGACCTTACCTTGTGGCACACCACCATGCTAAATGAGATTACTCAAAATAAAATTCCGATCTAACATTAATTGATAATGTTACTAAAAAGGTTCAAAATTAAAGTTAATAAATTTACATTATTTAAATAGAAACATTTACAAAAAGGTCCAACTCCACATATATTAATATCATGTATCTTTACATGAGTTCAATGGCCTCATCAACAACATGTACACAAAAGATGTTGTCCATATAATTACAACATTTACATTAGACATGAAATAAGACCAATAGCTCAAGTCAAAATTTGTGATATACATATACCCCTATCCGGACTTGAGAGTACATGGATGACTCTAGAACTCTACAAAAACCACACCAACCTCTTAGCTTCACTGGTCTCTAAATTAAACCCCCGCCCTACCATGGGTCTGACCATGTTGTTAACCGCCTAAAAAGGTGTTGAAACCCACTAGGTGAGACTCCAAGTCCCAACGATATGATATAACATCTAATAACATTAGTTTCATACAAATAAGTTATGAAATTAAATCAATTAAGCATATATTATAACATATGAGAAAAACTGAGTAGTGTATATGCATTGATCAAGCATAATTAAATTTATAGGTGTAGATAACTACACGTGAAGAGATATGAATCTTGAAAGATGCTAGAAAGAAGAACAAAGTAATAGTATTCATCAAATGTGATTCACCAAATAACCCTAATAGATTTACTACATGATGCGATTACATATTTTATTAAGTCAAGGGTAGCTTGAGGCGTACCACTCAAGCTACTTGTTGAACACTTCTAAGTCACAGTCATCCCCGTATAAGATCTAGGAGGATTGGAATCCTAAAGATCTCTTTCCCTTGGTCAGTACAAGTGAAAAACTTTAGTGGCTCATCAGCCCACACTACTAAAATCAAACTTGGTTTGTCCTGGGTATACAAGAAACGACACCACAACCAGGGTATAAACCCTCAAATATAAGTTATGGATGTAGCCTCTCGCTATCACATAAAATTTGAGACACAATCTCAACTTCTCTCTAAAACCTTAATATCAGAATGAAAGAGATATACCCTCCCTACACTCACATATACTCAAAAGTATATGACTCTGAGTTCCTTTCAGATTAGTCATTTCACTATCTAGCAAGTTTTGACACCAAGATAGTTATACAGTCTCAGGGTACTACATGATTAATGTTACACTTGATTAATAAGCTAATTATATATTTTATGCATCAATCAAGTTACATACATGTACCTAAATGATTCTTGTAAAATAAATCATGGATTGCAAATTCAAAAGAAATAAAACATCTAGAATAGTTTCATGTTACTGCATCATAGTATACTTATCAATCCTTGACCACAAAAAGGACCAACCCTCAAACTAGGTTACATAACAACCAAATTTGCCATTATGACCAAAATAGTAATAACTCCTTGTATGAATCTCATTATCATCTGAGATTTTTTAGAAATCTTAATGATTCATAAACAAGGTATCACCCAAAACTTCATCTAAAAATTCCTTGATGTTAAAGTTATGCTATTTCTAAGAATTTGACAATCACATGCTCAAAACATAGCATTGATGAGAAACCTTGATAAATAAATTCTAGTCCATCTGTAATTACGACAACAAAAATTGCATAACTTGAGAAAACAAAGTATGAATCAGATAAAATTTTAAACATATCTATGTCAACTGGTATTAAATCATAATCCCAAATTTAATTTCAAAACTTAACACCTAGTTAAGACAAATAATTATTTTTATGTGTTAAGCAAGGTTAGGATCCTTAAAACTATGAAACCCTAACAAGTATTTGTCCCTTAAAATACCAAGAAAATAGAGATGGATACTTCATATGCATCTTATCATATAATTCCCAAGTGTCTTCCTCTACCCCACTATGATGCCATAAAACCTTCACGAAATCTATGTCTTTCTTCCTCAACTTCTACATGTGTCTATATAAGATCAAAACTAGACCTTCAACATAATATACATCATTATACATCTCCAACTCCACTGGCTGAGTTGTCTTCTCTATATTTGGGTGATGATTCCTCAACATCAAAATGTGGAACATGTTGTGCAACTTGTGCAACTCTGACGATAACTCCAACTTATATACCACCTTTCCAACTGGAGGTATGATAGGGTGAGGTACCAAAATGCTAGGAGACAACTTACCCTTCTTACAAAACCTCATAACACCCTTCCAAGGGAATACCTTGAGATATGCATGGTTTCCAACTTGGAATTCTAATGGTCTATGGAGGTTGTCTGCATATGCTTCTGCCTGTCTTCTGTTGCCTTCATATATTATTTGATCACCTTGATCTTCTCTGTAGTCTGATGTACCAGATTAAGACCCAACAACTAATATTCACATATCTCATACCAACAAAGAGGCAACCTATAACACCTTCCATACAAATCCTCCTATGGTTCCGTGTCTATGCTCCTTTGGTAATTGTTGTTGTAGGCAAACTCAATCAGACTCAGGTGAATATCCCAACATCCAAGAACCTAAAGTGAATATGATCTTAACAAGTTGTCTAACGTCTATATTGTCCTTTCTGATTGGCCATCCATTTGTGGGAGGAAGGTTGTACTGAACCTCGATTGTATCCCTAAGGTTACATGTAGATGCTCCCATATTCTTAGCATTTATTGAGGACCCATGTCTAACACTATTTTAAGTGGTATGTCATGCAAATGAACTATCTCATCCACATAGATCTCTGCTTGCTCTACAATGTAGGTGGTCTTGACTGGAAAAATGTGACTTGACTTCGTCAATCGACAACAATCACCCATATGGAATCATGACCTTTGTCATCTTAGGTAGACCAATCACAAAGCCCATGGTGATATGATACCATTTCCATTGTGGAATTAGAAAATACTATAATGTCCTTGTAGGCTTTTAATACTCCACTTTTACCTATTGATAGAATGAAACTTTGGTAACAAACTATGCCACATCATTCTTTAGACCTGGCCACCAGTATAGGTCCATGAGATTATGATACATCTTTATATTGTTAGGATGCATAGAATATATTGAGGAATGAGCCTCCTCGAGTACCATCTCTATCAAACTATGAACATAAAAAACCACCATCCTTGATTTCCGCTGCCAAACTCTGACTTGATATTCTGTATCATGGCGTCTTCCTTCTCGACATCTCTAATCTACTATATAAACATCGGCTTCACTAGTAATTGCACTAAAAAATCAACCAACAAGGAGACTTCCAACTGTACATTCATCTACCTAAGTGACACCACCATTTCCCGCTTGTGGCATGCCATGGAATACAATTTTACTTTATGTGTAATGTTGATGAAGGTGAAGACAACTTTCTACTCAACACATTTTCCACTGCGTTCACCTTTCTTGGATGATATATCATATATTAGTAGTCTTTGATCAACTCCATCCTCCTCATCTGCCTCATGATCAGTTCATGATTTAAAAATTTGTGATGAAGGTTCTTGTGATCTGTGATGATTTGGCACTTCTCTCCATATATGTAGTACCTGCAAATCTTCAAGGAATAAGTCATGAGTTTAGTTGTTCTCCTCATTCATCTTAAGCTATTGGGAAGAAAAAGAAATTACATTCTTGTCCTCCATCAACACACATGTCAATCCATTCATCAAAACATCACATATAAAGATATATCCTTTTCTACGTTCTGGCAACACCAACATTGAAGAGCTTTTCAACTTCTCCTTCAGTAATTGGAAAGAACATATACACTTGTCTTACCATACAAAAGGAATTCCCTTCCTATTCATCCTAGTCAAAGGTGGAGCTAAACCGTTGAAGTTTTTTATGAACCTCCTATAGTAACCAGATAACCCTAGGAAGTTGCAAGCCTAAGTCTTTCTCTTGGGATGATCCCACTCCAACACCGACTCCATCATCTTAGGGTATACACAAACACCCTTTGTATAGATAGCATGACCAAGGAAAGACACCTCGGTCAGCCAAAACTTGCACTTACTAAACTAAGCATACAACTTATGATTCCTCAACAACTCCATCACATGACAAAGATGTTGCTCATGTTGTTGCCTATCTGTGGAGTGTATCAAGATATCACCAATGAACACCACCATTAACTGATCAAGGAATGGTTTGAGTACTCTATTTATTAGGTACATAAATGTTGCTGGTGAATTGGTTAGTCCAAATAGAATAACCAAAAACTCATAATTCCCATACCTAGTACTCAAATCAGTCTTAGGTATGCCATATGCCTTGATCCTAAACTGACAATACCATGATCTTAGATCCATCTTAAAAAACACTATAGCACCTCTCAACTAATCAAACAAATCGTCTACCCTCTGCAATGGGTACTTATTTTCACTGTAACCTATACCCATCGTCAGTTGTCTGTGCAAAGCCTCATGGAACTTATTTCTTTTTCACAAACAACACTAGAGCACCCCAAAGGGAAGTGATTGGCTGCATGAAACCCTTCTCCAACAAATCATACAACTACTTCTTCAAATCCTTCATCTCAGTTGGTGTCATCCTATAAGGTTCATGCTCTTTGGGTTGCATGCCAGGAACTAGATTGATTTCAAAATCAATCTCTCTCTATGGTAGAGAACCTAGAAACTCATTAGGAAAACATCCTAAAACTCACATGATTGGTAAATCCTGGAAACTAGAACTTCTAACCCCGATATCCACCATGTGTGCTAAGAAAGCTTCACATCCTTGCACAAAAAATTCTCTTCTATCACTATTGATTCTAGACATGTAGGAAGAATCTTCCTATCTCCTTGGAAAGTCCAAGCAGATATACCCGTCATAAAACTTCACAACCCCTAGAACTGTAGTTCAAAACAACCTTATACTTCTTCAAGGTGTCTATTCCTAGGATCACATTGAATTCATGCATATCAATTGGCATAAGATCACTCAAATATTGTGTTCAAAGAAAGAAAGAACACAAGATGGACACACTTCCTGCAACATGGTGGAACCTTCCAAAGGGGTTTCTACTATAAATAGGAAAACTACAGCTATTTATCACATTTATGGTGATAAAAGAGTGTGTCACACCTAGGTCAACCAAAACATGTACAAATGTAGATGTATATAATTAAAAATGAAAAAGTTCTATATGACCTGTTATGACTCAGTGGTTGACCCCTCCTTCCGTCTGACTCATATCATAGAATCTATCCATTGCTTGTTGTTGCAGTTGACCTTGACTTGCTATTCCTAAAGATCATGCATCTGATGTCTGGACACATACTCTTTCCACACTACTACAATATTGTTGATGTGAGCCCTGTTGGATCTACCTTGGTTGTTGAGTAACCTCCTAGTTCTTCCTAGGGTAAGACTACTTCACATGCCAACCTAAACACACTTAAAGCATGTCCACATGTTGTACTGTAGCCTAGATGGTCCTGTCACATACATTGATCCAGAACTATTTGCAACAAATGGAAAAAAGCTACAACCTCTCCCCTTGCTAAGAGACCACTATGACTATACATATGTCAATGGATCAGAATCTACCAACTTCTATTGTGATGATTGTCCTTAGAATTGGTCTGACCTCTTCCTTGACCTAGTCTCTCACTGGTCCATCTATATTTTCTCTATCCTCCTCACATATTCCATGAAGATGGAAAACTTCTCACAAGACTCTAAACCTTGTGTCATTGGCACTATCTTGGCATTCAAGACATTCTCAAACCTTCTAATCCTCTTTTTTATTCCATGTGAGGATAGAGCCTCAAAAACTCCATAAATTTTGTCATGTAGTCATTTACAAACCATGATTGCAACATCCCAGGATTTAAGGCCTCGTATAAAATGAGCTTAAAAGGAATGATTGAGCTATCCATATCACCAAGGTGCACCTCCTTTTTAGGGATCCCATCACTAAAGAACTCTATATTTAAGCGTACTCAGCCAAGAGTAGTAATAGGATGGATGACTAGTTAGGAAGTTGATCCTGGCTTACACATGTGTGAGGATAAAATGTGTAGTTAAGGGCAACGGTGGTCTCTGGGGCCAATGATCATTCTTGTAATTCTATTAGAGGCTTAGGCAGTGGGTCCGAGTGTTACTGATGGTATCAAAGTCAATACCCTTCCAATAGGTGGGGCCTAAATGGGCATGTGGAATGTCAGTCTTGAGTTGTGCGGTCCAGGAATGTTGGAAAGGAATGTCCATGGTGATGTAGCCACCCTTGAACTAGTAGCCGAGATCGAGATCTAGTTGCCCATGGGCCATTCTAGGTCTACACTAAAATGGGGAAATATTATGAGGCCATATTGTAACGTCCCAAGATTTGAGACCTCAGATAAAATGATCTTAAAAGGAATGATTTGATTACCCATATCACTAAGGTTGTCCTCCTTTTCAGGGAGCTCATCACTAAAGAACTCTATGGTTAAGCGTGCTCAACCAGAGTAGGACTAGGATGGGTAACCAATTGGGAAGTTCGTCTTGGCTTGTGCATGAGTGAGGATAAAGTGCATAGTTAAGGCAGTGGTGGCATGTGGTGCCAATCGGTAGTCTTGAAACTCTACTAGAGCCTTGGGAAGTGGGCCCAAGATTTACAAATAGTATTAGAGCTAAAAGACTCTCCAGTAGGTGGGGCCCGCATGGGCATGTGGCATTCCAGTCTTGAGTCGTGTGGTCCAGGCATGTCGGAAAGGGATGTCTATGGTGATGTAGCCACCCTTGCGTTGGTATTCAGTGATCGGAAGCTGGGTGTCCATGGGTTAATCAGGGTCTGCAATGAAATCAAGAAATATTAATGATGCCATATAGTTGATCCTTGACAAGGACGTCAAGAGTCCAAGTGGTAGAGATTGGAACATCCCCAGATTTGAGGCCTCAAATAAAATGATCTTAAAAGGATTGATTTGACTACCCATATCACCTAGGTGCACCTCCTTTTTAGGTAGCCCATCACTAAAGAATGGTGTGGTTAAGCATGCTCAACCCAGAGTAGTGATAGGATGGGTGACCAGTCAGAAAGTTTGTCTTGGCCTGCATGTGAGTTAGGACAAAGAGTGTAATCAAGGCTAGTGCTAGTCTATGGGGCCAATTATCATTCCTAAAACTCTACTAGAGCCTTGGTCAGTGGACCTAGGCTTTACACATATAGTTGTGCCTTGACGAGAATGTCAAGTGTATATGTTGGGGAGATTGTAATGTCCCATGATCTAAAGCCTCAGACAAAATGATATCAAAAGGAATGATTGGACTACCCATATCACCAAGGACACTTCCTTTTTAGTGAGCCCATCAATATAGGACTTTGTGGTTGAGTGTGCTTAGTCCAAAGTAGTACTAGGATGGGTGACCGGTCAGGAAGTTGATCCCAACTTTCATGGGTGAACTGTGAGGACATTTGTCATTCCTAAAACTCTACTAGATCCATGGCAGTGGGCCTAGGTGTTACAATGATCTTTTGTGCAATGCTCAAACCAAGCCATCTTCTCCTCCAGATATGTCTCCAAAAGTTAACGAATGTCTGACTCCCATCAAAACTCTTCCCAGATAATCACCTCGCCCAATCTCTTCTCCTCTTCAATGAACCACTAGTGGCTGGCACTACCCTTTAAGAGGTAAATCACATGCTTTACCTTTTCCTCCATAGAGATATTCAGGATCCAAAATGCCTATAACTCTATCAACCACATGTTCGTGTCTATCAAGTATGTTTTTCCCGCATACTTTGTGGCTCCAATGTACTTTGGCCTCTAAAAAGTCTTCCCTGAACCCTATGACTTAGTATTTAGAGTAGGTAACCTAGATTGAGTTATAGGTGCCATATCATCTAAATGTGTGATTTTCGCCATCAATTGTCTATCAACTGATTGGAAGGTTGGATTAGTTATGGTTGTAGGGTCAAAAGGAGGTAGGGTGGGTTGTTCTCGCCCCACCTTGGGTACTCTTCCCTTTTGTACCCATCTCCTATCACCCTCTCTTAGCAACACAAAACTACTCTTAGGATGTTCTTCACATTCTCCAAACATATTTGCACAACCATAAAGCATGGTTTAATATGTTGGAAATGTAAGATTAGGCACAACAACCTAAGTCATATGTCCTTGCAGACTCAACATTCCTAAATCTATGATACTACTAAATGTGGCACACCTCCATGCTAAATGAGATCACTAAAAACAAAATGTCGATCAAACACTAAATAATCATAATAGAAAAAAGGTACATAATTAAAACCGAATTAAAAACCAATTATTTCAAAAGAAGCATTTACACAAAGATCCAACTCCACATATACTAATATCAGGTATCTTTACATGAATTCAATGGAATCAATTACAACATGTATACAAAAGATGTTGTTCACATTATTACAACATTTACATTATACATGACATACTACTAAAAGATCAATGTTGATATACATGATGTACAAATCTCCCTACTTGGACTTGAGAGTAGACGGATGACTATTTTACTCTACACACACCAGACCACCCTCTCAACTTCGGGTAAGACTAGATTTTTAGAGGATCATCATCTCAGTGGGAATGACCTACTTTAGAATATATCTTTTTATGAAATGCATGATAGTTCTCTTACACCTCTACCTAGTCAAAGACGAATAATCTATCCAATTATTTATTCCATGAACAATTGTCAAGTGGATGAGCCAATAGAAGTAGATAATGCTCCTAGTCATGTTGTAAATGAACAAGCTGAACATACTCATAATGAAGAACAACCTGAAGAGCCTATGGAAATTATAGAACCTGATGTTGAATTAAGAAGATCCACAAGATCAAGGAGTTCTTCCATCCCATCTGACTATGTTGTATACCTTCAAGAGCCAAATGTAGACTTTGAAGATATGACACCTTGTCCTTTTTGCAAGCAATGGATTGTTAAAATTCCTTTAAGTGGTATCCAAAATAAACCTCCTCCCCACCATAAGATGAGCACGCTATATATTATCTAAAAAGGTGTGGGAACCCATGAGGTGAGACTCCAAGTTCTAGTGACACCATATAACATCTAGTAACATCTATTTCTTACAAGTAGGTTACAAAATTGATTCAATTAAAGCATATATTATAACATATGAGAAAAGTTGAGTAGTGTATATGTAATGATCGAGCATAACTAAATTTACATGTATAGAGAACTACACGTTAAGAGATGTGTATCATAAATGATGCTATCAAGAAGAACAAAGCAATATCATTCATCTAATGTGATTCACCAAATAACCCAAAAAATATACTACACGACTATGTTATACAATTTAGTGAACCCTCAGTAGCTTCAGGCATACCAATCAAGCTACTAATTGACCACCACTAAGTTGCAATCAGCCCCATAAAAGATCTAGGATGAGAGAAATCCTAAAGATCTCTTCCCCTTGATTAGTGCAAGTGAAAAACTACAGTGTCTCAACAGCCCAAAGTACTAAAATCAACATGGTATGTCATGGGTGCACAGGACAAAACACCACAACCAGGGTATAAACCTTCAAATCTGAGTTACAACCATAACTTCTCTTTATGAAATAAAGTTCTAGACATAGTTACAAATGCTCCTTAAAACATTGGAATCAAGATAACAGAGATATACCCTCCTTGCACCCACATATACTCAACCGTATATGACTTTGAGATCCTTTTGGATTACTCATTTCACTATCCAACAAGTTTTGACATGGAGATAGTTCTATGTTCTCAAGGTACTACATAATTATGATTGCACTTGATTAACTAAGTTGATTAAGTATTTTTGACTACATCAATCAAGTTATACACACCTAGATGATTCTTGTAAAATAAACCATGGATTGAAACTTTAGAGGATATAAAATGTATAAAATAGTTCAATGTTACTCCATCATAGTATATTTATCTATTCTTGACCACACACAGGACCGAACCTCAAATTAGAGCACATAATAACCTAATTTGTCATTATGACAAAAATAGTAATAACTCCTTGTATGAATCTCATAATCATATGAGTTTTTTTAGAAACCTTAACAATTCATAAACAAGGCAACACCCAAACTTTTAGCTTAAAAATTCAATTGATGTTAAAGTTATGCTATTTGTAAGAATTTGGCAATAATATGTTCAAAACCTAGCATGGATAAGCAACCTTGATAAATAGAATCTCGTCCATCTATCATTAAAACAACATAAAATTGCATAACTTGAGAAAAAAAAGTCAGAATCAAGCCAAGTTTTCAACATAGGTTTGTTAACTGGCATTAAATCATAATCTTAATTTTAATTTTGAAACTAAGCATACAGTTAATCCATATAATTATGTCTATGTATTAAGCAAGGTTAGGGGCCTTACATACGTGATCTCCAGACAAATTACAACCCATAAATTAGGGTCGCCTCTTATCATTTAACATGGTTGGACATGGCATTCTCTCCACACAGTAGATATCAAATCAACAAGGGACATATGTTCTAGAGACATTGTAGAAGGACAACTTAGCTGTGTTGAGCTCATGTCTCCTAACACTTCTCTCAGCAGATCCAACATGATACATCCTCTACTAAGGACGTCCATGGAGCAGCTAGAAGCCTCTACCTTCCTATAATGATATGATGATCACTTTCATAGGGCCACTGAAGACATGTTAGAAACACAACATTTGTGCCACAAAACCAAAGTAGATTGAATGATATGTTGGACATTGATTCCAAAATTTTATCATAATCTTGTATTTTTCAATGACATTGCTTACCTCAAAAATAGTTGAAACTAAAGAATTCAAATGCAAATACAACATGCATTACACTTCATAGCTAAAGCATGACCTAGAGTTTATCAACCATGTTATTGTTGGAAACACAGCTATTTTAGCTTTTGCCACAATTTGAAAGTCCTACACTATGCTAGGCATCCTCAATCATGACCACTTTTATGGATGGTCTCTTCCAATCTTTTTATGGTCACAAATCATCACTTCAATCTAAACCAAACCCACAATCACATTTCTAAATCTTTTGGGGTCCTGGACCATGACTAAAAACTAAACCAATCACGTGCTTCATCTACCAATCTCTTTTGGGGTCCTAGACCAAGACCTTAAACTAGACCACAATCCCTATCCAAAAAAGTATCTTTATTTTCCAACTATAAAGCTCTACATATAGGTTAGTCATTTGAAAATTAAACTCCATACTTGGACATGTTTCTATGTTAAAGACCTATTTTGAATGGGCTTACATCGAATGACTCCAACAAATATGATAAGTCCCATCTAGAGTGAACATTATTCATAAACCAAGTCCTATCTGGATAGGCATCCACCTTCAAGCCCTATCATAAACAGGTATCTCCTTGGACTCAAGCCCTACATTTAGGTAGGCACACCCGATAGAGCCTTGCATTCAAGTGGTCACCCATTATGAAAGTCCTATCAATAGATAGGCTCCTCGATCAAAGCCTTATATATAGTAGGAAAATCCATCTCTTATCATGTTGAACCATATTGTTATCAAGAGATGCTCTAGGGAGCAAATAGTTTTATGATAAATTCACTTGATTGTAAAGGCCACCTTAATTCTCAAAACTTGTGTGGTGCTCAACCTTATCTATCTTGAGCACTTTTGGAGAACTAGAAATTCTAGAAAAAACAATTAACAAGTACAATCACTAGACATGAAGGCTACCTTAAATTTAGAAATTTTTCTGCTGCTAAAACTTATCCATCTTGAGCATTCTTAGAGAACTAGAGAAGTTGAGACTATGCTTTTGAAGCTCCTAACAAGAAACTTGGAACTCTTCGAATGGCATGTTGATGCTCTATTGATTCTTACATTTGGTAGGATCTTTCAAATAATTGTGTATGTTTTCATTTCCATACCTATAAATCCTTATTAAGACCTTAATGAGATCCTTATATCTTCCTATATAATCAGACTCAATATCACTTCAAGTATAAACCATCCCATATGGGTATGTAGTTTAAAGGAAGGTTGATTAAATCAAGTGAGAAATAGAGAGTGGGGGATAATCTCTCATCGATAATCAAGAGGAAAAATGACAAACTAGTGGAAGAACACATCATGGATGCCACCTTATCACTATATGATGTGATGCCCAAACTTTATTCTATGGAACTATAAATTCTCTAAGGAACATATAATTAATCGACTACAGTCATTGACCGTGAAGGTCAGCATAAACCATGGATATTTGATTAGTGTCAAATCTTATTTATCTTGAGTAGTTTTGAATAACTAGATGACATCTTTGAGAATCCTAATCAACATGCTCAAATTCTATTAATGTTCGATACAGTCATTGGTCATATAGGCCACCTAAAATATGAAAACTTGTCTAATGCCCAATGTTATCTATCTTGAGTGATTTTGAATAACTACAAACACTCTAGAGAGTAGACAAAGAAACGATATAGTCAATGTTTGTAAAGGCCACCTTAAATATGAAAATTTGTCTGATACTCCATTTATTGTCCAAGCTCATGACCTAAAGACTGAATTAATCGTGCCCTCATATCCAAATCAATTTATGGTCCTAGATCATGACCTAAAACTAAATTATATATTTGCAGATTACTAAATATTTTAGGGTCATGGATCACAATCTAAAACTGGTCAATCCCAATTCATATTTCCATGTCTTTTTGGTTCCTGGATCATGACCTAAAACAGAACCAATCATGCACTTGTATTTCCAAAGCTTTATGATGTAAAGATCAAGACATAAGACTACACCTCGTAGGACCTTTAGATGATCACATATGCTACATTTTCATATTTTCCATCATTTCTCAATGGGGATGTAGTTTAAAATAAGATTGATCAAATCAAGAGAGAACTAGAAAGTTAGGGATAATCGCTCGTCAAAAATCTAGAGGAATAAATGATGAACTAGTGAAGTAACACATCATGGATACCATCTTATTGCTAGATGGTCAGCTGGTGCCCAATCTCAACTTTTTTTTAAACTCTTTATATGAATTTTATCTTGTAAGATCACACATTTTCAGTGGATAATATTAGTAACCAACACAATCACTGGCCATAGAGGCCACCTTTTAACTTGGAACTTGTATGACGACCCAAGTTTACATTCGGAGCAATCAAAGCCCTATTACAGGTAGGAAAACTCACTAGATTTCACCATTTTATGGATGTGGTTCTAACCCTAATTTGGTGCACTCCTATATTCATTAAAAATTGAAAAATAGCTAAAACTAAGATGCATAGGTATATAAGAGAGACGATGACTACTTTTCAAGATATTCACATTTAAGTAGTTGTCTTGATTTTCAATGATTATAGACTCTAGTTTTTAATGACTTCTGACATACCACTGTCACACCTCTATGCACTCCACTTTTTTCTCACTAAGGCATGAGTTAGTGAAAGAATCAAACATGTATTGATTTCAGAAATGAATCAATGATGAGAGTTACTTTTGTGGAATATAAACCTCTGAAGGCTCATCAGAAATTCAAGGGAATAAATGATTGGATAAATATAGGTAAGTGCTTTGGTTAAAGGTTACCCTTATTTTCGAGAAATTGTTTAAACCGAATCTTATCTTTTTTATGAATGACTATTTCATTAATTCATCCTTAGAAGGAAAATATATCACTTACACCTTTTTCATCGCTTACAAGGTTTTTCAAAACATCTTTGATGATTCCAACCTACTTTGCCTTCCATGACCAAAAATGGGGGTTAGACATGGTTCAAGCCTGTAATTCTCACTGTTATCTCAAACCTTGACTTGGTAGCGACAAAATATTGAGACACCATTTATTCTCACTCAAATGAAATTCGTGCTAAACAATCTAGCTAATGATAGAGTTCATTCCACTTCTTCATATTTTCATTTTCCTACATTTTTTCAATTTTCCCGTATTTTCTAGTTTCCTAACTTTTCCACATTTTTACTTTTTTCACCTTTTTTTATATTTTCCCACATTTTTGGCCTATTTAATCTATTCATCTCCACCAATTTCAACCTAGTTTGGGGCATTTGGAATGAAAATATTTAATCTAGAGTTAAGGGTTATTTGCTCACAAGTTTTGTTTTTCATAAGCCTTTTTCATAAATTACACAATTGAATCATCTTGAATAAAGTATTCTCTTTTTCCCCCACAAATATTTAATTGCCTTTTTCCTCATAAAAATATTCATGTTTTGGAAAATAATGAAGGATAATCTTTAAATAATGTTTTTCTCTCTCCTTCATTATTTTATTGACTTTTACGTGAACTATTCCTTATTGACAATTTTCTCTAGAACATTCTTGAAATATACATAAAAACCAAAAATTGGCATTATCGAGCACATGCTACCTAGTGGATTGAGCAATCTTTTGGTGACACATGGCAGTTACCTAAAAGATCCATGGGCCACTCCTCACGGCACATCAGTGCAATCTGTCGCCTCTTCTAGAACCTTCTAGTTGGAAACCCTGAACCTTAAAATACACCTATAAACAGACCCCACACCCTTCGTATTTTGGCCCCCTTTTGTCTCTCCCAAATCCAGAGATCAAACTACCTCCCTCTTCTATTTTTGACATGTGAACAGAGGACCTTCCTCTAACACCAACTTCCGTATTGACTCCCAAAGGCTATTCAATTATTGCTACTTTCTATGATCTATTATTTTCATAACTATTGATATATGTACACCTTATTCAAAGATCTAAGATTTTTTTCTACTATATCTCTATTGTCTATATTTATTCCTCCACATGAATCCTAGTCGCTAGTGATGCATCTTCACTATGGGTGGTCTTGAGGTTATTGGGACAACAACACCTAAAAATTAGGACCTTCAGGGCTATGATGGGGAAGTCAAGACCATACTAGCCCCAAAAGTGTTCCTAGAAAATTATTGTATGCTTTCCACCATATTATTTAACAACTACCTCAATTAATGTAATATTTTTAATCCTGAATGTCTAACTAGGATGCAATACCATTATTAGGTGTGATGGGGGTGCTAACACCTTCCCCACTCATAATAGGATCACCAAGACTAATCTCTGAAAACATGCATACCTTTATTATCCACCCTTGGGTGGATTAAATTGAATCTTTATGTGTTTTCCCACATATTTAAACATTTACCATCATTTTTCCTTGTTAAACAAATAAATCTGAGAGGCAAACCTAAGTGCTTTATTGATTTACTATTTTCTTTAGTTTCTCTATTGTTTTATGACCTTAGGATCATGTGATTTTTTGAGCCAGGTATAATAGAATATTGTCAATGTACTCAAGATAAGTGAATATATGAGTCATTATGTAGATTGTACCAAGAATCATATTATTTCTTTCTATTCAATACTATTCTCCTCTAAGGTCAAGAAAGATAGAAGTATGCATAATTTGAAAACTATCCCTAATCTTAAAAAAATTCATATTGATTCTTTATGCAAACTAGTTTTTGATGATGAGAGTGATGAATTTAATTAAGCATGCCAATAGTGACAAAGCACAAGGACCTGATGGGTTTAACTATTCTTATTATAAATCTTGTTGGTCAATCATAACATTTATATTAATAAAGAAGTGAAAATTTTCTTTGTACTAGTAAGTTGCTACAGTATATGAACATTTTCTATATTACCCTCATACCAAAAATAAAGGAGGATTTTGATATTAAAGAGTGGGGGCCCATTGCACTCTACAATGTTACTTACAAGATTGTGTTGAAGATTCTTAATATGCTTCAACACACTCTCCCCAATATAATTGACAAATTTGACTTCAACAAATGAAGGTGTATTATTGGTTCTACCCATCTAGTCAATGAACTTTCGAATAATATGTGAAGAGTAATTCTAAAAATTTCTAATTAAAGTTGGATGTTGGAAAGCCATACGATTATGTAGAATGGGATTTTCTTAGATATGTGATTGTGAATATGAACTTTCTTTCATGTTTTATTGATTGGATCTAGGAAAACCTTCAAAAGGTTAGTTTTGAAGTCTTAGAGAATGGTCTCCCTATTAAAAGTTTCAAACCTCCAGGTGGCATCAGACAAGGGGATCCCTTAGCTCTGTATCTTTTTTTCAATACCATGGATGATCTTTCCATTATGTTCAAAAGATAGAAATAGACATGTATTAATAGATTGAAGAGCTTCTCATAATTTTTCTATCTCTTGTACTATTTGTAGATGATGTTGTTCTATTAGTTGGCATGAATATGAGAAATAAAAAAGTACTATATAATGTATGAATTTTCTAACAAAGACCTATTGAACAAGTATCTAAAGTTCATATTGGAAACCCACCATTAAACTACTTAGGTTTACCTCTCTCCAAAGGGAATATCACAAGAATCTAGTGTGCACCTATTTTGGATAAAATAAAAAATAGGCTCAAGTGATGGAAAGTTAGGCATTTGTCTTATAGATGATGATTTGAACCCATATATCAAGTCTATCATATTTTCCCCTCTACCCATTTTCTTCTTTTCCCATGCATGCTTGTCATCGTGTTAGCTAGTGATCCTATACCCATTGCCTAGGAAAACACCTATATGAAGTTCTTATTAAGGGTTTATCAAGAACCAATCAACATCCTAGATCCTAGGTTCAAAGTTTTCTTTTATCCCAAGATCATGATAAACATGTAAACTAAAGATGATCAGACAAGCATACATGCATTGACCGATTCAAAATATAACAAGGTTCACATAGATGTATAGGTAGTAAAGGAACAAAAGTGAGAAATGGAGATACTCCACATGCCCTAGTCTAACTAACTACTCACTCCTCATCTAGATACCAAAATAAACAAGGAAAGGAAAGAGATAGCCATAAACTTTGTGGGTAGAAGTGATCCAATGTAAAGTAGAATATACCAGGACTATAGTCATGTTACCCTTCTTCTTCATCGTCCTTAATGCTTAGGTCATATCTATGGATGATGAACTATTAAGTGGAATGAGGGTGGAAGAAGCATCATTGATCTATCTCATTTGAGGTCAGGAGGCCAAACCTAAATGGAGTTGTGGTTGTCGTTTGATGTAGTCACCATCGATGGAAACCACTGATGGAGATTTTCTTCTTAGAGTAGAGTGTGGATTTTGGCAGCCCATCGACTGGAAAAGAGATCCTTTTCCATTAAGGCATGGGCCTTGTACTTACAAGTGGTTGGCAGTTGTTGACCACCATGAAGGTGAAGAGACATTTGAGTGAGGAAGATGAGAGGTTTTGCATATTTTAGAATTTCCATATGTAGGGGAAAGAATAGAAAACACATTGGTTGGAAAATCCATGTTTTCTAATAGAAGGCAAAGTTCACCTTTCCATCGATATATAGAGGCATAAGTTCCATCAGTAGACTGGTGCATGTTCTTCATTGTTAGATAAGTGCTTGTGTTTTTATCATTAGTTGATGCACACATATTTACATTGGTAGAAGAGCACAATCAAGGGTTTCATTGGTAAACTATTGGTGGAAACTTTATATCTGTCTACAAATGGTAGTTCGGGATGGAAAAAATCCACCCCTAGGGGGTGTATTGGTGTGTGGGGAAAGGGCCTGCAGAGATGAAGACTTTGACCGATGAAACCACCAAATATTGATGTTTAAAAAATGAAGCTGAAGCGTGCCATGGAAACAAAGGAATTGGGTCAAAAACCTACAAAGTGAAATAAAATTAAGAAAACATGAATAGAAGCTACTTCTAAAGTAAAATTGGGAATATGAATTCAAAACCAATATAAAATGAAATTAAAATTTGGATTATTATGCATTTATCATTTCAATTCTTGGTTCTCTATGAAACACAATATCATTTCTATATCAACAATTGAGGATGAATACATAGCCTCCCATAGGTGTTTTGTCCAGGTCATATGGATGAAGTAAAAGCTCCAAGACTTTAATATTCATAATGATGATTATCCTATTTTGTGATAATACTAGTGAAATAAATCTATCTTACAATCCAATATTCAATACTAGAGCTAAACATATAGTGGTTTGTAATTGTGAGAACCTGTTACACTAAATGAGATTACTCAAAATATAAAACACAATCAATCACTAATTAATCACATACCCAAAAATATGGGTAAATTAAAACCGATTTCAACGTCAGCACTCGCTCAAAAACATTTGCATAGGAGCCCAACATCTTTCTTATATCCATACTATGCTAAGAATAGAACGTTCTATCGTCTTAGCAACCACATATATACATAGGATAACAATATTCGTATATGCCACACAAACAAATATTAATATTCTAACAAAAGTTTGATTCATTAGAAACACCATAAACAAACATTTTCTCGCCCAAACTTCAGAGTACAAGGATGACTCTAGGACAGACTAGACATCTAATCAACTTTATCAAAGATTCATTACTATAGCTCCTCTTTGCTGCCACATGTTTGTTTTCGTCACTTACGATTACCTAAAAATGTGGCGAACCACAAGGGTGAGACCAATCCCAGCAAGAGATATAACCTCGAACAACATTTATTGATTATAACATTTTTCAGCAATTAAACAAATAAGCAATTTAATCAAAGATAACAAATATGATCAGCAATATTGATGATTAACAAAATTCATTAAAGGAGTAGACAATAACTATCATCATTATCCAGACTATCATCCTTTATCTTATTGACAATATAAGAAATTCAGTAGCATATGTAGTTCTAGCATCATGAGCAAGTCTAGTAATGTAGCATAGCTAACAACATGAGCATGTCTAATCGGTTGAACATATCAACATCATAAGAAGACCTAAAAACATAAGCACAACTACCTAGATAAGCATGATTAGCAGTATATGCATCTCTAGTTACAAAGGCATGGCTAGCATGCTAAACATAACTAACAACATGAGATAGCTAGCATCATGATTGTAATCAGTAGTAGCATTATAGTTATCAACATAAGCATGGCTACTGTATGTATGCATCTACAATATTAATCATATCCACGACATAAGTATATCTACCATCTCTTAATTGCACTAAGCATCATCTTTATGTAAAGATAACAAACAAGGGTTATCATCCAATGTGAAATGTTGTGTATAACCCTAAAAAATATGCTACACAACTATCTTACATATTTTATTATGCCCTGAGGAATTTGAGGATACCACTCAAAATCCAACTGACGACTGCTAAGTCAAAATTAGTGCCATACAAGATCTAGGAAGAGCCGGAATCCTAAGATCTTCTCTGCCCCCGGTCAATACGGGTCCGCCACAGTGACACATAAGGTCAAGCTGCTAACAGCCTAGTGCGTCCTTAGTACCGGTCACAACACTAGTGAAAGGAGGTGGGTAAGCATACCCTACCATCCGAGGTACAACCACAGTTGTCCTCCAATCTTGTCACATATATAATCACCAAGACATGACCGCATCCGTTCTCAATCACATCATATGTATGAGGCATTACCATAGCCAACCTCCACAATCTACATTGTGGATGACAAGGATATATCCTCAACTTGCCACCCCCACATACTCAACAATATGCACTCTGAGTTTCCCTTAGGAATACTCATTTCACCATTTGGAAAATTATGACACTCAGATTGATCTATGGCATAGGGTGCTACATGATTAGAGTTTCACTTAATTAGTTATGCCAATTGGGTGAATTAAGGATGCATCAAACAAGTGGACATATAAACCCTAATTCACTTCTAGATATCATATAAATATCACAACTTTGAAAAGATATAAAACATGTGAAACATAATTTCTCATCTCATCATCACATGGTACTATTCACTTTCCATTCATGAGACCACACTAGTCATCATACTATCACAAAATAATAATCTATTTCACAATATCACAGAGTATCAACCCTTATCAACATAAGAGGATTATACCACATTTAGGGCTCAACCATGCCCAAAGGTCATTAAGACCATCATATTATCACATGATATAAATCCTTTTCACAATATCACAGGGTATTAACCCTTATCAACACAAGAGGATCACACCTCATTCAGGGCTCAACCATACCCAAAGGTCATTAAGACCATCATATTATTCCCTGCAAGATCATCATTATCTTTGCATGCCTTATAACAAGGCTCAACAACATCACTTATATATAATACACCAGATCACACAATATTGCAATAATGAACTAGGTTGTATTCATAAACAATCATAGTAGGGTTATATTAACATTAAGAACATTCCTTTATTACATCAACATGCAATGAATCTATATATGATTAACTCTCATCATATTCATAATGCACATGTTTAGCATAAGAAAGTATCAACCATGTGTCTATGATAACCACCAATTAACATACCAAGGTTATGATCATGTTAAGGAGGTTATTCCACCATCATTCCATCATATAAGAATTTTAAATATGAATACTCATCTTTATCAATGTGCATTAGAGTTAGGTTCAACATGATAAATTATATCAATGTTACTAATTAGCACTCATATCCAAACCCTAACTCACAACATACCCATTGGATCATGGATGCATGAGGTGATGCATCACCATCACATTCCATACCATTCTCAAGTATGAACCCACACATAAATCAAGGTATAACGATTGGGTTATAGCATACTAGGGTTGCAACAATAGTAACAGAGTACTTCATGATTGCATTAGTCATTCAAGGACTATTCATACCCAATTACCATCATATAGTTATATTAAAGCTAGGTATAACAAGCTATACCTCATTAGGGTTACATATCAACACAATATGGTTATCATCCCTTCTATTGATATGAGTGAATAGGTAATACTACCTTATTAAGAATAACCCTCCATTTGTTCCATCACCATTCAACCCATATCACCATACCACAATGTCACCCAGAACCATTGGATGTTTTAAAGGTAAGACCATTGGTTGTTTACATAAGTAAACACCTTAGATAAACCACCTACAAAGTCCTTGATTTTTTATCTAGAAAGAGTCACCATCTAACCCAAGACATCCCTTGATTAACAACACAAAAACTTCTAGTGAGAGTAGGGTAAAACCCACAATCGAATGTTCAGTTAAAACAAGCCATCCATTGTCAACAAGTAAGCTCGTTAAAGTTGATCATATAAAGGAAACCATCTAAATCCCATTATTAGGACCAACATATTACATTATCCATAATTACAATTTATTGGAGGAATAAAAATTAGATCTTGACCATTGGGTCAAGTTCATATATTAAAACCATCAATTATGTATAAGTTCGACCATTACATCAAGTGACCCAAGAAACCATTGGTCTAAGGCTTAATTTATGCTAAAATTATATGATTAACTCACCATATATTGTAGAGACCTGATCCACCATCATTAGTGATCATTAAATCACTATAGTTTGTTAGATCAACACTATATTCATTAATCATCATCAATTATTAAGTTGGTGTCATCATTGATTCATATGATCAGTAGGGTACTTAATTGTTGATCATTATACTTCTAATTGATCCAAAATCTGACCTAAGGGGGTGATCGTAGGTTTTCACCATTATTTGACACCCTTGATCACGACCATTAGTTGTTATGAAGACAACACCATAGGGTTGTTGCAATGGTACCATCATCGGGTCATGGTTTATAGAAGAAATCAACCCTAAACCCTAAAATTGACCATTGTTTGATAGGTGCTTAGCACCATAGGTTCTCAAAAAAACCTCATAAAAGTCATATAATACTTTAGGAATAATGTACACATGATCACAGGTTCATATATAACTGAAATTAGAACAAGAAACATTATAAAAATCAAAATCCTAGTCAAGCATAGCTTTTTAGTGCATGGATCATAATTTTCAAGCAAGAACATGATCTAGAAAGCTTGTGGTAAGCAATAAATGTGGAGCAAGTTACAAAAATTGCCTCTAATGAGAAGATAAAACCCCACACAGAATAAATATCCAGTAGGTAGGGTAGAAAATCTAAGTGTAAGCTATGAATTCGTCCATCTAGCACCTTTCTTTATCAAATGAGCAAACCCTAAGCATAAGGAGCAAGAAAGGTAGGGTTTTAGAGCTTTAAAGCAATTCCTACCATGGAAAAGCAAGGTTACGACCTGGAGAAATATAGGATGAAGTATAAAAAATAAATAGATGGAGGAAAGAAGGAAATTCTTACTTTTAGGTCAAGATCACTAGAAGGAAGCTTTTTCAACCCTAAAATGAAGTCAATTTCAACCTTAGAGCCTTCCTCCAAGAACATCCCCACTTTCTCCGTCCTTGGGCAGCCAACTTCACAGATGAATAGAGGGAGAATGAGGTTGGGAGAAGGAGGGAGGTGGTGGAGATAAAATGGCTCGTTTTGGTGCTTGAGGATAAGTATATGACACTTTAATATAAAGAAAAGGAAAAAGTTGTAGTTCTAGTGTCTATCCAACTGTCCATGGCCTTAACTTATTAAGAATATACAAGCACACATACAAGATGCTACCCCACCATGTTTATAGACCTTCTTAGCTGTCCTTTTTCGAATTTCCTAGCCAATCAAATAATTCATTAGTTGATAGCTACTAAAGGTAGCTCATCTGTGAAGGGGAAAACCCTAAAATACCCTTGGAGCAAACACCTTCAAACCAAGGTTTAAATAGGCGCCCCATGGATACAAAAGCTCAAGAATAATGACAGAATATCCAAGGAACATAATATAAGTGGTAAATTGCGAAGAAAACCTCTCAATTCGGTAAATTACAGAAAAGTCCAAAATGGGCATAAAATTGCATAACTTGCTCAAATAGTGTCCAAATTGGACCAAATTTGAAACTTAAGCTTGTATTATGATTTAAAAGAATATCACAAGGTTATATTAGGGTTATAAGCATTCAATTATGATAATTAAACTTGTTCAACTGATTAAGCAAGTTTAGGGACCTTACAATTATAAACTCCTAATAGGGATTTCACCCCCAAAATCCTAGGTAAACAAAGATGGGTAATTCCTCTCCATTTCATACTATTAACTTCACATGGTTACTTTCATATCATGGTGATGTCACATCATTCATACATATCTCATCTTGGGTCAACACAAAAACCCCCACATAAGAAGACATTTACAAATATGGAACATAGAAACTTGTTGTGCCACCTGTACAAATCCTATAGTAACTTTCAACTTTGGGACTCGATTGTCATCTTGAACTATTCTATATGTTGTATCACACATCACTCAGTGGCCACACTCACTGGATATTACCAAACATAAAACATCTGGTATCTATTATCATATGGAACTTTACAAGGTTTCATCTCTATGCTCCTTTAATGGTTGTTGTAATCAACAACTCAATCTACCATGTAGGAATCCCCTAGTTTTCAAGAAATTATGAGTAATATGTTTTCATAGGATTCTCCAATCATATCAATGATGGACTGACCATCTATTTGGTTGAAGAATCATACACTTGTATATAACTGTTAACAAATATAACTTCCTCATTAATGGAGCAATGACATTGTCTTCATCTTATCAGGACTCACATAACATACTTAACAGAGGTATCATAACTCTTAGAGGATACTCTAGTCAACCCTCAAATCACTTTTGTTCAACTTGTCTCATAGCTATTTCTAATTCGGCAACCTTAAGGTTTTTGAAGAATTATTGATCATATTTTTGACCATATTTGAAATAGTTTGACATGTCATCATTCAAAGCTTGATATAACTTGTATGAGATGTGTGGAACACTTTATTCCTCATATTCATAAATTCTATTTGTACATTGGTTCGTCTATAGGACATAACTCTAAACTCATCATGGTCATGTGAATTATGTCATCCAATCTAAATCTTATGCATTGATATTTGATCATAGGTTTATCTTAAAGGAACATAGTATCACATATCTATTAACCAATAAACCTTATATCCTTGATAGTGGTCTTGTCCATCTATCACTAAACCATACACAACATTATAGAATCACTTTTGTTTTTCCTTCCTAACAACATTTAAAGGGTCATCATCAACTCTCTCTCTAAGGGAGAGGAATACTTATAATGTTTATTTAATAAACATCTCCAACCTTCACATAGTTCCCATACTATTGACACATCTTGGATACTAGGATTCATTACCTTGGTATCCACCTCATGTTTTATAAGGAACTCACATCCTTATCTCATATACTTTTACCAACATAATAAATTTCAAAACATATAAGAGGAGTCTCCCAAATTATTAGAAGCCTCAAAAGCAAACTCATCACAAACTTTATAATCTTGGAACCATAGTCCAAGAAACCTTATGCTTTAATTAGTGATCCACCTTCATGTTTGCAATGAATCCACACGTACCAAGTGGCAATGATCCACTTGAAAGTTGTACCCTAGAAAGGAAATATACAAAGGGAAACATACTTCCCATACCATAGTAGTATTTTTCAAGGGTCACTAGCAAAAAGGTAACCAATTCTATTTTCATTATGTATGTTACAACTTCTTATGTATCATTTTACCTTTTTCATTTTGGGTTCCTTGCCATTAGCATAGGAATCATCATGATTAACATATATCATTACTCCTTCCTTGATGACTATTTATCACACTTGGGTATGTTATCTTATTTTATTATATTTTTCAACCACATATCAACAAGTAAATCATCATATTCTTCATTAAATAGGGATCATCTCTTAATTTCTTTCACATGTCATGCTGATTTTTCATTAACAATTTCTTACACACATTGATTGGTCTGAGATTAACTCAGGTTCCACCTTATTTCTTTTTCATTTTTCTCATTTATCTTCTCATTTTATACTTATCATTGGAGTTATCTCCATCTTATGTGGGTTTCATACCTTGATTCTTTTTATAAGCCTAGACTTATCTGTCTTTTATTTTATTATATTCCTGAATCACATCTTCAAGAACTACTCTTTTTCTAATTTGTATTCAGATTTAGATTTCTTGGTGTTGTATCTTTGTCTTATAGTTACCAAACATTCAAGTTTTGATAGATAATGATGCAATTCTCATCTTCTTTAAGGTAGGATTGAGATATTCACATCATGATTTCTTATCTTTTATGCTCTTTGGATTATCTCAAAATGACTACTTGATCAGACTAATAAGAAAAATAACAATCTAAGAGTTCCATACTTACCTTTCTTCAATAATTGAATACCTGGCCAGGGCACCCAAATACATAGATTAGGCAATATGCACCATATTTTTGTGTCATATTCTTAACTTAGACGTTATCCTAGTCTTATGTCCTAGTGTCCTTGTATACGCAGTGAACCTAAAGCTCTGATACCAACATGTGAGAACCCGTTACACTAAATGAGATTACTCAAAACATAAAACACAATCAATCACTAATTAATCACATACCCAAAAATATGGGTAAATTAAAACCAATTTCAATGTCAACACCCGCTCAAAAATATTTGTATAAGAGTCCAACATCTTTCTTATATCCATACTATGCCAAGAATTTGATACAAATTGTTCTATCATCTTAGCCACCACATATATACACAGGAGAACTGTAACGACCCCACCTCCTAGTAGCCCCCAATTAAGGGACACCAAGAGGTCAGAGCCGTTATCCCAATTAACATGATCAAAGGTTCGACAAATAATCAGTAATAATTATAAAATTCTAAGAAACCATACTGAAAGCTAGTATAAAATAAAACTTTGCATACCTTTTAAAAAGTGTGGATATCTACTTATATCCACAACTTGAATCTATTCTATCTAATGCTCCTTGCACTTTATTTCTTATTTTCACAATGTGTCACTTTACTATTTGTTCTTTTCAATGTTGTACCTAAAATGCTGACAAACAAAATGTCGGTCAGCATAAATGAATATGCTGGTATGTGGGAAACAATAATCGTTCAATTAACTATAACTACATATTGCAACCAATTAGGATTTAACAAACAACTTTGTGTCTTAAGCATAACTACTCAATCCATCCATACCCAACCCTCTGCGCTATCCCTACAGTGGACCTGGATGCTACCTTCCTTATGGTAGATCCCTATTAAAACCCCTCATGATCCTACCTAAAAGGTGAATCAATTTCTAGGGTTGAGTCACATGGCACTACCCATAGGTAGCCCACTTCCTAACTCATGGTGTGCTAAACAGTCTCATGGCACTACACATGGGTAGCCCAATTTGTAACTCACGATAACCTGATGTCCTACTTAACAAGTAGGCCCTGTACTAGGTTACCCTTTTCATCATTAGAAAAGCCACAGAGGAGGACCAAGATATGAGCCAGCCATGTATATATATATGGTGATAATCATAGTCATTTTATAGTTGCATGAAATAAAATTCATCCAAGCAGTTATTTTTAGGCAACCGATAAAACATCTGGGAATCACTATGAAACTAAAGCGATTAACCATAAGTGTAACCACATACCGGATCCAGAGCAACTTGATGTCCAAGCAATAATATTCAAGAATAATCAATCAAGCAATCATCAATATCCTGAAATTAACGCATAACATCCAAGTGTCATTGTTTTATCCAAAACATTCTCAAGATCGACTGGATTCCACCTTATGATTTCTAGGCCAACTTTAGGGTTATAGCCTTCATTATGCATTTATCACTTTTAATGCTCTTTTAGTCCCCAAACCCTTATTTCAACATCACATGCACAATTAAAAGTCAATTAAGTCCATTATGCCTCTTTTATACTAAAACTATCGTCTTTATCCTTTTAATTCATGACACGATCATTAAGGCCAATTATTATGTTCGAGTTCTTTTGAATTGAAAACTCATATTTCATTATAGTCCAATTCACATATGAACCCTATTTATCACTAATTCCATATTTATCCACTAGGAAACCCTAATTACCAAATTAAGGGTATTTGTCCACAATTAGAAACTTTTATACTCATAATAGCTTAGAATCATCATATCTCAACTTTATTCATGGATTTAAACAATTAAAGTCATTAAGAATCATATTTACCAAAATTAGGGTTTCAAGTCCCTTTAAAGCAAATTCATTTACATGGAACCCTACATTAATCAAACTACACATAAAGATCATCCTTTTGGATCTTATGTGTCCTTTTTATAATCAATAGGTTAATATTGATTAAAAACACCCATAATACCTTTCTCAATCTTATTAACATCAATATTAGAGTTTCTTAATCATTAATGCATTAAAGTTGATAACTTTGACTACTTTTGGAATTTCAAGCATATTTAGGCCTTGATAAAATTTTTATTGTATACCTTGAATTATCCTAATAAATTTTCATATATAAGTTGTTGTAATCTGAGTTACGGATATTTAATTACGATTTTTGCAAGAGACATACCTCTGGACCAATCGTGAAGCGCCACATGTCCTTTTCCTTCTATTTTTCCTTTTCGCTTATCCTCCTCTGGCTCGCGGATCTCGGCGATGGATCCGCCTCCACTTTGACACGAAAACCCGTGCTCCTTCTTCATATTCGTGGAACGGGGCTTAGTCCCCTGTTTACTCTGTAGAATAGAGTACTGCAATGCTGGGCTGGGCGACACCCTCCTCGCCCATCGCGGTGCTTCCCCGGGGCCGGGCTAGCAGTGTCGTCGCCTCCCTTCACTTATGAATCACTCCCTCTCGACCAATAGCCCTCCTTCACCTCCTCCCTCCCATCCACAGTCACTGATGCATGACTGGTTCCTGGATTGAGGTTGCAAAGGTCAACACCTACATGGGGTTCATGGGCGTCGGAGGCTAGGGAGAAGGTGGTCAAAGCTCCGCCATGGCCAACCAGAGTCTTCAACTCTCCCAAATCTATCGATGGTGCACTGACTCATTGGATCAAGAAGCACCATCAGTGGCAGGGTACTACGGTACCAAAGGAGAGAGGGCAAAATTTGCGGAACGGTTAGCGACAAGCAGAAGGATGGGTGCGGGAGGTCTGTCGGGGTCTCGCAGATCTGTGGGAGTTCTCAGAGTGAGATCCTACCCTCTATGTGCCATGTATAGATACACATGTCCGTGAAGGATGGCTACTAAAAGTCTTGAATTTGGGAACTTGTGATATACATGTCCAAAGGCCCTCAAACCTAGGACTAAACGGTGCGAAATTCTATCCCGAACTCGTTGGGACCCTTTCCATCCTCATCCATCATCTTTACGAGGAGGAATCCCAATTCGAGCAAGACTCTCCTTGTTCCCTATCTTTCCCAAACTAGATGAAGAGTAGCCATCGTCATATTAGAGATCGACGATGTAGATAGCATGTGCTATAAAAGGAAAGAATCCTTTATTTACGAAATTGTGATATTTAATATGATTAATGGATTATCACATCACTTTAGGATAATTTGCAAAAAACATATCTCCCAAACCATAGATCCTTTTAATCCCAAATTTTAGGGGAAAGTCCATAATGACGAATTCCACGACTGTACCAAATTTGGGACTCAAAATAGAAAGTATGAGATGCTTTTGTTCATATGCAAATTATCTCTTAATAAGGCATATATTAAGCATATTTTCTCTCTCATAATCTTTTATCTTCTTTATTTTGATTCCTTTTTCCATTAGAAACCATGTGGAACTGAAATCTTACCCAACATGAATCCATTATCCATAAATCCACATATTTCTTGTAATTTCATTATCATCTCATATTTCCTTCTTAATAAAGTAACATTTAATTAATCTTTTCTCTTTCTTGTTGCATTATGGACTCCTTGGAACTCAAGGAATCCTAAAGACACAAAATCCCCCTCTTGGAGGATATTCTTAGCCTTCTAGAGGCTTTTACCTCTTTCTCTTCTCCTTTTCTTAATTATTCATTTAATAATTGAATTTCCATTTTCTTTTCCTTATTATTGGGCCCAATAGCTAATAAAGCCCAAAAAGCAACCAACAAGGCTATTGTAAACGAAATTTATTCATTCAAATCACACCATTACTTGTTCATATATATTTATTAAGAGAAATTGCATTTCTTACCAAAAGAACCTAAAATTGGGGTTGTAACAAGAACAATATTCGTATATGCCATACAAACAAGTATTAATATGCTAACAAAAGTACGATTTGTTTGAAACACCATATACAAACTTTTTCTCACCTAGACCTGAGAGTACAAGGACAACTCTAGGACACTGTGACATTCCTGAATTTTCTAAAACATAATCTGATGTGTGACATCCAAATTGAAATCTCACCTCAGTGAGAATCCCAATTTAAACACCACACACTAGGCTAAGAAGAAGAAAATCAAGGGAGTCAGAAGGAAACAATCAGTATCACATGTACATGAAAATAATAAAACCATACACACATGTTCACCATTCAACATATAATTACAACATGAATTGTTACAACATTTGATATTACATATTGAACAACAAACTATACATATACATGTACTACCACTAAACAACATGATCTTATGACAACAGGTCCACCTGCACATCAGCTCGCCACACAACTCACAACTATCCTGGATCTTCAAGAGAATAAGCACAACTGAAACAAAAGATTACATGTGGTACACGTCAGTACAATATTCAAGAATATTGTACTAAGTACGCCTACGTGTCTTTTATGTACCTCTCATCATATCTTGTCAATAAGATAAAACTAATACTTGGCAGTTATAAAGAAATATAAGAAAATCATATACTTGCACAAAGATGTTCATTAACAAAAGAGAACACATATTTTAAGCACATTTTCCATTATATTCTTGTGCATCTACCTACCAATGGGATAGATGCATCCAAGCCTCATGATCTGCTTACCAAAGAGATAGATCATTGTACATGTGATCTGCTTACCAAAGAGATAGATCACTCACTAGCACTATGCTTACCAAAGAGATATAGTGCTTTCATATAATGGAATAGATATATTATGTTTCTTGTGTTCATAGACATAAATATGGAAAATCAAGCAAGATATCATACAAAAACAATCACTCATCCAATATCATATGCCAAGTATTCTAGTACACATATAACACAAGCATATTGTATAATAAGCCAAGTAAGATGTAAAGGGGTACCTTCCAAAGAGATAACCTAACCATCATATTCCTGATGTCATCTATATCCTTGTTAAACCTGATCAAGACAAGATCATATATCACCATTAGGTTCTTATCATCTTACATCTCATCTTCACCCTAATCGTGTTCATTAGGGTTTGCTTATCTCATTAGTATATTTCCATTAACACTTTCATTCTCATCTTAGGATTATCTTACTATTCTCATATTCCAGATTAGGATACATAATCTGAATATTAGGTTCCATATCATTATTGGTACATATTAACCCTAGTTTATATACATTATTCAAATTAGGGTTACAACCCATGTATTAAGGGTCAACTTCATATAACATGAATTTCATGTATCATCCTAATCTCATATTTAAAACTAAAGTTCCTTATACCGATATGAGCTTATTATGTAAATCACATCAATTATTGATCATCTATGTATTTATTACATTTTATTTAGGGTTAGAAGCCCTAATTAGCCATATGGAGTAAATTATGTGATTTCGTGCATCAACATCATAATTACTGATATCAAATGGATTATAAGCATGAATATAGATTTACTAGAATTTTCTCATAATTTTAGAACATCATTTTCTATTTATTATCCATCATACGAGAATTTATTCACTTAAATGATATCTCTATTATTAGTGCATCAAAAGCCTGATATTATGATTTTATATTGTTCTACTCATTTTTCTAAGTATTTCAGTACCTTATTTGCATTTTTCTGATAATCGAGCTAATTACTGTCAATTAAAGAAGATTTGTAAGTTTTGTAAAGATTTTACCTTTTCCGGCCAATCCGACATTGCCATATGGCTCTAGGGAGGTGCTTCTCTCGCTTGGGCCGGTCGGTTCATGCCCTGGACCCAGTCCACTACCTCCCATTCTGTTCTCACGCGCTCGCTGAGTCCCAGCGGGACTCTATTTCACGCGGGTTCCGTCGCATAGCTTGGCTCCGGTGAGCAAGTAGTAGAGTTGTAGGGATCCTCTACCACTTCCAACGCCACGATCAACTTCTCCAACTTAGGACAAGCCTCCATGGCTATGTTTCCCCTTGATTGTGGCTCTAAACCTCCATCTGGGCAGGAGCGTCACCGCCAACTGCTTCTGTGGTGGAGCATGAAGGGGAAAGGCACCCCTCTCATCCTCTCACACATCCAAATCTTCCAAAAGCTTCGAAACTCCTCCATGAACTTGCCTCAGGCCCTAAATCATAGCAAGGATCTCAATGTACCTGTCTCCGAGATCCTCCTTCTTCTCCGGCCAGGTTGGCTTTGTCCACCATGAAAAGCTTCACGATTTGGGCACAAAGATACCTGGGCAAACTCCCCTGACTTTGTGCTTGCTTTCTCCTTCTTTGACTTCCTCAGAACGGCCTTCTAACTCCATTCCCTTCCTCTTGACCAGACTTGCTCGTTTCGGTGGAGAGATGGAGAGGAGCGGGAGCTCTTTCTCCCTGATCTCTTTGATAAATGAGCTGCTCTGGGTGTCAAACAATTTGTAAGGGGGAGACAAACCCAACTCCTCGGCTACTCCCCACCCCCTCATCCCACGATCTGGACGAGTGGTGGCCGAGGTGGTCGCGAGGTCAGTTGCCCCACTACCTTGCTCTAACCGCAAGGTAGGAGACAATCAGGTTTCCCTCATATCATAATCTAAGGACTGAGGATAGCCCCTTCACTTAGCCAGTCCGCGGCTCCTGATAATTGCTAGATCAAAAGAAGAAAGGTCTAGGATTCGGCCACGTAGCCCGGCTCAACTAGTGGTGCGTGACACTGCATTAATTCCATGACTTAGCTCAATGAATCCTCACATGTACAAATTATTGCACGAATTTCAACCTAAATAAATTCCTCTAGGAACATCCAAATGCCACCAAATTTTAACCATAGCTTCCTTACAAATTATTGGTGACAAAACTCATCTATTAGACCATTCCATTAAATACCTCAAAAAGACATAAAATTAAGGATCCTAATCATAATATCAACATCAAACAACACACCTACTTTGTCCAAAGCTTGGAACCCTCAATCTATCTCAACGTTATGCTTTCACTTAAATCATTGGACATTTTAGGATTCCAAAAGTCCACTCCATCACATCCTACACACCTTAAAAGAAATTTTGTCCTTGGAATTAAACCAAAAATCCAATCTTTCATAGACACACTAGACATCTAATCAACTTTATAAAAGATTCATTACTATAGCTCCTCTTTGCTGCCACATGTTTGTTTTCATTACTTCCAATTACCTGAAAAATGTGGCGAATCACAAGGGTGAGACCCAGTCCTAGCAAGAGATATAACCTCCAACAACATTTATTGATTACAACATTTGTATGCAATTAAACAGTTAAGTAGTTTAATTAGAGATAACAAATAAGATCAGCAATATTGATGATTAACAAAATTCATAAAGGAGTAGATAATAACTATCATCATTAGCCAGACTATCATCCTTTATCTTGTTGACAATATAAGCAATTCAGTAGCATATGCATCTCTAACATCATGAGCAAGTCTAGTAATATAGCATAGCTAACAACATGAGCATGTCTAATTGGTTGAACATATCAACATCATAAGAAGAGCTAACAACATAAGCACAACTACCTGGATAAGCATGATTAGCAGTATATGCATCTCTAGTTACATAGGCATGGCTAGCATGCTAAACATAACTAACAACATGAGACAGCTAGCATCATGAATATAATCAGCAGTAGTAGTATAGTTATCAACACAAGCATGGTTACTGTATGTGTGCATCTACAATCTTAAGCATATCCACAACATAAGTATATCTATTATCTCTTAATTACACTAAGCATCATCTTTATGTAAAGATAACAAAGAAGGGTTATCATCTAATGTGAAACGTTGTGTATAACCCTAAACAAATATGCTACATGGCTATCTTACATCTTTTATTATGCCATGAGGAATTTGAGGATACCACTCAAAATCCAACTGACCACTGCTAAGTCAAAATTAGTGCCATACAAGATCTAGGAAGAGACAGACTCCTAAGATCTTCTCCGCCCCCGGTCAGTATGAGTCTGCAACAGCGACACATAAGGTCAAGCTTCTAACAACCTAGTTCGTCATTGGTACAGGTCATGGAACTAGTGAAAGGAGGTGGGTATGCATACCCTACCATCCGAGGTACAACCACAGTTGTCCTCCAATCTTGTCACATATATAATCAATGAGACACGACCGCAACCATTCACAATCACATCATATGTATGAGGCATGACCATAGCCAACCTCCACAATCTGCATTGTGGATGACAAGGATATATCCTAAATTGCCACCCCCACATACTCAATAGTATGTGCTCCGAGTTTCCCTTAGGAATACTCGTTTCACCATCTGGAAAATTATGACACTCAGATGGATCTATGGCACATGGTGCTACATGATTAGAGTTTCACTTGGTTAGTTATGCCAACTGGGTGAATTAAGGCTGCATAAAACAAGTGGACATACAAACCCTAATTCACTTCTAGCAAGCATATAAATATCACAACTTTGAAAAGATATAAAACCTATGAAACATAATTTCTCATCTCATCATCACACGGTACTATTCACTTTCCATTCATAAGACCATACTAGTCATCATACTATCACAAGATAATAATCTTTTTCACAATATCACAGGGTATCAACCCTTATCAACATAAGAGGATTACACCTCATTCAGGGATCAACCATGCCCAAAGGTCATTAAGACCACCATATTATCACAGGATATAAATCCTTTTCACAATATCACAGGGTATTAACCCTTATCAACACAAGAGGATTACACCTCATTCAGGGCTCAACCACGCCCAAAGGTCATTAAGACCATCATATTATTCCCTACAAGATCATCATTGTCTTTTCATGCCTTATAATAAGGCTCAACAACATCACTTATATATAATACACCATATCAACACAATATTGCATTAATGAACTAGGTTATATTCATAAACAATCATAGCAGGGTTATATTAACATTAAGAACATTCCTTTATTACATCAACACATAATGAATCTAGATATGACTAACTCTCATCATATTCATAATGCACATGTTTAGCATAAGAAAGTATAACTAATGTAGCTATGATAACCACCAATTAACATACCAAGGTTATGATCATGTTAAGGAGGTTATTCCACCATCATTCCATCATATAAGAATTTTAAACATGAATACTCATATTTATGTATTTGAATTAGAGTTAGGTTCAATATGATAAATTATATCAATGTTACTAAATAGAACTCATACCTAAACCCTAACCCATAGCATCCCCATTGGATCATGGATGCATAAGGTGAAGCATCACCATCACATTCCATACCATTCTCAAGTATGAACCCACACATAAATCAAGGTATAACGATTGGGTTATAGCATACTAGGGTTTCAACAATATTAATAGAGTACTTCATGATTGCATTAGTCATTTAAGGACTATTCATACCCAATTACCATCATTTAATTATATTAAAGCTAGGTATAACAAGCTATACATCATTAGAGTTACATATCAAAAAAATATGGTTATCATCTGTTATATTCATATGAGTGAATAGTTAAGACTGTCTAATTAAGAATAACCCTCCATTTGTTCCATCATCATTCAACACCAATCACCATACCACAATGTCACCCAGAACCATTGGATGTTTAAAAGGTAATACCATTGGTTGTTTACATAAGTAAACACCGTAGATAAACCATCTTTGAAGTCCTTTATTTGTGCTCTAGAAAGAGTCACCATCTAACCCTAGACAATCCTTGATTAACAACACAAAACGTTCCATTGAGAGTAGGGTAAAACCCACAATCGACTGTTAAGTTAAAACAAGCCATCCATTGTCAACAAGTAAGCTCCTTAAGTTGATCATATAAAGGAAACCATATAAATCCCATTATTAGGACCAAAATATTACATTATCCATAATTACACTTTATTGGAGGAATAAAATTAGATCTTGACCATTGGGTCAGGTTCATATATTAAAACCATCAATTACAGTATAGGTTCGACCATTGCATCAAGTGACCCAAGAAACCATTGGTCTAAGGCTTAATTGATGCTAAAACTATATGATTAACTCACCATAGATTGTGGAGACCTGATCCACCATCACTAGTGATCATTAAATCACTATAGGTTGTTAGATCAACACTATATTCATTAATCAACATCAAATATTAAGCTGATGTCATCATTGATTGATATCATTAGTAGGGTACTTAATGGTTGATCATTATACTTCTAATTGATCCAAAACATGAACTAAGGGGGTGACCATAGGTTGTCACCATTATTTGACACCCTTGATCATGACCATGAGTTGTTCTGAAGACAACACCATAGGGTTGTAGTAATGGTACCATCATCGGGTCATGGTTTATAGAAGAAATCAGCTTTAAACTCTAAAATTGACCATTGTTTGATAGGTTCTTAGCACCATAGTTGTCAAAAAAACCTGATCCAAGTCATATAATACTTTAGTAATAATGTACACATGATCACAGGTTCTTATATAACTGAAATCAGAACAAGAAACATTATAAAAATCGAAATCCTAGTCAAGCATAGCTTTTTAGTGCATGGATCATCATTTTCAAGCAGGAACATGATCTAGAAAGCTTATGGTAAGCAATAACTGTGGAGCAAGTTATAAAACTTGCCTCTAATAAGAAGATAAAACCACACAGATAAGAAACCTTGAGATGGTAGAATAGAAAACCCAAGAGTAAGCTATGAGTTCGTCTATCTAGCACCTTTCTTCATCAAATGAGCAAACCCTAAGCATAAGGAGCAAGAAAGAAAGGGTTTTAGAGCTTTAGAGAAATTTCTACCATGGAACATAAAGGTTCCGACTTGGAGAAAGCTAGGAGTAAGGATGAAAAAGAAATAGACGAAATAAAGAAGGGAATTCTTACACTTTTAGGTCAAGATCACTAGAAGGGAGCTTTTTCAACCCTAAAATGAAGTCAATTTCAACCTTAGAGCCTTTCTCCAAGAAGATCCCCACTTTCTTCTTCCTTGGGCATAAAAATTCGTAGGTGAACAGAGGGAGAACGATGGTGGGAGAAGGATGGAGGTGGTGGAGAGAAAATGGCTCGTTTTGGTGCTTGGGGATAAGTATATGACACTTTAAGATAAAGAAAAGGAAAAAGTTGAAGTTTTAGTATCTATCCAAGTGTCCATGGCCTTAATTCATTAAGAATATAGAAGCACACACACAAAAAGCTCCCCCAACATGTTTATATACCTGCTTAGCTTTCCTTTGTCAAATTTCCCAGACAATCAAATAATTCATTAGTTGATAGCTACTAAAGGTAGCTCATTCGTGAAGGGCAAGACCCTAAAATACCCTTGGAGCAAACACCTTCAAGCCAAGGTTTAAATAGGAGCCCCATGGCTCAACAAGCTCAATAATGATGATTGAATATCCACAGAACATAATACAAGTGATAAATTGCAAAGAAAACCTCTCAATTGGGTAAATTGCAGAAAAGTCCGAATTGTGCATAAAATTACATAACTTGCTCAAACAGTGTCCAAATTGGATGAAATTTGAAACTTAAGCTTGTCTTATGATTTCAAAGCATATCACAAAGTTATATTAGGGTTATAAGCATTAAATTATGATAATTAAGCTTGTTCAACTCATTAAGCAAGTTTAGTGGCCTTATAGTAATCATTTTCAATATAATCACATATCTAAAAGGGATATCCATATATATCATACAAAAATAGAAAACAACTAGCATATATATTCACTACTAGGGAAAAATTCACCATTACTAGATCAAAAGTTGTTATCACTACCATTGTGATACATTAATGTACCCAAGTTCAGAATGAACTGCCTCTATCTGGCTTATAATTGCCTATCATCTACTTGTGCTTGATTGAAATTGCCAACTTTAAATGCTTTACTACATGATTTTGGGTCTAATTGCAAATGAAGTTTTTTTATCTCTATTTTAATTCTTAAATGTAGCCTATGATTAGTAAACAATGCCTCCCTATCATTTCATGCTAAATAGGCTCACATTGTATCATTACATAGTTTTCTAGGGCTTTAGGAATTAGTTCTAAGTTTTGAGATAGCAACTGTTGCCAACCAACTTGTTTCTGTGGCAACTCAGTTGATAGGTCTAACTAAGGAGTCTCCAAAGGTTGTTTTCAACCAAGTTTCCCAACTCCTAAACTAAACCGATAACACTATGCCACTAACTAATAAGGGTTCAATCATCCTCTCAATTAGATAAACTCAACTGACTGCCCTTCCTTTTGGTCTCTCCTAAAACCCTCAACTCATATATCCCTTAACCCTAGCTTCCATTTTCCCAAAAAAACCTTATATCCCTACCTCTATCTTCTACTTGGTAGGTTTCATCCCATTCTATCCCCTTTCTCCTCCTGGGGATGATATTTAATAGGAGAAAGCATCATGACAATGGAGAAACCTTCAAAGCAGTGATGTGAGCTATATGAACACACAAATTCCCTAAGAATAATTTTCCTATGTTTTAAACCTTTATCACAACTTCTACTAAATCACATGCAAGTTGACGGATAAATCACAGTTAAGGGTCAAACCCAAAAGATGACTTCTTTTTGGAAATTTTCTTCATAACCAATCATCAAGAACAATATTTAACATCTCTTATTTATGAATGATTTCAAAATAATATTTGAATTAACGATTGCAAGGCAAGAATGGATCAAACAAAGGGTTTAATCAATATAAAGGGAATACTAGGATGTCTAAGTTTCATCGCCCCCACCTATGTACCCATCTAAATTGTTACAACTCGACAACCTCAACAATTAAACTAGGATGAAGTGAATTTTCCTACTTGTGGAATGCAAATTGCACAAGGACAAAACTCCTCATGGGCTTGAGGTCTCATTACCCATGGTTCATGTTTCATTCATCCTCTAGGATCCCTTCTGTGATTGCATACATAATTCTATGCATCCATTCAGAGATCTAATCCTAAGTTTCATGGTTTCTACACTTAGGATTATATCAGACATGCTAAATGAGAGATCAAATTAATAAGTAAGCATAAATGGAAAGTCGAACACTTTAATAATATGAGGAAACTTGAGTTTAATAACAACTAAGATAGGTTACAGGCAATGGGACTACTCCCCATGGCCCAACGAGTTGGTCTACTCACTCATTGTCATGGCCACAAGATAGATACAAGACGAAAGATAAGAGATCATGTCCTTGATGGAGAAGAAAGAAGCATCTAGAGGTCTATGACTTCCTCAATATGCTTCAGTTATGACTAATCAGAAGAACTCCTCTAGGATGGTCATCTTCCTCTGGCTTCTTACTCCCAAGTGTGTTCTAGACTCAGAGAAAATGTAATCAAATGAAGGTCAGGTGACCAAGCGATCTGCTCAGCTGTGTTGGTATATATGCCCAGAGAGACAATCATACAATGATTGTAAGGGGGCATGATAAACCTAATTTGATAATGATAAAGGTAAATCCATCTATTATGTTTGTCTCAATCATGAGGATGACACAAACAAGCTATATGTATAAACAATGATTTTACTTGATGACATATGTCTTTAAAATGAGGACTTGAACAATGAGATCATATGTATGATAAAAGTACATACATTCTTGTTATGTCCCTAGTTGAAAATTATCATGGACGCAAATAGAAAACAATAATGCATAAGACTAAAGTTTGTGTTGGTTGATGACAAAATATCATCATTCATGGTTGTGATATCAAACCAAACACATATGTACTTTTTAGATAACAATGTACCATACATACCCACCTTGAGAGTGATACACGTAGACCATGGAATAGTAGTCCAAATCAGCTCTCATAGTGATAATGGTGACTGTGGTTCTAAGACCTAAAGTCACTACATTCACAACATGTCGTTCAATGTATTTTAATATCATCAAACGTGAGCTTGAATAAGGGTTGCCATAATGATGATGCTCAGGTGCATTGTTACACATGGGGATTGAGTGTGAGTGATGTAGATGAGATTTATCCCTCCTACATGAGATTGATATCAAGGCCACTTGATAAGCGAGATTGAGAAATGTATGGCCATACTCATGTGACTCAATATGTGATGTGTGAGCTCACATGCATCTTAGACAGTCTGCTCCAGTTCAAGGAACACATGCTGAATGTTGAAGAGGATGACATTTCAATGATTCAAGTTGAATTCGGATATCAGAGATAAAGGTACTATTTGATCACGGTAATGCTAATCATATATTGGAGGTTGAAATTGTCTCCAACTTTGAAATTACTTGGGAAGCAATGATGTTTTATTAGATATCGCTCATTGTTTGTGAAGTCATAAATCAGTTATGAACATTCACTACCATTGTAAATTGGGACCTATAGGGTCACACACAGAGGATGCACTTAGAATAGGATTTAATTAATGAATGATGTTTAACTTGATTACTAAAGTGTTTAGGTATTCAATTTAAACAACAATGGTTGGAAATTGATTGAATGGACTGTGAATCGACCGGTTCAAGTGTTGAACCAATCAATTTAAACAACATTGGTTGAATAATGTCTAAACCAGGGCATGAACCATTCAGTTCACTTAGTGAACTGACAGGTTCACTTAATGAATCGACCAGTTCAAGGTCTAAAACTACCAATTCATATATTAAACTGCCCAATTCAATGAGTAATACGATTGGATCAAGGATTGATGCTAACGTCATGTTGTACATTATTCGTCGCATTGTAAATCAATATTTTGAGAATAGGAAACATGGTGAACTAATCGTTTCACATGTGAACTGACTGGTTCAATAGTGAGCCAACTGGTTCATCTTTTGTAGCTTATAAAAATTCATGAAAATCTGTCTCTTCGACTCCTAGATGAATTGGAAATCCTGACCCTGATTGTGATAAAGTGGATTTTCACCATTTGACTTCAAAATCTAGTTCTATATTTCTTGTACTCAGTAACCCCACTTTGTCATCAAATAGGTGTCAAGCACTCATTTGGGAGAAATTTTGGATAATAGTGATATTTGACGACTTTAGTGACACTTAATTGAGGAATTTGATAGCATTGTATATTTTGAATATATGAATTTACACTAATTTTAACCCTACTAATCTTGTATTTCATTCCAGTATCTATGTTTATCCTTTGGATCCTAAAATTTATGTGAATTTTCTACACCATTTTTATATCCTTGTATCTAAATTTCATCCCAAATGAAGCTTCCTAACTCCCAATAAAAAATTTTAAAAATGCTCTTCAAAACACAAACTTTTAGACTCCCCCCTTTTAGGCTATTGGGCCGACTCACCCTTAATGAGCAATGTGCCTGACTCGGGCAGAGGGAAGCTGACCCACACACACCACCAAATGAGAATCCAATAGATTTAGGTTTTTCCCGTACCTTAGGTCAGGCAGCTGCTAGAGTCGTTGGGTAGGGGAGCTCGAGCCACATGGTTCTCCCCCGTTCCTAGACAATCTTGCACAATTTCAGAGCCATTAGAATTGCATCCAAAGTCCTCCCTACATACACATGCTTTTTGAATCAAATTAAGAGTTTTCCCAAACCTTCCAGCCCCTTCTTGGGAAGTGGCCTCCATGGCTTTTCCCCCTAGAGAAGTCCCAAACCAAACCCTAGATCTGGCCAGAAGAATGTATAAAATCCCCTTCAATGACTCCGACCTCTAGTAGTCTTCTCCATGCTTAAAACACCCCAAATCAATCCTTTTTCTATCACATCTGTGCTTCCAGAGCAACAATACCACCGCTGCCAAGCTCCTTCCTAGAAGCATCTCGAGAACTCCTAAACACCCTCTCTACATTTGGAGGACCTCACCAAGTGCACCCAGAAACATAGCAAGGCTCAATGCCTTCTTCCTTCTCCTTTCTTTCTACTCCCACAACCTTCATAGCCACATGACAACACTAAAGCATTACATATTTGGAGCATACACACAACATGGCACTGGTGGTTTTCTACCACGAGGGTGGTCATGGGATCGCTCGGTTGACCAAGTTCATACGAAGCCTAGGTGGTGGGCTACCGTGAGCCAAAAGACACTGGGCAGTCAAGGCACTTACTTCTTGGATCACAACATCAAAGGGGCAAGCCCAATAATAAAAATATAGGCCCATTTGTGGACCAATTTTGAAAGGTAACTCAAGTTCTTTTAGCCTATTTGTTTTCTATCATAGATCATGCTAGGATAATCCAAATAAGGCAAGTAAGTAGTTGATTTTCATCAGAAAATCGAGAAAAATCCAACATGACTATTTTGAAAACTTAATTCCAATCCTATCTCTATGAAAAAGTACAAATATTAATTATACTACTTTATACAGTGTTTTATTAATCTAGCATCAAGATATGATTCTAGATCTACGGACCTATCAATTTAATTAATTGTTGATTCATTGAAGTTTGGATCTAGTCAAAATGATATATACACTCACTCTTATCTCTATGTGATACTCTTTCCCATGAAATCTTAACATTATTATCCATTTGAGATCTCATGGTTATCGAACCTAATAAAGATCAAACATTGTGACCTAATCCTTTTAAGATCGTGAGATATTTGCCTAAATTTAGAAGATGACCTTGACCTTGGGTAAATTTCTACTATTTACTAAGTACATACCATGATACTAAATCTCAAGAAACATGGAATCATGATCATAATGAGGCGTAATGAACCCTAATGTTGGTTCTTGTGACTCCCTATTATAGTCTGGAATACTAATGCATGAATACCCATCAATGTGCTAGGGCTTGACTTTGAGTCTACTCTAACTCTCGAGATCTTACTCTAATATTCAGTGTAAGGTAGGCTATTATATCTCCTCCTTGAACAAACTAATAGTGTTGATTATACATTTTATTCACCTCTTGATTTGTATACTTGGCTATGTACTTGTTTGAGATAATGTTTCCCACTATTTCGTCTTCCAATTTTCTTATATTATATTTGAGACAAACTTGAAAATATAAATGATATTGCCCATTATGACTGCCCAAATTATGGTGATGATAATGTTGATATTGAGTACAAGCGACCTCCTCAGTCGAATGGTGGATCTTGTACATGTTGATTACCTCCTATCTCATGTGGAGAGAAGGATCCTAGTGACCTCCCCCATCTCATTGGGACTATGGATCCACATAAAATATAAGTGTGCTTCTCAATATCAACATAATGGGAAACTGGTAATAAAATCTTGTCGAACAAATGTTTTTTTTGTTGGAAAAATTGCTTGTTTATTACTTTGAATATAAGTCCTTCCAAGTATACTATTTTTATATAAAACTTTTTTACTTGTTTTTGATAGTGTACCATGCAATTGCATTGATTGTGTCTTGATTTTTAATTTAGGCAAACAAGATAGATTATTATGAATAATTGACTAAGTAGCTTCTTCTCATGACAAAATTTGATGATATGGACAAAATCTACAAAATATCATATTTGAGCTGGTTAGTCTTTAAATCTCTCATTTTATGAGTTATTATTTCTTATTGTATATGCCAGTGTGTGAGATCCTTTTGGGCCACTCAGAGATGGGTGCTTCAGTCTTTTACCATTTTATAGGAAGTGGGATTGAGATTGGGGTAAGAACGGTTCCATGATAGTTGGTATCAAAGAATACACACTCTCATATGCATTAAGTAAATAACATATCGAGTCCCTTGAACCTAGGAAACCCTAAAGTCCATAATGGTTAAAATTGAGGTGTCTAGGCTCTGGGTTCTAGCATAATCACATCCTATCTGTCTTCACGGTGACTGAGGTTGCCCGCTCTGCCCGACCTTAATTGATCTAGAACTGGACCTAAAGGTTCTCCATTGAAACCTTAGAGAGTCTTCCAATTATCCTATCTTTTCTCTCTAAGGATTAAATAGAGACCACCTATTATTTTGAAGTAGGGTGACTTCTTGTCTCTTCCATTGCTAGGTATCATGATTGGATATGCACTCTCCCTAATTTTGAGTAGTATGGGAATAAAAAAAATTATGAAACAAATCTTGAAACTATATAGATGAGTATCCTATAATTTGATATACTATTAACTCGATCTATGTGATTAAAAGGACTCATAAATGAATGTATCTTGCATATGGCCCCACAAACCCATAGTCAAAAAGCAAGACCCTTTAGAACCAATAATGATTGAGAAAGGAAGATTTATAAAAGGAAGAGTGAGAAGAAAGGACATGAAAAGAGGAAAAGATCATTGAGAATGAGAAAGTTCTTGAGGAAGAAATTGAGAATAATGTAGACAAAGGAAAAAGACCCATGCTCAATAATGTTAATGGTAATGAGGATGAATCAAGAAAGGCTGCCAAGGATGATATTTGGGAGGTACAAAACAAGATATTGATGGATTCTATTACCAAATGGAAAAAATACACAACATCAATAATTTTTGGAGGAGTCCAAATCACCAAGACTGCCTTTACTCCTACATCCAATCATGTAGTCATGGAGATAGAAATAAAAATAGAAGTTGAAATTGCAAAGGAGGACATGTTCAATAGCAAAGTCTAGTGATTGGTTAGAAGGCCATATCAAGACTCACTAGCAATAGAAGAACCAATAAAATCATTACTAGATCTAGATTATGATATGTTGTTTATGCAACCCTTTGTAACTTTTGAAATGAACCTTGTACTCACCATATATTTGAAAATTGAAATTTTATGCCCTATTTATGACTACCTCTAAATTGTCATATTATTTAGAGTTTGGAAAGGTAACCCCTTCCACCTAATTTTGATTTCTTGACCTAAGTCTCAAATAGATCAAATTGATGACAATACTCATACTTGATCTTGAAACCTAATTTTATCTACAATGTTGACTATAGCTTGTGGCTAAATTCCTAGAAAGACCTAAGTGTAGATCGTTCATCAAACCTCAATACCATGATAATAAAATTGGTGATTGATATCACAAATATTGCTCGAATATTGCTTGAATATTGTTGCTCATAATTGAATAGGGATGAATGATCTCCCCTAAGGTATAAATTGGAATCTAAATCCTAAGCTTTGAAAATGTTTCGACCTATAATCTTGATGTCCAAACTTCAACTCTTGATATTGATGTACAAAATCTTGAAACATGATTATAATCACCCATGTGGATTTTGAAATCACCCACAATATGACTAGTGACTTACATATCCCCAAAAACTTAGATCTTGAAGATGTTGAATCTGTAATGATTTTGAGGATGGTAATGTTGAAAATATGCATAGGATGAGTTTCCTAAGAAATGACCTAGGTCTGGATCATTCACCCACCTAAAACATACTTGATGAAGAAACTGATGTTGAAATTTTGAATATTACTTGATTGTTGTTTATGGGTGAATGACCACACCTGAGGTTTGGATAGGAATTAAAACCCTTGACTTGAATGTCAGAACCCAAAATTTGAATGTTTGAATCTTGACTCTAGAATCATGAACTTGTTAGTAAATGAACCAATTTGATCCATGACATATAATCTTGACTCATGATCCCAATTCAAAATTTGGAGATAGGACTAGAAAGAAAACTCAATCAGTGAACTATGATTTTTTGACCTCTAGTAGATCAATACAAGTTGATAAAAGACTTTCACTTTTAATGTAATTGATGATATGACTTTGAATGGAGAGACCCCATTTTTAGGATGTTACACAGATTCAATAGTACTAGTCTTAAGGATATTTTTGAAATTTGAGGATAAAAGTTCCTTTATGGGGGATGTGATAAAGTGGATTTTCATCATTTGACTTTAAAATCTAGTTCTATATTTATTTTACTCAATAGCCCCAGTTTATCATAAAATATGTGTCAAACACTCATTTGGGAGAACTTTTGGATAATAGTGAGATTCGAGGACTTTGGTGACACTTAATTGAGGAATTTGATAGCATTGTATACTTTGAATACATGAATTTCTACAAATTTTGGCCCGGATAATCTTATATATCATTCTAGTGTCTATATTTATACTTTGGATTTCAAAAAATTTGTGAATTTTCTACACCATTTTTCTAGACTTGTGGACAAATTTCATCTCAAACAAAGCATCCTAGCTCCCTATATTTGTTTTTGAAAATGCTCTTTAAAATACCAACTTTAGACTTTTTGCCCCCTTCTTTTAGGCTATTGGGCTACTTGCCCTTAAAGGCCGCACGCCTGACATGGGGATAGGGGGGCCGACCCACGTGTGCCATCAGATAAGAATCCAATTGATAAGGGGTTGTCCCCTACCTCGGGTCGGGAAGCCGCTAGAGTCATCGGGTAGGGGAGCTCTAGCCACCCAGTTCTCTCCCGTTCCTAGACAATCTTGCATGATTTTAGTGCCATTAGATTTGTATCCAAAATCCTCCCTACATACACATTTTTTTTAATCACATCTAGAGTCTTCCTAAACCTTCCAACCCCTTCTTGGGCGGAACCACCATGGCTTTTCTCCCAAGAAAAGTCCCAAAACAAATCCCAAATCTAGCCAAGAAGACCATATAAACCCTTATCCAATGACTCCAAACCTTCACACTCGACCTGTAGTAGTCTTTTCCATGCTTAAAACACCTTAAATCAATCCTTTTTTCATCACCAGTGTGCTGCCAGAGCAGCAACGCCACCTATGCCAAACTCCTTCCTAAGAGCATCTTGAGAACCCCGAAACACCCTCTCTACATTGAGTGGACCTCGGAAAGTGCACCCAACACCTTAGAAAGACTCAACGCCTTCTTCCTTATCCTTACCTTCTGCTACAACGACATTCATATCTACATGACAACATTGAAGTGTTGCAAATCGGGAGCCCACACACTGCAGGGCGCAAGCGGTTTGCTACCGTGAGCTGGTTGTGGACCGCTCGCCTGACCAGGTTCTGACCAAGCCCTGGTGGTGGCCTACCATGAGCCCAACAACACTGGCTAGTCAAGGAACCTGCTTCTTAGACCTCAACATCAAAGGGGCAAGCCCAATAGTAAAAATATAGGCCCATTTGCGGACCAATTTTGAAAGGTAACTCAAGTTCTTTTAGCCGATTTATTTTCAATCATAGATCGTGCTAGGATAATCCAAATAAGGAAAGTAAGTAGGAAATTTTCATTGGAAAATTGAGAGAAATCCAATGGGACTGTTTTGAAAACCTAATTCCAATCATATCTCTCTAAAAAGTCTACATCTTAAATTATACTACTTTTTACAATTTTTTATTAATCTAGCATCAAGATATGGTTCTAGATCTACAGATCTATCAAGTGTATTAATTGTTGATTCCTTGAAGTTTGGATCTAGTCAAACTGATATTTAGACTCACTCTTATCTCTATGTGATACTCTTACCCATGAAATCTTAACATTATTGTCCATTTATGATCTTGTGATTATTGAACCTAATAAAGATCATACATTGTGACCTAACCCTTTTAAGATAATGAAATATTAGTCTTAATTTAGAAGACGACCTTGACCTTGGGCAAAGTCCTACTATGAACTAAGTATGAAATTTGATACTAAAACTCAAGAAACATGAAATCATGATCATAATGAGGCGTAATGAACCCTAATGTTGGTACTTGTGACTCCCTATTATAGAGTGGAATACTAATGCATGAATAACGATTAATGTGACAGGGCTTGAATTTAACTCTACTCTAACTCTCGAGATCTTACTCTAATCTTTAGTGAAATGTATGCTATTATATCTCCTCCTTGAACAGACTTATAGTATTGATGATCATTTTATGTACCTCTTGATTTGTATACTTGGCTATGTACTTGTTTGAGCTATTGTACCCTGCTGATTAGTCTTCCTATTTTTCTATATTATATTTGAGACAAACTTGAAAACATAAATAATATTGCCCATTATGACTGCCTGAATTATGATGAAGACAATGTTGATAATGTTGATACTGAGTACAAGTGACCTCCTCATTCGAGAGGGTGGAACTTGTACATACCGATTGACCTCCTACCTCATATGGATAGAAGGAACCTGGTTCCCTCCCCCATATAACTGGGATGGTGGAACCACATAAAATATAAGCATTCTTCTCAATATCTGCATAATGGGAAACTCGTAATAAATTCTTGTCAAACATATTTTTTTTTGGAAAAATTGCTTGTTGATTACTTTGAATATAAGTCCTGCAAAGTATACTATTCTGATGTAAAACTATTTTACTTGTTTTTGATAGCATACCATGCAATTGCATTGATTATGTCTTGATTTTCAATTTAGGAAAACAAGCTAGATTATTCTGAAGAGTTGACTAAGTAGCTTCCGCTTGTGATGATATGGACAAAATCTACAAAATCTCACATTTGGGTTTGTTAGTCTTTAAATATCTTCTTTAATGAGTTATTATTTCTTATTGTAAATGCCAGTGTGTGAGATCCACTTGGGCCACTTAGAGACGGGCTCTTCAATCCTTTTACCACTGTCTAGGTAGTGGGATTGGGATTGGGGTAAGAACCATTTTATGACACTGACCTTCCTATAAATAGAGGGGTAGTAAAGGCCTTCTAGAGATAGAATAATAAGCTCTAACAATTATTGTCTTCTCACATTTGTGGTATTGTGAGAACTCAAGAAAATACTACATGTTAAAGGGAGGGATAGCAAGGGAGAGACAATTGGGAGAGCAAGTTAGTTCTAGCACACTGACTAGAAGTGACATTTCCTACTTATCCATTCAACTAGAATGATTGGAGTTCCCGGTGGTCCGCGTGGACTACTAAAGAGGTATGGATGCCTTTTCCACCCTCTAGGAGGACACCATCAACAGCCATCCATGGTGTTGCATCAGGAGGCCATTGTTGATGATTGCTTGAGTGGTGCTTGAAGAAGAAGTGTGCTGCTACCTGAAGAAGAATCACGGTGCAACAAGGGATAGTCGTTGGACTTACTCTAGGACCACATATATCTATTGAAACTCTTTTCCCATTACATAGTTGTTGACATTATCTACTGTTAAAGGGGAATATGGTAGTTAAAGTTTTATTTCTGCTATAGTATCTGATGCCATATTCCTCAATAGTGGTATCAAAGCCACATCAATTTACTATATTTTGGGATTTAATAAATATGGTCAGATTTTGGTTTTTATCATATATTTATTGCATGCAAAGTGAATATTTAAAATAATTCATGTGCATATCCAATTAAATAACACATATGATCACATTATACATATGATATGATATATATTCAATCTATATGCATTGCCCTAAAAGTGTTATGATGATGGATGTAAGCATGGTTATGGACAATAACCCCCTAGATCTTTGTGCTTGGTTGGATGGTTGCTATTCCTTTTTTATGTCTTAGTTTGCATACCAAGCCTCTCTTTCCTTTTCCAAATGTAGAAGTATTAAATTTTTCCTTCCTATGCTCCCCTCAAATGTAACTTGAGGTTTCCCTATTAAAATGTAATATGGTAAATAGGAATAGGATAGTTTCTTTTTTGTTATTCAGAAGAAGACAATCTGCTCCAGACCAGCCTACCATTTTAGAAGATGAACTGATCGACTTGAGGATCGAGGAAGCATGATGTCAGGAGGAGTTGAAACGATCGCTTGTGGCCCAGCCGATCAAGTGAAGGAGTCCATATGTTGCTTGGAATGGAGACCAGATGACTGATCTGAGAGATAAACTTACCGGGTAGGAGGCCAACTGATTGGTTCAAGAGTTGAATTGATTGACCCAAACTGGTTCTAGCATAGATCTTCATCAACTAATAGTTACTACATATGATGTGGACCTTAGGTGGTAGTAATTCATGTAGCTCTAAGGAATTACATTAGTATGGCCATAACCATCACTCATATATATATGATTGCATGTTTTTGTTTATGGATATAGCATGTATATGATACATACTATAATATATGGTGATTGGATATGTATATTTATTTATATAAATCCCTCAGTAATTATTAAGCCTAAGATGCTTTGCATAAGAGACACACATGAATCGTTTGATTGACCAAGCATAGGTTACACTAAAGCATGATGTGTCGTCCATCTCGTGGAAGTGTGATGGTAGATATGTAGATCTGCCAAAGTAGGGTACATATTCTATCATGTTGTCTTTTGGGTCAGGCTTAACTAGGTAGACTTAATGAGATTAGGTTCCTAGAAGAATGGATATTGATTACGACAAGGAGTTGTGTACACCATCTATCGAAGAGTTGCATGAGATGTAATTGACAAACATTGTCTACCTAAATAGTCAAGTTGTGGGCGATCAACCAAAGCTGACTCGTGATTTGATGAAATATGGATCTTGGCTCTACTAGAAGGTTGAACGTTGCAATCTTATGAATTGGTAGTGAGGGCTATTAATTTGAAAAAAATAGTGGGAGTGACAATTAATTAAAAGTCTTATTAATATTGTCAAACTTATCAAAACAAAGTGAACCTAAAGTGCTTTGATAAAAGTTAAATTTTTTTTTTTGTAGAATATAATGGCAAACACAAACATGTTTTCCTTGTGATTAGTCCTTTAGAAGGGTAAGATGAATAGGAACAACTTCCATGACTGGTTCCAGATGTTGAGAATTGTTCTCACTCAAGAGCAAAAGTTCTATGTCCTAGAGACACCAAAGTCAGATGAACACACTCCCACCATTCCTAAGGCTAGCATGGATGCTTACAAGAAGCATTTTGAATATGTCGTGGATGTCAAGATCATGATATTGTGCTCAATGAACTATGAGCTATAAAGACCACATGAGAACATGGATGTTATTGAGATGGTTTCACATCTTAAGGACATGTACCAAGACCAAGAAAGACAAGAGAGATATGATGTCTCAAAGGTCTTGTTCAAATGCAATATGGATGAAGGAGATCTAGTAGGTCTCCATACACTACAGTTGATTGGGTATGTAAAGAACCTTGCTAGATTGTGATTTCCTTTGGGTCAGGATTTGGCCACATACGTGGTTCTGCAGTCACTGCCAGGATCATACAACTAGTTTGTCATCAACTACAACATGAATGATTTTGACAAGTTGTTGTCAGAATTACTTGGCATGTTGAGAATAGCTGTAGCGTAGATAAAGACAGACTAACCCAAAACTATGATGATGATCAGTAGAGGAAAGTCCATGAGAAAAGGAAAATCTAATAAAATTCTAAAGCTAGCTAAAAACCAAAGTCTTCAGCACTGAAAGCTAAGGGAGGAGTAAATAAGAAAGGAAAGTGCCTCCACTATCACCAACTTGGACACTAGAAAAGGAACTACCCTCTTTATATAGAGTATCTCAAGTAGAAGAAGGAGATATAGATCTCCACTTTAGGACCTGAGAAGAAGTAAGTTAGAACTATATGAAGTAGGGGTTGTTGCCACTACATTTGGAATCTACCATTCATGGGCATGTAATAGAATTAGTGAATTGCTATTATGTATCTACCATTGATGAAAACACCATGTATCTTGTATGAACAAAAATATTATCAATAAATTGGTGATTCATAAGATCTTATATGTGATGCCTTATGTCTCATAATCTATACTTGATAGTTGTAAAGAGAAATATGTATATCACATATACTAAATGACCCGATGACTCAAACAATGAATACCTATAGCATTGTCATCTAGAGCACATAAATGAGATATGCATTTCTAGAATCCATAATGATGGTTGTCTAGATGCTTTTGGTTAAATAACAAGTAAAGATATGTAAATATTATTTATTGGGCAATATTACAACAACACCTTTCACTAGATGTAGTGGGAGACTGAGTATTCTATTAGGCCTCATACATACTAATGTATATAGACCTTTTAGAATAAATGTTGCAAGTGATTACATGTACCTCATTATATTTACTGATAATCTTAGTAAATATGGTAAATTGTATTTAATAAAATACAAGTATGAATCTCTTGAAGTGTTCAAGGAGATCATGAAAGTGGTACATAACCAACTTAGTAAAATTATTAAGACACTTCGATATGATTGATGTTGAAATATTTTAAACCAAGAGTTTGAGGACCTTCTGGAGAGACTATGATAGTGTATCACAAGGAACTCCACCTAAATCATAATGATGTATTATAAAGAGGGAATAACTCCTTGTTATGTCATGGTGAGATTATCTATAAAACTAGCTAATCTTTCAATTTCCTTTTGGGCACATTCCAATATTGCATGACTGAATAATTCAAGGAGGGGCACACTTCGGGGAGGGTCCTTTTTTGCTTTACACTAAAAGAATGTACCATTTAAAAAGGGTTAAAATACACCATATGAAAATTGGCAAGGGAGGTGTCCTGATATGTCTTTTATATTAGGATTGAAATTTTGTGTAAGAATAATAGTTTCTTAAAAAGTCTTTGTTCAAAAATCACATAAATGTTGTTTTGTTTGAATATTACTTTTATATCCCAATCTAACAACATAATTGTTTTTTACCACGATGGGTGAATTCCTTAAGAGGAACTTACTTCCAAAGGAATCAATGGGAGAAAATTAGAACTCAAATATTGAGACCAATAAGAAAGATAGAACCTAAATAGGTATAGTGGGAACAATGAGAATCACAAACTGTTATTGAATCTCAAGTTTCTTATGTAACAAAAAACTCATAGATATAGTAGAACATGCCCTGAGCTTGAAAGATTGTGATATGTTATAACTCAGAAAGGTGGTGAGTTGATCATAAGATGATGAGCCAACAATCTATCTAGAAGCTATTAAGGCACCAAAATATTAGAAATAGCTTGAGCCCATGCGATTAAAGATGGATTCCATGTACACCAACAAAGTATGACCTTGTTGAATCAACACTACTATAGAAGGGGGATACAACATCTATTATATTTTTGCATGGAACTGACAGTGTTATATTTCCCGTCAGTTCTAGGTTGGTAACCGCCATGGGTTTCCCAGCTGAGAAAATGGGGGTTGTACTTTCTTTTTTTCGTCGGTCTATTCTCAAAGCAACATACGTTATATATCACCCACGAAATTAGAATTTCAAACAAAATTTTTGGGAGAATTTCATTTTCCTCCAAAAACCTATATCGTCGGTTTTTGTTAGCACAACTGTAGGGAGAAGGATATGCACGTGCCATCTGCCCCATGGGAATCAATTGACCTTTGTCGTCGATGATTTCTTGAATGAACATTGAGGAAGATTTTGTGCCATGTGACCCATGAAATTTTCCCCACCACATGTCATCTTTCTCAACGGTTTGTTTATAACAACCTAACAGTGTAAACCTTACTTAACCCCACAAAACCCTTACCCTACTCATTACCCTACCCCGTGTTACTCTAGAAACCTACTCTAGTAATTCCTCTTATGCTTCTCTTCCTTCAACTCCTACGTGTTTAGCTCCTCCTCATGTGACTGACTGCTCCTATGTCTCCATCTCCTCTACCTCCAGCTCCTCATCACTGCCTCCTCTCCACTGCTGCCTCCACTCCGCCATTGCCTCCTCTCTGCCACTAATCCTTCCTTGTCCTCTTCACATTCAGCTCATCCTCACTGCTACCTCCTCCCATCGATGCCTCCTCTCTGCCACTACTTCTCCTCCTAGTCCTATCCCTCTGTTGTTGCCACAGTTCCTGACTCTCCTTCACCAATATGTCGATGTATGTGGTTAGCCTCCATTGTTGTTACTACTTCCTTCTGAGCTAGTTCTACCATCGAGCTACTATGTTGTTGAGCTATTACCGCCGTCGCGTTGCCTCCTCTACTGCTACCCCCAAGCTATTGCTCCTCGTGCTAGTGTCTCCTATTCCTCCTCGACTGCTGTAGGTATTCTCTCCTCCTCTTCCCCCTCCACCATATATTTCTTGTTCACATTTGAAATGTTTTCATGATCATTTTTTATTGAGAATCTTGTATATTCGTGTAGCTTCATGCCTTAGACCACTTATATGCATTTTTTATTGATGCCATATTTTATTGAAATAGTTTCTTAGTCTTCATAAATGTGTGCTTAGGGTTTGATTAGGGTTCAATCTATTATTACCACAATCTCATAATATTTGTACTCTTGGTGATGATTATGATGATGATGGTGATGGTGATGATTGATGATATCATCATCATCATCAACAACATCACCACCACAATCAAAATCAACACCACCACCATCAAACTCAGCACCAAAATTTTCACTGTATGATCATTGTGAAATCAACATCATCATTAATCATCATCATCATCATCATCATCATCATCATCATCATCATCATCATCATCATCATCATCATCATCATCATCATCATCATCATCATCATCATCATCATCATCATCATCATCATCATCATCATCATCATCATCATCATCATGCTAAACAATGTTCAAGAAGATTCATAGTTCTGCACATAGATGCAACATCTACAACATATTCAAACTACACAATAGAATTGTTGCATGTGTCTGATAGTACTATTATAAGAGATGACTATATCCTAAGGTGTAGCCATTAGATCTTTGGATAGTGTCCCTGACTCATACAAACCCCTTCACTAAGGTTTTTTGTAATACTATGTAAGGTCTACTTTAATTATGTAATAAAACTAGACATCTTTTTGCTACCTACAATATTACGTAAGTCTATTGCAATTATGTTAGATTTTAGGAAGCGTTTGACTGTGATGTGTATTTGAAATGTGAATTAACAAAATGCCATATTATTTTTTGGAAGAGTTGACCAGAATGTGGAGTGTGATGTGTATTTGAAAAAATGTTGAAGTATGTTGGCATGTTTGTGCATGTGTTGTATATATTATTGTTTTTCTTACTAGTTTGCCGACCTATTGTTAAGACCCGATTCTTGCAGAGAGCCTGATGTTCTTCAGAACTTTCATTTCTGAAGGACATTGGCTCCAGGAAGGTATTTGTAGGAATGGACAACATGTTAGTAGACCTGCTATAAAAAATAAACATATACATTTTCGGCCCGTTATTTATAAAAAAACTGACTACATAGATATTCCACATCGGGGAATTGACAATAAATGCTGATAAATACTTCTTTTTTTCCCTGTTTGCTTATAAAAATATTCTCTGAGGAGTTTTTCTTTACAACAATCGATGTAGAATGTACTAACCATCGTCGGTGCCCTTGCATAACCGCCACGATATGTGACAGAGAACCTAGTGTTTCAGAAATAGCTATGTTTTATGTAGTCAGTTCAACTGTAGCCACTAACTGACAATGAAAGCAACACCGTTGGGTAAGTTGACCAACAAAAATGTGCTTGTTTTCAGCATCAACCACTTAGACATTGGTTATTAAACAACACTATAAATTAAAATTCCTGACGCTTTATCCGCATTCTGTATAAAGCCCATTGGGTGCAATTGGGTTTTTAAGAAAAAGACCAACATGGATGGTAATGTAAAACCTATAGGGGAACATTGGTTGTAAAATGTTTGAAACATGTTCAAAGTGATGAGCATGATGAAATATCTCCACCAGTTTCCATAGTTTATTCCATCATGATCATGCTTGCCATTGCAACTTAGCATGACTATGAGACTTGGAAAAATGGGTGTTAAAACTGCATTCTATAACAAGGATATTGTATAGGATGTGTATGTGACACAACTTGAAGGTTTTATGAATCCATATAATGCAAATAAAGTCTATAAGCTAAAATGTCAATCTATGGATTGAAGCAATCATCTCAGAGATGGAATCTTCAATTTGACAAGATAGTCAAACAATTTGAGTTTGGTCGAAATGAAGATGAAATCTATAATTTCAAAACTTGAGTGGGAGCATATTTATATTCTACATAATGATGGGGAATAACATCCTTATACTACAAATATCAAAACCTGGCAAGGAAAGTACCTTCTCTATGAAGGGTTTAGGCAAAGCATCCTATGTGATAGGAATTCAAATCTACATAGATATATCTGGAAAAATTCTTGGCCTAAGAAAGAGCACATACATTGGCAAGATGTTGAAGGGGTTCAACATGTAGGACTCAATGAGAGAAAATCAATCCATGTTCCATGGTTAGTCTCTCAAGAGTATAGTGCCCCAGTTCTTGACAAGAATGGGAAAACATGAGTGATCATCTTATTCAAGCTTCCAAAATTGACAAAAATGATGATCACAATCTAAATTTGTGTTTGACCTTAAAATAAAAATGGTAAAGTAAAAATTTCTAAGAAAGAGACAATTGTTTAATTCTACAATTGAAGTTGAGTACCTTGATATTTTGAGAATAGGAGAGGATATTGTATGGTTCAAGAAGTTCATTTGGATGAACTTATGGATGGTTCCAACCATTCATGACATAGTAGAAATATTGTGACATTAATGCAACTACTAAATAGGCAAGTAATCTAACATAGTATAATATGACAACACCATCTCATATGAAAAGTCATACAACAAGGAGATGTGAAACTTGTAGAATGACGACTAGAAGAAAACATTGCTAAGCCGCTATAAAAGTGCTTTCACAGAACAAAAATGATGGACATGTTAAGATTAATTGGAATAATATTCATGGGTGACTGTCTCTAAGTGCAAGTGGGAGTCTGTTGGTATGTACGCCCCGAGAGCCAATCATACGATGATTGTAATGGGGCATTAGTGTTGGATTATGCCTAGAGATACAATCATTTGATGATGGGATTGTGGCATTAGATACCAGATTTGATAATAATAAAGGTCATTCCATCTATAATGGTTGTCTCAATCATGAGATGAAGACACATACATGGTAGATGTCTCAAGAATGATTTTACACAATGACATATGTCTTTAGGTTCAGGACATGAAATATGAGATGATATGTATGATAAGAGTACACACATTTTTGTTATGTCCCTAGTCGAATATTGTTGTGGAAGAAAAATTGAAGAAAATAATACATAAGACTACAATATGTGTTGACTAATGATAGAGTCTCATTTGTCATGATATGTGATATCAAGTCAAGTACATAGGGACATGTTATAGAATAGTGTATCGGATAGACCCACTTTGAGAGTGATACATGGAGACCATGAAAAGGTACACATGATCAACTCTCATAGTGATAGTGGTGATTGTGGTATTTATACATGAAGTCACTACACTCATCACATATTGTTCATTGCATTTAGACGTCATCCAACATGACCTTGAATAAGTGTTGCCATAAAGGTAATGCTCAGGTTCACTGTGACACATCCCTTAGGTCAGGAGTTGGCCACCGATGTGATTTTGAGTTATGTAGAAAAGATTTGTACCTTCTATAAGAGTTTGATATCCAGGCCACTTGATAAGCGAGACTGAGAAATGTATGGTCATACTCATGTGTATCGATCTATGATATGTGAACTCACATGCATCTCATACAATATGCTCTAATTCAAGGAATATGGATTGAGCATTAAGAGGATAATGATTACATGCCTCGAGTTCAATATGGATATTAGAGACAAAGGAACTATATCATCATGGTAAAAATGATCATGGATTGTAGGTCAAAGTTGTTCCCCAACTTTGCAAATTACTTGGGTAGTAATGATGTGCTTTTAGATATCTCTCATTGCTTGTGATGTCATAAATTGGTTATGGACATTCACTGACAACATGATTTTGGACCTATCGGGTCACACACATAGGATGCACTTAGAATAGGAGTTTATTAATGAATGATGTTTAAATTGATTACTTAAAGTACTTAGGTATTCAATTAAACAACTGAGGTTCAAAATTGCCTGACTGGACTCTAAACCAACTAGTCCAAGTGTTAAACAGATCGGTTGGAGTGTTAGGTCAATTGGAAACAATAATTGGCTGAATATTTTCCAGACTAGCACATGTGAAACGACCATTTCACTTATGACACGGTCATTTCAAAAGTGAAATGATTGTTTCATGATATACAATTACTATTTCATGAGGTGAACTGACTGATTCATCATATGGGTTGTCCGGATCGTGATCAATTAGATTGGATCAAGGATTGATGTTGATGTCATGAATTTGCATTAATTGAATATTGAATGTCAATTTGATTCTAAAAAGGAAAGATACTGAGTTGGCCATTTGAAGGCTTATGTTGAGCAGTTCACCTTTGAACCGATCGATTGGATAATGAACCGATCAGTTCACCATTTGTAGTTTCCAAAAAAATTGTGAACTCCATCTCTTTGACTCCCAGACTGACTAGAAACCTTGACCCTACCCTCTCCAATAAATAGAGGGGTATTGGGGGTTTCCTAGAGTCAATTATAAGATCTGACAATCATTGTCATGTCTGGTTGTGGTAACAAAGAGAGCCCGATCAATTTCTACCAGTAAAAGGGAGGGATAGCAAGGGAGAGATAATTGGGAGAGCGAATCAATGCTAGCAAACTAACGTTCACAGGGACAACTCATTCATGTTGGCTCTGGTAGCACAACATGGAGTTCCCAATAGTCTACATGGACTACTATGAAGGTGGGGAGGCTTTTTCCTTTCGCTAGGAGGATGCCATTGATCGCAGTCTATGGTGCTAGACTAGGAGGATGTTGCTGACGACTGATTGGGTGCTGCTTGGAGAAGAAGTACGCTACTACAACAAGATTTTTTGTTGGACTTGCTCGAGTACCATGTATTACTCTTGTTACCTTCCTTCCTAGATACATCTTTGTTGGTAAAATTTTGCTAATTAGGGAATCAGGTAGATTTTTTTTTGTTTTTGTTGCCTTATTTGTTGGCCACATCAATTTACAATGTATTAGGGATTTAAATTGATGTGATCAGATTTATTTTTATTGCATACGATGTAAATATTAAACCAATTAATCTGCATATCTATATCATACCACATATGTTTCCTCAAATATATGTATATATATGCAAATAATGCATGTCGCCCTAAAAGTGTTTTGATGGTGGATGTGTGCCTGGTTATGGCCAAAACTCATGTGGATAGTGTGCTAGTTGTTTGGTTTATTTCCTATTGTTACTCAATTTTCATATCGATCATCTCTCCTCCTTTTGAAATGTAAATTAGTGCTCTTCTTCCTATTTCCCCTCGAAAATAACTTGAGGTTTTTCCTTTCACAATGTAATATGAATTATGATATTTTTAACTTTTGTTTCATCGTGAGAAGATGTTCTGCACCTAAAGGACTGACCAGACCATGAGACGAACTAATCGACTCGAGGATCGGGGAGGCTAGGCAATAGGAGGAGACAAATAGATTGACTGGTGGTCCGATCAATTGGCTAGAAAAGTCTAGACATCGCTTGAACTAGAGAACTAGGTCACCATTTCAAGAGACCAGCCAAACAACTAGGAGGTGAGTCAATTGGTTCAATGTTGAACTGATCAACCCAGATTGGATCGAGCATAGATCTCCATCAACAATAGGTTGCTACATGTGATGTAGACCAAAGGTGGTAGAAATTCCGTGTAACTTCAATGAATTACAATAGTATGGCCTTAACCATCGATTGTTTTTATAATTGCATGTTTCCATTTGTAGTTATAACATGTATATGGCACGTAAGTATGCCATGATTGGATATGTATATGTACTTATATAAAATTCCTAAATAAATATTAAGTCTAAGATGCTTTACATAAGTAGCACATATGAAAAGATTAATCGAACAAGCGTGGACATGCCCTATCTTGCTGCATTATCTATCTCGTGGAAGTGTGATGAAAGATATGTGGGTCTTCCCTAGTAGGGAACATATTCTATCATGTTGTCTTATGGGTCAGGCTTAATGAGGTGACCTTAATATAATTAGTGCCTAAAAGCATACAGATGGACTATGGCAAGGGATAGTGCATACCATCTATCCAAGAATTGCATGAGATGCAATTGGCAAATGTTACCTACATTAATAATTGGTTATGAATGCCAACTTTGGTTGGGTATTAAGTTAATTTTTTTAACTTGGATCACTAGAAGGTTGCACGCTGCAAGCTTCCGAATTGGTAGTGAGGGCTATCAATTTGAAAAAATAGTGGGATCGATAAATAAAATATCGTCAAACTTATCAAATCAAACTAATCAAAAGTGTTTTACTAAAATTGCAAACTTTCTCACTCAAGAGTGCAAGCTCTATGAACCTCCTCTCACTGCACCAAAGGTTGGCAGGGATGCTTACAAGAAGCACTCTGAAGATGTTATGGATGTCAATTGTCCAATGTCAGGCTCAATGAACTATGAGTTGCAGATAACATGAGAATATGGATGCCATTGAGATGGTTACACATTTTAAGAACATGTACCAAGACCAGGAAATACAAGAGATATATGATGTCTCTAAGGTAGTGTTCAAGTACATCATGGAAGAAGGAGACCCAATAGGTCTTTATGTGCTCAAGTTGATTGGGAATGTGGAGAACCTCACTAGATTGGGATTTCCCTTAGGTCAGGAGTTGGCCACCGATGTGATTTTGCAGTCAATGCCAGAATCATACTACTACTATGTCATGAAGTATAACATGTATGATTTTGGAAACCCATTATCAAAATTACTTGGAACGATGATGAAAAATGAAGTGCAAATGAAGAAGGACAAACCAAAATATGTGATGATGATCAGTAGAGGGAAGTCCAAGGGAAAAGGCAAAGCTAAGAAGAGATCTAAATCTAACCAAAAGCCAAAGTCTTCTACAATGAAACCGAAGGGAGGTGTGAATAAGGACGCAAAGTGTCACCATTGTTACTAGCCTGGACAACGAAAAAGGAATTGTCCTATTTATATAGAGGATCTCAAGAAGAAGAAGAAGATAGAGACCTCCACTTTAGGAACTGAGAAGAAGTAAGAGAGAACAATGCGGAGCAAGTGTTGCTGTCACTATAGTTGGAATCTATTATTCATGTAATGGGAATGTAATAGAATTAGTGAATTGCTATTATGTACCTACCATTAATGAAATACATCATGTATCTTGTATGGACAAGAATATTGTGAAAACTATTTGATGTTTTGTTTTCAAAGATAATATCTTTAATGGTAGTGGCCCTAATGTCTCATAGTTTATATTTAATAGTTCTAGAGACAGTTATACTAAATGACTCGATGTCTCAATCAATAAATACCTATAACATTGTCATCTAAAGAACAAAAATGATAAATGCATTTCTACAATCCATAATGATAGTTATCTTGACTCTTTTTGTTATTGAACTGATAGAGACATCCAAGTCTTATTTATTGGAAAATATGATAAAAGCATCTTCACTAGATGTAGTGGAAGAGGTACTTTTCTAATGATGTATATAGACCTTATAAAATAAACTATAAAGGTAGTTACTAGTACCTCATTATATTTACTGATGCTATCAATAGATATGGAAGTTTGTATCTAATGAAATACAAGTATAGATCTCTTGAAGTTTTCAAGGAGATCATGAATGAAGTGCATAACTAACTTGGTAAAAGTATTAAGATACTTTGATGTGATCAATTCTGAAATATTTTAAACCAAGAGTTTGGGCACCTTCCGGGAGACCATGATAATGTATCATGATGACTCCACCTAAACAAAATGATAATATATCTTGATAGTGTATCAGAAAGAAGGAATCACACCCTGTTAATTCTTGGTGTGATTATAAATAAAGCTAGCTAATCTTCAAATTTCCTTTTGAGCACCTGCTTTACTCTAAAATGATGTATCGTATAAAATGATTGAAAAGACACAATATGAGATATGGCATGGGAGGTGTCCTTATATGTCTTTTATAAGGATTAGGACTAAAAGATTATATCAGAAAATAGTTTCTTGAAAACCTTTGTCCATAGATCACATACATGTTATTTTTTTGAATACTACATTTATTCCAATCCAACAACAAAGTGTTTGTTGCTAGAGTTCCTAAGGGGAACTTAATTCCAAAGGAATCAATGGGAGAAAAGTAAAACTTGAAAAGTTCAAGACAAACAAGAATAACATTGAACCTAAAGAGGTATAGTAGGAACAATGAGAATAAAAAATTGTGTGGAATCTCAAGTTTCTTATGTAACACAAAACCTCATGAATCTAATAGAACACGCTTTGAGTTTGACATCTTATAACTCAAGAAGGTTGTATGCTGGTCATAGATGATGAGTCAAGAACCTACCTAGAAACTATTGAGGAACTAGAATATGATACATGGCTTTAGGCCATGAGATCCAATATGGAATCCATGTACACCAACAAGGTATGACCTTCATGAGATCTAAGATGGAATCCATGTGCACCGACTAGGTATGACCTTAGTGGGTCCAACTAAGGGGTAAAACCCATAGGGTGCATTTAGGGTCTTTTCAGAAAGGCTGAAATGGATGACAATATACAAACTTCTAAGAGAAAATTGGTTGCAAAGAGTTTTAAACAAGTTCAAGGTGTTGAACACGATGAAATCCTTTCACCAGTTACCATAGTTAAATCCATCAGGATAATTCTTGCTATTCCATCTTAATGTGACTAAGAGATTTGGCAAAATGGATATAAGAACCTTATTCCTTGATTGGAATATTGTATGGGATGTGTGTGTGACACAACCTAAAGGATTTAGAAATCCATATAATGCAAATAAAGTCTATCAGCTACGAAGGTCAATCTTTGGATTGAAGCAAACATCCCAAAGTTGGAATCTTCAATTTGATAACATAGTCAAGTAATTTGACTTTAGTTCAAATGAAGATGGAATCAGTGATTACAACAATTTAGTGGGAGCATATTTGTATTCCAAATAATGATGGGGAATAGTGTCCTTATCTTGTAAATGTTAACATATGGAAAAGGAAGTACCTTCTCAATGAATGAAATAGGTGAAACATCATATATGATAGGAATCAAGATCTAGAAAGCTTCTAGACCTAAGTGAAGAGCACATACATTGGCAAGATGTTGAAAGGGTTCAATATGCATGATTCAATGAGAGAAAATTCATGAAATTGGTCTCTCTAGAGTCTAGTGTCTTAGTTCTTGTGAAGAATAGGAAAAACATGAGTAAGATGCCATATGCATTCACAATTGGATCTATCATGTATGCAATGTCGTACTCATCTTGTTATCTTATATGTATTGGACATGATGAGGGGATATAAGTCATATCCTAGTGAGAGTCACTGAACTACCATAAAGAAAATCCTTAAGTGCTTCGGAAGCACTAATAGGATTGGTTCTTTGATTATGGTAATAATGAAGAATTGGATGTAAAGGGTTACAATGATGCAAGCATCCAAAATGACAAATAGAATTAATGATCACAATATAAATTTATGTTTAAACTTAAATAGAACTGTAAGATGGAAGTGTTTTGAGAAAGAGATGGTTATTCAACAAAATAAGTTGAGTATGTTGGTGTGATGAACAACAAAGGATATTGTATTGATATAGAAGTTCATATAGATGAACTTGTGGGAGGTTCCAACCATTGATGGCACAGTAGATATATTGTGACAAAATTGGAGCTATTGGATTGGAAAGGAATCTCAGATAGCATACTATGACACTCCCATCCCATACGAAAAGTCATACAGTGAAGATATGTGAAACTTGTAAGATATCAATTAGAAGTAAACACTGTTAACCCAATAAAAAAGAACCAATGCAGTAAAAACACGATGGAAGTGTTGAATATCACTTGGAATAAGATTTTTGGGTTATTGGCTCTAAGTAAAAGTGGGAGTCTATTAGTATGTATGCCCAGAGATCCAATCATATGATGATTCAAATGTGACATTAGATACCTAATTTGATCATGATAATGGTAATTCATGTCTATAATGTTTGTCTCAATCATGAGATGATGATACATACATGGTAGATGCCTAAATAATGATGTTACTAGATGCCATATGTCTTTAGGTTCAGTACCTGAACAATGAGATCCAATGGATGATAAGAGTACATACATTCTTGTTATGTCCATAGTCAGATATTACTATGGAAGAAAAATAGACAACAATAATGCATAAGACTTGATTATGTGTTGGATGATGACAGAGTCTCAATAGTCATGATATGTGATATCAAGTCAAGTACATAGGTACATGTTATAAAACAGTGTATCAGATAGACCCACTTTGAGAGTGATACATGGAGACCATGGAATGGAAGTCAGAACAAGCTCTTAGTGATAGTGGTGATTGTGGTTCTTAGACCTGAAGTCACTACACTCATCATAGTTGTTCATTGTACTTAGACGTCATCCAACATGACCTTGAATAAGGGTTTCCATAAAGGTGATGCTCAGGTGCACTATGACACATGGGGAAAGAGTGTGAGTTATGTAGATGGTATTTGTCCCGCCTATTGGAGTTTGATATCCAGGCTACATGATAAGTGAGACTGAGAAATGTATGTCCATACTAATGTGATTCAATATATGATATGTGAACTCACATGCATCTCAGACAGTCTTCTCTAATTCAAGGAACATGGATTGAACGTTGAGAGAATGATGATTCCATGCCTCATGTTCAATTCAGATATCAGAGACAAAGGAACTACATGATCACAATAACATTGATCATAGATTGCAGGTTGAAGTTGTTCTCCATCTTTCTGAATTCCTTGGGTAGCAATGATGTGTTGCTAGATACCACTAATTTCTTGAGATGTCATAAATTGGTTGTGTACATTCATGGCCAATGTAATTTGGAACATATAGGGTGACACACATAGGATGCAATTGGAATAGGATTTTATTCATGGAAGATTTTTATCTTGATAACTAGAAGTGTTTTGGTATTCAATTAAATAATGAGGTTCAAAATTGATTGACAAGACTCTGAACTGACCCATTCAAGTGTTGAATCAATCGGTTAAAGTGGCAGGTCAATTAGAAACAACAATTGGTTGAATATTTGCCTTACCTAGACATGTGAAATGACCGTTTCACATATGAAATGATCATTTCACTTATGAAATGACTGTTTTAAAAGATAGACGGTTGTCTCATGATATGAAATGACCATTTCATGTTGTGAATTGATCGGTTCATCATCTGGGTTGTTCGTATCAATGATCTATTCAATTGGATCGAGGATTGATTCTGATGTCATGAATTTGCATCAATCAACTCTTGAGTGACAATTTGATTCTTAAGAGAAAAGCAACTAATCTAGTTGATTGAAGGCTTGGGCCAACCAGTTCACCTATGAACCTACCGGTTGGACAGTGAACCGATCGGTTCACTATTTGTAGTTTCTATAAAATTCATGAATTATGTCTCTTCGACTCCCACAACAACTGAAAACCCTGACCCTATCCTCTCTTATAAATAGAGGGGTACTGGGGGCTTCCCAGAAACAACAACAATATTTGACAATTGTTGTCCTCTCTGGTTGTGGAAACTGAGAGAGCATGAGCAAGTCCTACCAGTATAAGGGAGGGATAGCAAGGAAGAGACAATTGGGAGAGAAAATTAACACTAACACACTGACGCTCGAAGGGATAACTCATTCACATTGGCTTGGTAGCGCAACGTGGAGTTCCCAATGGTCCATGTGGACTACTCTAGATGCGAGGAGGCTTTTTCCTACTGCTAGGAGAACACCATCAACCATAGTATGTTGTGCCAGACCAAGATGTCATTGTTGACAACTGGTTGAGTGGTGCTTGGTGAAGAAGCACGCGACTGCAACAAGAGTTGTTGTTGGACTTGCTCCAGGACCAGGTATAACACTTATTAACTACCGTCCTAGATACATGGTTGTTGATGAGATCTTGTTGATTAGGGGATCGAGCATTAATTTTTTTGTTTTTGCTGCCTTATGTGTTGCCCCAATTTCCCAAGAATTAGATACCTAATTTGATAATGACAAAGGTAATTCCATCTATTATTTTTGTCTCAATAATGAGATGATGACAAAAATGATAATTGTATAATGAATGGTGTTACTCAATGACATATGTCTTCAGATTGAGGACATAAACAATGAGATCATATATATGATAAGAGTAAATATATTCTTCTTATGTCCCTAGTCAGTTATAGGTGTGAAAGCAAAAATAGACAACAACAATACATAAGACTAGAGTGTGTGTTGGTTGATGACAAAATCCCATCAGTCATGATATGTGATATCAAATCAAACACATAGGTACTTTTTAGAGAACATTGTACTAGATAGAACCACCTTGAGAGTGATACATGGAGACCATGGAATGGTATTTAGAATTAGTTGTCATAGTACTAGTGGTGATTGTGGTTCTTAGACATGAAATCACTAAATTCATCACATGTCATTCAATGTATTTTGACATCATCCAATGTTACCTTGAATAAGGGTTGACATAAAGATGATCTGTGGGTGCATTGTGACACATGGGGATTGAGTATGAGTGATGTAGATGGGATTTGTCCCTCCTATAGTCGATTATAATCTAGGCCACATGATAAGTGAGATTGAGAAATGTATGACTATACTCATGTGACTCAATATGTGATATGTGAGCTGACATGCATCTCAGACAGTGTGTACCAGTTCAAGGAACATGGATTGAATGTTGAAGAAGATGATAATTGCATGCCTTAAGTTCAATCCGGATATCAGAGACAAATGAACTATATGATCATAGAAACACTGATCACGAATTGTAAGTTGAAGTTGTTCTCCAACTTTCCAATTACATGGGTAGCAATGATGTGTAGCTAGATACCACTCATTATGAGTGATGTCATAAACCAGTTATGGACATTCACTGCCAACATAATTTGGAACATATAGGGTTACACACATAGGATGCACTTAGAATAGGATTTTATTCATGAATGATGTTTACCTTGATCACTAAAGTGTTTAAGTATTCAATTTAAACAATAGTGGTTGGAAATTGACTGACTGGATTGTGAACAGGTTCAAGTGCTAAACCGATAGATTCAAATGGAAAGTCAATTTAAACAGCATTGGTTAAATAATGTTAAACTAGGGCATGAACCAACCAGTTCACTTAGTGAACTGACTAGTTCAAGGTTTGAAACGACAGGTTCAAATAATGAACTGCCCGATTCAATGATCAATACGATTGGATCACAGATTGATGTTGATGTCATGTTGTAAATTAATTATTGCATTGAAAATCAATTTGTTTGTGAATAGGAAACATGGTGAACCAAATGGTGCAAGTGCTGAACCGATAATTTTACATGTGAATAGACCAGTTCATCATTCATAGGTTCCACAAAATTCATGAAAATTCGTCTGTTAGACACCCAGATGAACTCAAAATCATGACCCTGACCCTCCTATAAATAGAGGGGTAGTGTAGGCCTTCCATAGACACAACAATAAGCTTTGATGATTGATGTCATCTCACTGTTGTGGTAACATGAGAACCTGATCAAGTCCTACACGTCAAAGGAAGAAAGAATATGGGAGAGACAACTGGAAGAGCAAGTCGGAACTATTACACTAACTAGAAGGGATAACTTGTAAGGCGGTAGGATCACCCCCATACTAAAGATTTGAAGAATAAAATATCCATTCCAAACACACTCAAAGGTATGCTGGAATAGGTGTAACATTTCAAACTTCAATAAATGGTATTCAAAACAAACAAAGTATAGCAGCAGAATAAAAATGTTGACTATATTCAATTTATAACAAGGTTATTACAAAAGTACATCGTAATATCCCGTAAGGGTTTACATGTATGATACATAAGGATCTGAGTAGAGGGAAATCTAAACCATAACAAATTTGTCTCCAAGCTTTAACTCCTTAAGCTAGTCCAAAACTTCATGCCTTATCATCGAAGTCCTTCACCTAGGGTTCGAAGCATACCCCAGCAAGAAGAGAAAATAGATGACATCAACAAAGGCTAGTATGTGCATACTAAATTGGAAATTAAGAAATATATGGAATAAAGAACATCAAATATAAAAGGCTTCACATAGAAAGGATAAGGACCACCCAAATGGGTATCAAGAGAAAAGGAATTGAAATCATATGATAACAAAAGAATACTTCCCATTAATAAAACATAAAGATTGTGCCTAATGAATTAGGGCACACATCCCATATCATCAACCTGCATGCATGTGAGATAAATATAACCCTAGAACAAAATAAACACTAAGGTGACCAAGTCTCATAAACTTGAAACCTAATAGAGAAAGAAATACTACCAATATCCCAAATACATAAAACATGGGCCAAGAACCACACATCTTTCCCTAGGTATGAGGTTCCTTTCCATCCCAGCAGAGTAGGAAATATCACATCTGCTCGGCAGGAAATAACACATTTGCCATAAAAACCAATGCAATTACACTACTCTAGTGCTACTGAATCACATAGCATGTTAAATGTAGAGGAAACTAGAAAGTATAGTCAAAATATATAAACTAGTCGCCACATAAGTGACCAACATATACATCCACCTCATAAGTGGGCAAAAGACATCACATGTCAACTTTTAGAGTTCCATCATGAACAAAGTATAAGATAAGATTTTAAAAGAATATCCTTGATCACATGATCAATATCAAATAAAGTAGTTCACATGAACCATGATTTTCAAAAGAAAAGACATTGTGTATAGGCTAATGTCCATAGGATAAAGAGAATAAATAAGCATAGGTGAATTGCTCAACATAGAAGAATAGGGGATACATCATACCTCAACTTCAGAGTCTAAATAATCCAAGTCAAATATAGGCCTCCAAAGAACCTTTAGGGAACGTGGACAAGTCCAATAAGTAAGGTTCCCAAGCTTAGAGAGGTTTATTTCTCCAAAAAAGCTCCTATCTCGAGCAAGAAGCACCTTCTCCACTTCAAAGATGAAAACCCCTAACAAAAGAACATGGAGATGAGGTGTTTTTGGGTTCTAGGTGGGTTTTCACCATGGAAGGCCATGGTTCTGACCTAGAGGAAGGTGGAAGGAAGACTAAAAACTTGAAAATAGGGAAGGAAAGGAGAAAACTTGCTAGTTTTGGTCGTAACAACCAAGGAAGAGATTTAGAAAGCCTAAATAAAGAAATTTTGGAACTGTAGGAGCCTTCTTCACCAAGGTAGGCACATTATTTTTCCTTGGGACAGCACCTTCATGGACAAACAGAGTAGGAGTTATGCTCTAAGCTAGAGAAAAGAAAGAAGAGCAATAGTTTTTGAATTTGGAGTTGGGAAGGGGTAGATATGGCTATATAAAGAAAGAGGTCAAGTATGAGGTGTCTATGGGACTTTTCATGTGTCATGTATAAGGGTGTCCATGGACATGCAAGCCTTTATGGATATGGAAGAAGTCAAGCATGAGGTGTCAAGTTACTTTCCATGTGTCCAATGCTAACGGTGCCTATGGACATGCAAACCTTTATGGATAAGGAAGAAGTCAAGTATGAGGTGTCCATGGAGCTTTCCATGTATTATTAGCCTAGGGATTTCATGGCCATGAAAGAGGACAACTCATAGGGGCTTATTGAATATTAAATGTAGGTTTATGGACACTTATAGGCCACCCCAACCGACCTCCAATCAAAGAAATAACCTCATTGGTTGATAGCTTTTAAAGATAAGCTCATTTATAAATAGGGTAATCCCTAAAATACCCTTGGTGAGAAACACCTTCAAACCAAGGTGCAAGTAGGTGCCCCATGGTTAAAAACCTCGAGAATGGTAAGGGAATATATAAAGATTATAATGTATGTGACAATTTGCAAAGAAAACCTCCCAATTGGGTAAATTGCTGAAAAGTCTAGAATGTACATAAAATTCAATAACTTGTACAAACAACATCCAAATTGGACCAAACTTCATCCACAAGTTATATTTGATGTGTTGGATATTAATTTCCATTATTTACATATTTTGAAGTTATATAATCACATTATTCATTACTTATGCCTTTTACTCATTTTTTCTCTCCTAAACTTATCCTAATATTTCAAGGTTATCCAAATTAGATAAAATTTGACATGTAGGCTAATTTTGATATGTAGATTTCGAGTTTGAAGTTTGTTTCCACATTTGAGAATTATTTTTATGAGATATGTCATATTTCTATTAGCATCCCATTATCTAAATGATTCATCCAAATAAGTTTCTTATCTTCATATTACCACCAAAATGAGTTATGTGGCATATTTTATGTATCCATTATAAACCTAAGATTAATGTTAGAACATTAGGTTACATTAAGGTGATTTGTACATGAATTAGCTCATTGGGGTATACGAAGCATCTATTTAGGTCTAACCTTCAACCTTGTTTGGCTAAATCCAAAATGTCAACTTCTAGGGTAGGGTTTGGGATCTAGTATGCTACAACACACCACCCCTTAAAGGGATTTCATCCTCGAAATCAAAACATCCACATATGAGAAAACAACTTATTCACCACCCCTTAAAGGATTTAACCTACAAAGACAAACTAATCTATAGGTAAAAGGGTGAGTCTAACTAGACCATATATCAGATCCATCACGCTTCATTGTGCACTCTGAATGCTTACTAAACACCAAACTTCAAAGTATAGGTTCTAGGGATAACTATCCAAACATGTGGTTCTATGGGTCATAAGGGAACTATATTGGGTATCCATCCTCAAACAATTCATTACACCTGGGAGACTAGTTCAACATATTAGGGTCCCTAAAGATAAATCATATAGATGTCTAAGACTATTATTGCCTAAAAGCATGCTATTTTGAACAATTCATATCAGCTCAGGCCATGATCGTATCATATGGATTCGAGAATCCTCGTAAACCTAGCTAGTGGTGTGGAGGAAAATCTTGCCTTCCCCCAAACCCTGATCCTTTCTAGACACTTTTGCTTTCAACTTCATGTCCTAGTAGCTTCCTAAAGGCCAAGCTAAACAACCTGAAGTTACTATGGTTACTTATGAATATTTTACTTGTAAGTATTTTAAGGATCTATTCATCATTATTCTAATGTGAAACTATAGGATACTAAATCACCCCTTCATCATCTATTAATCAACTCAAACATGTCACTTAAAGGTAAGGCAAGTATTCTAACTAGGGAGACAAAATTGAAATAGTCAGATTCTGACTACCATGGGCTCTGATAGCATGTTGTAAGGAGGCGGGATCACCCCCTTACTAAAGACTTGAAGAATAAAACATCCATTCCAAACACACTCAAAGGTATGCTGGAATAGGTATAACATTTTCAAACATCAATAAATAGTATTCAAAACAACCAAAGTATAACAGTGGAATAAAAATGTTGACTATATTCAATTTATAACAAGGTTATTATAAAAGTACATCATAATATCCTATAAGGGTTTACATGTATGATACAACATAAGGATATAAGTAGAGGGAAATCTAAACCATAAAAACTTTTCTCCAAGCTTTGACTCCTTAATGTCCTTCACCTAGGGTTGGAAGCATACCCAATCAAGAAGAGAAAATAGATGACATCAGCAAAGGTTGGTATGTGCATATTAAATAGGAAATTGAGCAATATATGGAATAAAGGACATCAAATATAAAAGTCTTTCGATATAAAGGATAAGGACCACCCAAATGGGTATCAAGAGAAAAGGAATTGAAATCATATGATAACAAAAGAATACTTGCCATTAATAAAACATAATGATTGTGCCAAAAGCACATGTAAAGAATTAGGGCACACACCCCATATCATCAACCTGCATGCAAGTGGGATAAACATAGCCCTAGAACAATATAAACACAAAGGTAGCCAAGTCTCACAAACTTGAAACCTAATAGAGAAAGGAATACTACCAATCTCCCAAATATATAAAACATGGGCCAAGAATCACACATCTTGCCATGGGTATGCGGTTCCATTCCATCCCAAAAGAGCAGGAAATATCACATATGCCATAAAAACCAATGCAACTACACTACTCTAGTGCTACTGAATCACATAGCATGTTAAATGTAGAGGCAAGTAGAAAGTATAGTCAGAATATATAAACTAGTCACCACATAAGTGACCAACATATACATCCACCTCATAAGTGGGAAAAAGACATCACATGTCATATTTTAGAGTTCCATCATGAACAAAGCAAAAGATGAGTCCAAAAGAATATCCATGATCACATGATCACTATCAAATAAGGTAGTTCACATGAACCATGATTTTCAAAAGATAATACAATGTGTATAGGCTAATGTCCATAGGACAAAGTGAATGAATAAGCATAGGTGAATTGCTCAACAAAGAAGAATAGGGGATACATCATACCTCAACTTCAGAATCTAAATAGTCAAAGTAAAGCCTAGGCCTCCAAAGAAACTCTAGGGAAGGTGGACAGGTCCAATATGTAAGGTTCCCAAACTTAGAGAGGCTGATTTCTCCAACAAAGCTCCTATCTCAAGCAAGAAGCACCTTCTCCACTTTAGAGGTGAAAAACCCTAACAAAAGAACATGGAGATGAGGTGTTTATGGGTTCTAGGTGGGGTTTCACCATGGAAGGCCAGGTATCTGACCTAGATTATGGTGGAAGGAAGACTAACAAAATGAAAATATGGAAGGAAAGGAGAAAACTTACTAGTTTTGGTCGAAATTACCAAGGAGGAGCTTTAGAAACCCTAAATAGAGCAAATTTGGAACCCTAGGAGCCTTCTTCACCAAGGTAGGCACCTTATTTTACCTTGGGATAGAACATTCATGGCCAAACAGAGTAGGAGTTATTCTATAATCTAGAGGAAAGAAAGAAGAGCAAGAGTTTTTGAATTTGGAGTTGGGAAGGGGTAGATATGGCTATATAAAGAAAGAGGTCAAGTATGAGGTGTTTATGAGACTTTCCATGTGTCATGTATAAGGGTGTCCATGGACATGGAAGAGGACAGCTCATAGGGGATTCTTGAATATCAAATTTCGGTTTATGGACACTTATAGGCCATCCCAACTGACCCCCAATCAAAGAAATAACCTCATTGGTTGATAGCTTTTAAAGATAAGCTCATTTATAAAGAGTGTAATCCCTAAAATGCCCTTGGTGAGAAACACCTTCAAACCAAGGTGCAACTAGGTGACCCATGGTTAAAAAACTCGAGAATGGTAAGGGAATATATAAGTATTATAATCAATGTGACAATTTGCCAAGAAAACCTCCCAATTGGGTAAATTGTAGAAAAGTCTAGAATGTACCTAAAATTGCATAACTTGCACAAACAACATCCAAATTGGACCAAACTTCATCCACACATTATATTTGATGTGTTGAATATGAATTTTTCATTATTTAAATATTTTGAATTTATATAGTCACATTATTCATTACTTATGCCTTTTACTCATTTTCTCTCTCCTAAACTTATCCTAATATTTCAAGGTAGTCCAAATTAGATGAAATTTGACATGTATGCTAATTTTGATAAGTAGATTTAAAATTTGAAGTTTGTTTCCACTTTTGAGAATTCTTTTTATGAGATATGTCATATGGCCCATTAACGTCCCATTATCTAAATTATTCATCCAATTAAGTTTCTTATCTTCATATTACCACCAAAATGAGTTATGTGGCATATTTTATGTATCCATTATAAACCTAAGATTAATGTTAGAACATTAGGTTATTAAGGTAATCTATACATGCATTAGTTCATTGGGGTTATGCTAAACATCTTTTTAGGTCTAACCTTCAACCTTGTTTGGCTAAGTCCAAAATGTCAACTTCCAGGGTAGGGTCTGAGATCTCCTGTGTTACATAACTCCTTCTTGTCCGTTTAGCTAGAAAGACATGATTTCCTATTGGTCTTTGTGGACTACTAAAGGGGCGAGTATGCCTTTTCCACACACTATGAAGACGTCGTGAACCACCGTCGGTGGTTTTGCTCCAATGGGAATTGTTGATGACTGCTCAAGTGTTACTTGAAGAAGAAGCATACTGCAACAAGGGATAGTCATTGGACTTGCTCTAGGAGCAATTATATCTCATGAAACCCTATTTCCCTTTACACAGTTGTTGATGCATCCACTTTTAAAGAGGAATATGGAAGTTAAATTTTTGTTTTTGATGTCGCATATGTGTCATATTCCCCAACAACCCAAACACCATCTTGGCAGCGTGACTGATGGACTTCTACCAGGAAGATATCTACTCTGATAAGGCTTTTGAAGAACTTTTTGATCAATTGATCCCAGGAGGGTGTCTTTCGATCTATTGGAGAAGTGAGGTTGTTGTGAAGCTCTAATTTGGAATGCATTTTGGTAGGCCACCCTACTGGAAAGATGGATTGACCGATTAGTGTTATCATTAAGGGAGTCTTCTACATGTGGACTGGCCAATCAAGGGAGTGAATTGTTTAATCATTAATTTGCAAAAAATTGTCAGAGTTACTGTATGTTTTCACAACCCTCTGATGGGTCGACCAGTGAGGGTAATAGTTTGATCTAGATCTTGTTTGGGGAATTTTTGAAATGGGTAGGTTGGTCGGCCGGCCAAGAGATCTAGTCACCCGATCAACTTTCTTGAGTTGTGATGTTCAAATCCAGTCTGCTATGAATTCATTCTCAATTCTTTAACATTATCCTAGGGAAGGAAATCTATTTTTCTCTTGAGTTTATATGTGTTTTCATATGCATAAGAGCAAGATATCTAGTCAAAATCATAGTATTTGAGGTTAAACAGATGAAACTAAGTGAAACACGATGCAATTAACAAATAAAATGAGCAAAACTAATCTAAAAACCGCAATGAAAAGGTGATGAATATGCTTTCATCAAACTACCTCAAGCTTGAACTTTGTTCATCCTCGAGCAACCATAGACCAAAACAAAATACAGAATAATAATACTAACCTATCATCCTCTTTCTATAACATCACTTGGTTCACTACAACCAATTATGGACAAGCAACTCAATCTCCTAGAATCACAAAATTGTACCTTCAAATTCCATGTATTGACTTTAAATTCAGAACAAATTTTCATATCAAAACATATGCATTGAAATCACAATATCATTAGTATCTTAGAAAGTTACAAACATTTCAATGAGATTTACATAGTAAGGATTTGTGAAAGAAAATATTTGCGTGGTTATTTCTTCTTTGTGGGAAGAAATGGAGCAAAGGGGGTATGGAAGGGAAGATTGTGAGACTCTACTCGATTAGACTTGTGATTGCATTATTTTTACTATAATTACATTGGTTGCATTCTTTTTGTTTTTGGCATGCACATTGGCATCTTTTCTTTATTATGATATGCCCACATTACATATGATAAGTATGAAAAAAAAGAGGGGTGAGAGAGGGGTTCCACCCCAAACTTGGAGTTGGGCATATTCCTTTTGGCATTTTGCTTTATTTTTGGCATATATGGGGTAAGAAGGTGTAGAAGAATTGTATAAAAGGGTTGAACTTGTGCATCTCATTTGAGCAATTGAGAGCATAGGAACAAACTTCAACAACTAATCAAATCATATCAAGTAAATTGCAAAGTAATGATAATTCCACAAGATGCTTATGTTGATCAATAAGAGATACATTGTAGTTTGTTTCCTTTCAATCCCATATGACTTTCCATACTTTCTAGGGAGTGATACTATTTAGGACCATTGGTGATAGGGTAGGTTCTAGTATTGGCATTCAAGATTCTTTATTGCAAGAAGGACTAGTTTCATTCAAATTGGGATACATTTTTTTTTTAATTAAGCCACAAGGATCTTTTATTCATCCCACCCCTCTCTTGTGGGCAAAAACATCCAACCAATACATCTCCTGCTTATAATTTGTAGGTATCACCCAAACAACAACCCACAAAAGCCCAAAAAACAACCAAAAGGCATTGCCAACAAAAGGTCAGCTCACCTTCTTCCTATGCAAATGCACATAAGGAATATTCCTTTTCTCCAAAATAACCATCCCACGAATACGTCTAGGAACTCTGTTGATGTCAGTGATAATTGACATGTGTGAGTATTTTCTACCCCAATGACCAATAGCTCTAGGGATTGCATTTGCAGCTCTATGAATAAGCGATCCAGTGATGTAACTTCTCTTCATCTCCGATCTCAACTCCTGAACTCGAGATCTGATCCTCCAAGGTTCCATTCCATAGTTCCAAAGGATATTAAAAACCTCCTCATTATCTATCTCAATGGACGAGATTCTCAACATGAGGTCATGTGTAACCTTTAACCCGACAATGCAAGCTTGTATATAAGCATCAATATATTCTGTATCAGTAATCCAAGCAAAAAACATAGCACATATGTCCGCATTATGATTCCTCACGATACCAGCAGCCCATCTTCTCTTATGCCCATCCGTGCAAACGTCATAACCAATCGTTAGGTTCATCTTAAGATTGAACAAATCGGGCTTTACCCATCTGAGCAACTGTATCTCTCTCAATACAAGCTTCGGTTCTTGTATACCCGCAATACGAAACCTCTCATAGTCATCATCCCGTATGATCACAGGGAAGTGTTTCTGTCTCATCTTAATGTTGACATAATCGACAATCCTTTTCCATTCAAGATCAACGTTCAGGAACTTGTTGCCATATCTGGCCGAGCATCTGCATCTCCAGATACTATAAGGAATCTGCAAAGAAACCTGTCCAGTAATCCATTCATCAAACCGATTGGAACAGCCCAAACCTGCCATCTTGATTAGAGAGTTAAGGTCCGCCGGCGCATCCTTACCCGTCATCTGAGAAAAAATAGACCACAGCTTTATAGCCGTCTGACCATTGAAGAACAGATGTTTCGTCTCCTCCTCTTGAGGGCTCACACAACAATTACAACAGGATGCAAGAGAAATGCAGCAGCTATACTTGATATTATCATCCGTGGGAATAGCTTTCCTCACTATCTTACACAGTAGCGCACTAGCCTTAGGTGAATCGAGCTTCCAAATCCTACCAAGTTCAGTCATATCTACTGTCATAGGAGGTCTTAGAATCTTCTTTGCAGATTTGAGCGAGAAGGAACCATTCTTCGTGGGACCCCAGACTATATTGTCATCTGAATCGGTTAACCAAACACCCGATCTTCTTATAAACTCCATACCTTGATCGTTTACTAGGTGACTAATGGATTGCCAATCCCATCCAAAGTCATTGCTCCAGAAATCTTTAACTAGAAAAGGAAGACGTCTATCACTAGAAAAGATAGCGTAATCCGTAAGTCGTACATCACACCAATTTGCATCCCAGAAGGAGACTTCTCCTCTACCAATCGCCCACCTACAATGAGGGTACATCTTAGGGAACATATTCCAAATCCTATTCCAGAAAGGAGATGAGGTACTACTAATCTTGAGGTCATGCGGGTAAGAACCTGATCTACCAATATGAGTATTGGCATATTTTTTCCTGCAGAAAACCGCCCAAAGAGAATCACCATTTACTAGCTCCCAGCAAGCTTTAGCCGTAAAAGAATCATTGATCATTCTAAGAGACACAATATCAAGACCACCTTCTTCTTTAGGCGTAGCAATCTTTTTCCACCCAACCCACGCCCTTCTCTTCTCATTCTTTCTGTCAGCCCATAGAAACTTAGAGAACTTCTGCTCCAATCTTTCCATGATACCTTCCGGCATCCCAATGGCCGCAGCCATATAAACCACCACGGAAGATAAGACCTGTGCAATCAACAGTCTTCTACCTACGAACGATAATAGATTTGCTTTCCAAGAAGCTATCTTCATATTGACTTTGTCAATAATGAAATCAAAATCTGCCAGCTTATATTTACCTTTAGTAATCGGGATGCCCAAATAAGTAAAAGCCTGTGAAGAATTTTCAATATCTAAGGATCTCGCAATCAATTCTGATGTATGTATATTCTTGCCTCCGACCAAACACACAGATTTATTCTTGTTAATCATCTGACCAGTTGCTCGTTCATAAGCATTAAAAATGCACTTAACATTCTGAGTCGAGGATTGAGTCGCATTGAAAAAAATAACCAAGTCATCAGCATATAAAAGTAAGGACGGAGCCATAGCTTGACCTCTTGTGAAGAATCTCTTAATAATGTTATTATGGGTCATATCATTCACCTTTCTGCAAAGAAGTTCTTCAAATATTATGAATAGGAACGGAGATATGGCGTTACCTTGCTTCAGACCTCTCTTGATAGGAAAAAAACCGGCTGTTGCTTCTCCAACAGTGACCTTCGTCCACGTAAATCTGAAGAAACTCATGCACAGAGCGATGGCATCATCAAGGAACCCAAACTTAGCTAAGACTCTCTCCATCACATTCCAATCAACCCTATCATACACCCTTGACATATCAAACTTCACCACTGCATTCAGGTTCTCAGTACCCTGGTTAATATCATGAATAAGCTCTCTGGCCAACCTAACATGATGAGTGATGTCATTTCCTTTCAAGAACGCCCCTTGGTTATGGGAAATCATCTTCGACATCAAGGAACCCATCCTATTGCTCAAGGTTCTCGCGAGGATACGAAGGGACATGTTCTCTATAGAAATAGGTCTGAAGTCATTAGCGAGAAGACTGGGATTCTCCTTCTTCGGAATGAGGAGGGTTCTGCTACAAAACAATCCTCTGTGACAAGATTGACCTTGAAAAAAAACTTTTGCCATTGACATGAATTCATCTCTAATAATATCCCAAGCACCCGTGAAGAAAGCTAAAGTGAACCCATCCGGTCCAGGAGCTGACATATGATCCATCTGCTTCATCGTTCTCCAAATCTCATCATCTGTAGGAGGATTCGTAAGAGTACAGCTGTCATCACTCGATATAACCTCAGGAATATGTTGCAAGAAGTCCTGTAACAATGATTCATCAATAACAGTATCATTGTTGAAAAGCTGTTCGTAATGTTCAGCCGCTCTCTCAGCAATATCAACCGGATCGGAAGAGATCGATCCATCAGGTAATGTGATATTCACAAGACTTCTATGCCTTCGTCTAGATCTGACTATAGCATGATAAAATTTAGTATTCCTTTCACCATCATTGAGCCAGTCAACACGGGCCTTCTCCTTCCATATATTCTCCTCCATATCACGTAAATGTTCCAGCTCATTTTCTGCCATCTTCAAATTGACCTCATTAATAGGAATCGGGTTTTCATCAAAGGCAATCTGTGTAGTAAAAACAACATCCTCAAGATCTTTTATTCTTTGCTTAATGTCCCCAATAGCGTTTTTACTCCATGCCCGAAGAGCAAAACGGACCTTCTTCAGCTTCTGACAGAAAATAAAGGACGGATGCCCATCCATCCTATCCTTCCAAGCATGTTCAATATTTTTAAGACAGTCAGATTCGTGAAGCCACGACGACATAAACGAGAAATGACTCATCTTCTTCATATGAACATGGACATCCGGGATGACAACAATAGGACAGTGATCCGATACTCTAGCTCTAGTCAGATGTATGGATTTCGTTGATGGTCTTTCAGAAGCCCACTTTCCATTAACTAGGACTCTATCAATCCGCTCCCAGATTGTTGGAGTTAAAACTTGCTTATTTACCCAAGTGAACCGACTGCCATCGAAAGGGATCTCACTTAGATTATTATCTGCTATCATCGAATTAAAGTCATATAGGTCCTGGAAATTAGGGGCATTCCCTCCACGCTTCTCCACAGTGTGTCTCACAGTATTGAAATCCCCAGCAATTAACCAGCTGGTGTCATCAATGATAGTCGCCATGAACCTCAGCTCATCCCACAGCTCCTTTCTCAAAGTGTTAGAACAATTCGCATATATATCCGTGATATAAAAGAAAGACCCATTCAGATTGTCACCTCTAATAGTAATGTGTTGTGAACTCTTTCTGAACAATACTGGATTCAACTCTTTGTTCGCATAGAACCAAATCTTCCCATCTTCTCCATTGTTATCAGTCACCCAATCCAGCTTGACAATATCTAGAAGTTCTTCAGCCGATTCCGCATGTAAAAAAGGTTCAAAAATACAAACAATTCCAGGTTTAAACCTTCCACAAAGCCTCCCTAAAACCCTTCTTGTAGGGTTGTTTGCAGCACCTCTTATGTTCTAGAATAAGGTTTTACAATCCATTAAACAATGTACCGCAGGACCTAACGAACGTATTCTCTCTTATCGAGAGAACCACCAATCCTCCTCTCCACTATAGTCATCATATGCATATCTGTCATCATCAGATAATCTTCACATTGAGGACTTACAAAACTAAACATGAAACAAAAATAATGAATTTGTATTGACTAGATAATGGTTGATTACGTGCAAATAAACATGAAATTTTACCAAAAAAATGAAAGAAGAAAACAAATGGCAATGCTAATCTAGAAAGCAAATGATAAAAAAGGGAAGATAGAGGGGGTGGAATGAAGACATACCACATGCACTTCGCCCCAAACTTAGAAATTTTCTCATCCTTTAGCAACCTCTAATCCAAAATAGAGTGGAAGAAGATCACTAAAAGTGCCACCAATAGTCATGCTGACATAGAGGTGCTAGTTGGTGTGGAGGTAGAGGGGAAGGCTGGCTTGGCAGGGCCTTAGATGAATCCCAAGATGGTATGTTAGACCAACCTTGGTAAGTGGAAGATCTCAATATATAGCTCCTCATGTAGTGATATCTCATGTAATGGATTCCTCAATAGTGAGAGGTCGGGGAGGGATATGTATGGCCTACACCAAAGTCGGCTTAGTAAGTGATGCCACTATTCATGCATCTACTAGATGAGGTACATGTGGTTCATTTGGTGGCCCTATTACTGTTTCTCCCACCCCATGTGGGAGTGGTTGTCCTCGATGTAGTTTAGCTACTATTAGAGCTTGGTGAATCCAAAGGTCCCAGATGGCCCTATAGAGTTAGGGCCATGTCGGTTGGAGTGATGTGGTAAAGAGAGAGGGGAGTGGTCGACTCATAATTTGCCTCCATGGAAGCATTGCATCTGCCATACACTGACTCAATAAATGCACTCTCAACAGGTGGATAATCCCTCTTGTAACATTGGTTGTGAGTGTCTTGGTCATCGAGGTCATAGACAAGGCTCTCTTCCATGAAGTAGGCATGGATGGGCTATTTAAGATTGTCTTGATTGTCTCTGAATAGCCAGTGATAGATTCCATCCTCCCTGGGAATTCTCAAATTCATAGAAGAGTCAAGTACTTAATAATAATCAACATCAATGGCTTCTATGTCATCACTTCTATGAAGGGGATGTGGGTGTAGTAGAGTTAGGTATACATGGAGGTGACAAATCCTCCCTAGAATAACTCAAAGGCCTTCTTCCTACATTGCTAATTGTGTATATTTTTGATAAGTGCACTCCCCCAATTGTAGGGCTCATAATTCAACACACACCATAGACAATAAGAATGATACACAATGATGACATTGAGTGCACCTATTTGGTCAATGATCGTGTAGGTGAGGATGTGGTGGAGGTATCAGACCACTGGCTATGAATGAATGATACCTTGGAACCATATGAGGAAGGGAGATGCACAATGATCTCTCTTCAAACCTTATTGACCTTGTTTCTTGAATGGGCGGATATCATTTTCTTCAATACACTTTGTCTTCCACTTCTTGTCAACACCAATGATGAAAGTAGTGAAATCGCCATCATCCAAAGAGTGATCCACCCTTAACATGTAGAAGGATAATCTATACTCTCATTTTTTTTTTGGAAAATTGGGTAAGTATATTCCAAAAACCCCCTAAAAGGGGACAAAGTTACAAGCCACACCCATACATGTGACTACGCACTCCTAGGAAATGGTTACATCAGATCCCTATTCCTAGTTATAATAGGAGGAAAATCAAGACATGATTTAAAAGTAAAGTACATTCTCTTAATCTCAAGTGCAAGATGGCTGAAGATGACAACAAAGTCAGAAGCGCCACCGTTATGTAGCCTTTTATTGCGCTCCTCCCAAATGAAGTGAACAAAACCAGTGATGGCCCAAAGTTCAATGATTCTGGATTGCTTTGACCTTTTACCAAGATCCATGAGGCAATCATGTAGGGAATATGATGCTCTGATGTTGAGTTTAAGTTGAGCACATCCCCAAATATATTTCCAGTATTTGCAGCCCCCAAAAAGATGTGAAATGGAGTCATTGTGTTGGCCACATAGCAAACATGCAGGAACAGGAGCCCCCGACCAGGAACTAATCTTTTCCATAGTAGGTAGTACATTTGTGAGTGCTCTAAAGGTAGTAAGACTCCACCTAGGGTAATGCTTGGAGAGCCAAAGATTTCCATAAGCCTTATCGGATGGATGCTTTTGTCTAGCGTTCTCCCAAAGATCCTTCCCTTCCCAAGCTAAGAAGGAAGGCCAAAGAGCAACCATACGTCTGTGACAAGTAGAGCCATTCCTGGAAGCAATAGACAAGGTATCACCATACCTACAAGAAAGCCATGAGCTCCATATACTTTGAGCTTGGGTGAACTTCTTGATGCGACGTAACAAATGGTAATCCGCAAGTTCATCAAGTCTCTTAAGCCCCAAGCCACCTTCGCCAAGCGGGTAAGCTAAGCGTGACCAACTAGAGGGGTGCACCGACCTACCCCAAACGAAGTCAGAAAGTAACAGCTCCATTCTTCATAAGACAGCAGGAGGGATGTCACCCATACGCATCCAATAGCTGATCAGACCCATGGCATAGTGCTTAACAAGCACAAGACGACCAGCCATAGATATTTTAGAACCGGGCCATCTCTGTATCATATCTCTGAGCTTATCTAAGCATTCATGGAAATGGCGCCTCCTGAGGTTGCCTCCAACCATAGGAAAACCAAGATACTTTGTGGGCCACGTACCACGCTGAATACCCAAGCAGCTAATCAAGGCGTCCTTATTGCGGCAAGAAGAGGATAAGAAAATATGTGTTTTGTTCGGATTGCATTTCATGCCAGAAATAGAACCAAATTCAAGCAAAACCTGTTTAAGTTTGACAAGGCTATGTAGACGTCCCTCAGAAAAGATAAGTACATTATCTGCAAATAGAAGATGGCTAAGAGCCCATTGATGGAATAGCTCCCGATGAGTCTATTATCATACGCCTCCTCAGGACATATGCTGAGACCTTCCATAGCAATAGCGAAAAGTAGAGGGGATAGGGGATCGCCTTGCCTAAGATCGTTGGAGCTTTTGAAGAAGCCAACCGATGCTTAATCTATACTCTCATTCATTACTAAAATGCTTCATGAAAGAAGCAATGAATTCTAGGGTGAGCTCCTTGAAGACCGGGCCACATGCAAAATTGGAAGATCTGAATGTGGATGTGGTAGAAAATATGCATCAGGGACTCATAGATTCCCAAGCCTTTAAGCGTCTTGGGGCATGTGTAGCGAGTCAACTGCACCTCAATGGGCTCCATGGCCTTGTGCCACTTATAGTTCTCTATGATGATAACATACTTACACTTGGTCGGTAGAGGAATGTTGTGGGCTGGGAAGGTAGGACCACATGCCTAAGGGTCGCCCCTAGTCTGAGATGGCACCATTGGGATAGGAGCAGAAGAAGTGCCATGCTGAGCATCAATGTTCTCAATCAGATGCTCAACTATAGCCATTCTAGCATCCATGACCTCCTCACCAAGGGTCTCCTCATCCTCCATGTCATCAGGGAGAGGCATCTCCTCTATGCCAATATGCTCTAAAATGTGAATGCTCGTCAGTGGGTTGAGTGGAGCATGATCAGTGGAGGTTAGGAGATATCATTGTAGCCTTCTCCTTGCCCTTCTTTAAGCCTAAGGGGTTCAAGTTTTTTAGCAGTTCACGGCCAGACCCCTCGAATGGATGCTCGAATGTGCCTCCTCCAGTTCTAGGCATGTTGTTGTCTATTGTGTTGTTGCTTGAAGGAATGGAAAGACTGATCCGGTGATCATGTAGGAGTGGAATCTGTGAGGTCGGGTGGTCAGGTGATCAACCAAGGATGGTTGACCAGTCAATAGAAGGTCAGGTGATTCTAATTTCAAATGATTGGGCAACCAAGAGAAGTGATCGACGGACTAGGGAGAAGCTCGGGAGCCCTATTGTAGCCTAATCAGGTGCAATAGGAGGTGATAAGGTGATTAGTAGAGGATTAGTAGCTTTTAATGTTGTAGATTTGGGAACTAGAGGTGTTCGTTAGCTGATCAAGGCTGGTGCAAGTGGCTACGATTGTGAAGAAGGAGGTAGTTAGGGCTCTTGGGCAGTCGATTAGGCAGCAATGTAGTGGGTGATTAGTGGCTCATGAGGAGTGTGAACTCCTTGTAGTAGTAAAAAAATAGAGTTGAGAGATCGAAGGAAAATCACATGGTGAATGCCAATCATTAGGGAAGAAGGGGCATAGTAGCTCAGGTGAAAAGGAATCATTTTTTGGCTACTAAGATGCGGCACAATGGTGCTTCTCAGGCAAATTATGTGAGGTGGATGTTGATGGCATGGTAGGGTGGATGGCCAACTTCTAGGGATGTGGTTAGGAGATCAGCGTGCTGGGTTGGAAGAACCTTAGAGTGGTGGAAGGCTAACAAGGAGAATAAGAGGGTGCCATCTACTATGCCAAGGGAGGGTTTGTGAAATTGATGTTGAATCCCTTTCCCAACCCTTGCTTACATGGTTGATGACTGGGTGATCTGCAGCTTCCAGGTCAACTGATTATGCATGTAGAGGCTTGACAATTTTCCCAAGTTGGTCAACTAATCATCAAGATTGGTTTAAATATCTAAGGGGGATTAGTAGTCACTAACATTTTGTGTCACGAATTGGTGGACAATCAATGTGCTTGGTTGGTCGATCTGATTTAATTCATCGCATCTAAAGTTTGCTAACAATTTTGGGCTCTCTTGTGGTTGCCTAAAGTGGAGGAGTGGTCAGGAGATATGCATGGTGAAGGAACCCACCTGCTATAGGTAGATCAGACGATTGAGAAGGTTGGTTAGGAAATATAGAGTAGTTGAGTCCATGTTCAAAATTGAACCACCATTATCAGTTGATTATCTAGCTGGTTGGTCAATTTGATGGTCAGTGAAGTCCCTTTTAGTCTGAGATAGTCTAAAATAAAAAATTCCAATCAAAGTGTTCAACTATGAGATTAAACTAGGAAAATGGACTAACACAAAATAAATGAGTAGTTTAAAAGATTAAAATATAACTAGATAACTCATGGCTTGATGATTGTATTCTCAAATTGTACTGGATTGGCTGGAGTGGAGTCACTTCCTTTTCTACAAGATTGGTAGTGATGCATGTTTTGGGATGGTTGGTGTTTGCGGTGAATCCTCCTTTGACCTTGTCCCATAAGATAAAAACACCATGTGGATAACTCTTTTTAACAAGATATGGCCCATGACATTGGAATCGTAGTCTCTCATGAAAAAATCTCAAGTGGCATTTGTAGAGAAAGACTTTATCTCCCACTTGATGTTCCTTCCACTTGAGTTGGCCATCGTGCCATATATTGATCCACTCTTTCTATTTGTGTGCATTCTCATAGATGGACATGTGTAGCTCATCTAGATCTTGTAACTAATGGAGGCACTTCTCTCTAGTGAGATACAAATTGAAATTCATATATCTAATTGGCCACCCAACTTTCTACTCCATTTTGAATGGGATATGTAAATATTGTTGTAAATCAATCAGAATGTATTGGTAGCCAAGGGTGTCTTAAATGCAGTATGTTATGTCCGCAAGGCTTCATTGATCTTTAGAGCACAATATTTTCTTGTTCTCCCAACCAAATCTTCTCAAGGATGGCTTTGATATATTGGTTGAACATCTTGACTTGGCCACTAGTTCGAGGAAGGTATGTCATAGCTACTCGGTGATGAATGTCATATCTTTTCAATAGTAGCTCAAAACTACTTCTCTAGAAAATGTGACCCTCCATCAGAGATGACCGTCCATGGAACCTCAAATCTAGGAAAGGTAATACTTTTGAAGAGATTCAACACACATAGATGCATAATCAACCACAAGAAGTGGGAATGGACCCATGTAGTCCACACTCAAAACATCAGAGATCTCTACCTCCTATCAAGATGTCAAAGTCATCTCATCATTCTTTGAAATGTTTCCATATATTTGGCATTTGTCACAAGAAACAATATGCTCGTAAGAATCCTTGAAGATAGTAGGCCAACAAAATGCACACTATAGAGCCTTTAAGGCAGTCTTCTTGGCACTCAAGTGGCCATCAATTCCACCTGAGTGGCAGTGCTCAAGTATTTCTTGTCCTTCTTGTTCAATAACATGACTTTGGTATAGACCATCAATGTAATGACCCGTTTTCAAATTAGTCATCTGATTAGGGTTTACTTAGATAATTGTATGCTTAATTAAGTTGATCGTTGTTTATAGATTTATTAGTGATGGTAGTTAAATTTTCATGTTTTAAATATAATGAGAAGTTTTAATCATACTTTGATTCACATAATTAGGGTTAAGGTTTGGAAACCCTAATCGGCCCAAATTAGGGTTTTGATGACATATGAATACAAAATTTGATAAGTACAGTGTCTCACTAAATTATTTTTAGTATTTTATGTGTAACTATGATTTACATAAATTTGGATATGATTTGGATATATAAAAGTTAAACAATATTGAAAAATATCAGAATTTTTGAAGAATGTTATGACCTGTTTATCAGTTGATTTTCAAACTCGACCGATCATATTTTCAGATTGATATAACAGTGTGGTAATTGAATTTTATATTTTTATTTGCATAACCAATTGATCTCAAATTTTAACTGTTCTTTATAAACACAATTTTAGACACCCTTTTAAATTTCTGTAATTTTTGGATGCGTTTTGATATCTACAAAGAGGATTTCGGTCAAGTTTTGTGCATGACAAACTCGACCGATATGTTGCTGACTGCAATATAGCAGTGTATTATTTGATTTTTATTTATTTATTGGTAACTAAAAATGATCTAAACTTTTAATGTGTCTTAAAATATCAATTTCAGACATTGTGTTAAAGTTTCATAATTTTTGGATGAGGTTTGCATTCTGAAACGTGTGGTTTCGGTCGAGTTTATAACTCATCCGATCAACCAGTCAGAGAAAAATAAAAATACTTTGAGGGGCTTGTTTGCAAATGTTATAAGCACCTCAATTCATCTATATCACTAAACTAACACACAAGAAGCTCTCATAACTCGTCCTTCCTGTCAAAGAAACAAAATTCTTGAGAGAGAGGAGAGCTAGGGTTTTGAGTAGAGAAAGTGGAGGAGATGACGACCTAGGGTTTCTCTATCCAAGATATGATGAAATCAAGTAAGTTTAGTTTCTTTTCATAGCATTTCATGGTGAATCTTCTCTTACATGTCAAGATTCCGTCCCTCCCTTGATTTTATTCGAAATCACATCAAATATCCCCCTTTTCTCACTCTTTCTCTTCTAATCCCCATTTCTAGGGTTTCCGAGTTGAGAGGAGAAAGAATAGGATTCTTTTGCAAGAGTTTGTTTGGGTTTCCAAAAATTCAGAGGTTGACCTCCATTTTTAAGGTGCTTGTCACCTGAGGTGAGTGTTTTTCTCCTTCCTAAGCTTTGTATTCATGTTGAAAGCCTAATTCAATCCGGCTAAACAATCAGAAACCTTGTTTGTATATGTATGTGATAGGATTTGATTTGGGAAAGATATTGGGGAATCCAATTTTACTAATTTTGATTATTTCTCATTGATTGAAACTTGATTAGTTCTTGTTATATTGATTGAGGATGCATGGGTATTCCTATGGGTAGATGACTATGGTATTTCATGTGAATTTTCCCTAAAAATCAGCCCAATGGCCGATATGCTTGGATTTGAACTGACATGTGTAAAGTCATATTTGAATTGTACTAGATTCTATGATACAAGTGTATTGTTGAATGTTAATGGAATTGAATGACCACATATACTGATTAGGATTTGTGTTGAGGAAGTGAATGAAATAAGTCAATTAATCAATGTATACTTATGATTGATGAATGAAATGTGTGAAAATGGAAACTAGGGTTTCCATATTTGTGAATAACCCTAATGAACCCTTGAGTCATGATTGGATTACTAAATGATATGATTCTTATGATATGTTGAACTAAGGAATGACTTCTTGAAAATCCTAAAAGTTTATTACTAAGACAATTATGAGTGATAAACCTAGAACTTGTATATGATGTTTGCAATGTGATCAAATGCTGAAGTTGAAAGTATTAATACTACAATTGAATATGATGAGTCTTACTATATCATCTAAGTCTAATGCATTTGTTTTAGTATAATAAAGAATGATCATTGTTGATTATGAGAATGAAATTAGTAGTCAACATCAAGGTACACTTATCTGATTATAAGAGACAATATGAACAAGATGTACTTAATGGTGATTGCAAGATAAAGATGAAACTAATGAAGATAGTATGATGAAGTATTTTATCTTTTATTTAATTACATATGGATTAACCCAAATTAAATGAGATACACTAAGAACTGTACTTTGATAAATGTTATGTAGAAGATAAGCATTGTATGTAATGTGAATCAAGAAATATTGGTCCAGATGATGTAATGAACATGAAATGAAAGAAGTTGAGACTATTGAGTATAAAATGATGGAAAAAGATAGGATTTAGTAGATGATTCTAAGAATGTAACTCTTACCCTAAAATGATGAGTTTGGTTATGCTAATGAATGGCAATCTCAAATGGGTGATTAAAAGATGTAAATAACTGTAGTTGAATTCAACTAAATGATGAAACTCAAGTATTTGAATTGACTTACAAAAATGTGTTCTTGTATTGTGATTGTTTGATAGAATACTTGTTTTATGAGAATGAGCCATTTTGGTGGAATTTAAATGATAATCAACATGTGTTGACTAGTAACCCCATATGATGAATGTGAAATAAAAGAAGAAGAGAACTAAGTCTGTTATTCATGTATATGCATGAAATTTATTTACATCTATTGAGATTAGATGGAACAAGCATATGTTGTATGATAAATCTATTCTGAGTATGAGGAATGATACATGATGTCTATATGCTTTTACTATTGCTAGTTCTAATGCCTCTACCAATATTTGTTAAGAACTGTGGTATACAATGAACTGATGAGGAATATGTTGAAATGGAATTTAATATGCACTCCTTACATTGAGAAACACTGATAAGGGTAAATGTTGCATAATGAGATTATATCTAGGGCTGAAAGCCCACTGATGATGATAAAACCTTGACGCGGTAAATGTTGGACAATAAGATTATGTCTTGGGCTGAAGGCTCACTATTGATGATTGCTATGAGTTGATGCAGAAGATAGAAATAATCATATTTGTTGCAATCTATAGACTTATTGTGCTTCTTGCTTTGATCGTTTCCCTTATTGATAAGCTTAATCTATTTCATGTTATTATGTTACGTGAGAATACACAGATATGATATATGATGTTTTGAATTCTTGTAAGATGAGTAAAAGAGATTAATAACAAGTGAAATGATGGAACATCTAGTTAGGTGCCATGAACACTGTGAGTTTCCCCTGAGGACCACACTGGGGAAACAAAATGGATCTCCTTGTAGTAATCGATGAATTATGAGAAGGATTTCCGGAGTGTGGATCGAGACCTTAAAGGTTAGACCACCAAGATTTAGGAGTGAGTCATCTGGAGTGGCTCTGGCCCTAAATCATTGATGTAAAAGTCTATGTCCATATGGAATAGACTCTGTTGAAATGAAATATGTGAAATGTGAAATGAAAAATATGTGAAATACTGTTATATGTGATATAATGTTTTGCTGGTTCCTATCTCATGTACCTGAGATGAGGACGTCAGCCTCTTTAGGCAACACTGAGGTGGCCAGGGTCCGTTGTTGATATCTTAGGGTGGACGACTAAACCCTAAGATAGTGACGGTGAGTTGTTGACACGAGAATCAGGCATGGTGACTTCTACTTGGTGAGATACAAGCCAAGTAGTTTCAGGGCAAATGAATAAAAGAGGATAAGCCGTGTAGAACATGATTTGAATGGTTGTTACATTCTTTGTACTGCTACTTGATGATTTGTTATTGTTGATTATGCTTCTTGTTGAGGAAAGTAATCATGTTTATATGGATATTTTCTATTTCATATTATGATATGTGACGTGTATTTTACTACGCGCTAAAAACGCAAGTGTACGCGTCGAGTAATATAGGCCTTGTGAGGCCCGAGTCGAACTCAAGGATACGTGAATTATTGGAGACTTCTACTAACTAATCGCAATCAGCTAGACCGATTAACAAAGTAGGGTTTTGTTGTTCAAATTAAAAGAAAATAAAAATCAAACAAAGAAAACAATCGATTAAAGGTTAATTTAATCAATTAAAAGGGATATCTTTAGGATGGCGGTTTCACCGCGGGTCAACATTGTATTAAGTTTCATATCATTCTTCACACTTCTCTCTCTATCCGGGTAGTGGCCTGAAAACAGAATTACCCACTGTCGTGGTGTAATTCACTACTTAGATTTAGGTTGATTCCACCGTCGTAGTAATCATTCCCCTAAACTAAGTGCATTATAAACGGTCTCTCAGTTCCCACCATTAATTTTACAACTCCTTTGTCAAGGGTTTTATTAATTAATGTAGAATTCGTCTCTTTTCAACCGTTAATCCTTCTGTCGAAGTGATTAAGGGCATTAAGTTATTATTATGGTGATCAAGCATAACAATAGAAATGGAGAAAACAAATCTATACCACAGATTTAAGAGAGAAAATATGAATTATTGATATAAAAATGTCATACAATGCATTCCCGGGCTACTCCCGGTCCTAAAGATTGAGGGTTTTAGCCTCTCATGTTCATCTCACACAAGTATATGGTAGAAATTGGGGAATTCATAAGAAAAACGGGAAATAAATGGGAAAACCCCTGAACGGAGAAGAACCGGTGGATCCTTGGCGTAGAACACGAGCTTTCCCTGCCTGTCGGTGGTGGAAATCGTCTGCGGCAGCGTCTGAATCACCCAGGATGAGCTTCTCGGCCTCCGTTCTCCTTTCTCTCCTCCTTGGCACTCGTGCAATCCAAAATGAGACGATCCTCCCGTCTGGGCGGCCGTCATTAGGTATAAGTCCCTAATTAGGTCGTCAAATAACAACAGCCGTCCGATCGAGATCAAAACAGATCCAACGCATATCTGCCGGCGTCGATACCATCGACCCGCGTCGATGGTATCGACGCAGCGGATTAGCGGCAGCTTTCCTTTCTTTTATTCTGAGCGCCTGTGGTGATCTCGATACCATCGACTTGGGCATCGATGGTATCGACTCCTTTAGCGTCGGTTGTTGTCGTTTAGCGACGCTGTAGCTCCCCTTGTGTCGATGGCATCGACTTGGGTCGATGGTATCGACAGTTTCCTCGCCAGCAACTTGAAGGGATCTCGATACCATCGACTTAGGTGTCGCTGGTATCGACTCTGTATTGCTCTTCTCGGCTGACAACTTGTGGCTTGGTCGATGGTATCGACTTCCGTCGATGGTATCGACGGAAGCAGATACTTGTTCTTCCTGAAATTTCACAACAGGCCCAAGTAAATCCACACAATTTATAATAAGATGATAAATATTGCTCAAAATAGTAAAACAAAGGGGATTTGATATAAAATGATGGCAAAGACCAAATAAAGTGAATTATGCAATAATATCCATGAAAATGAGTAATTAAGGCACAAAACACATATGAAATAGGTATCTAAATGCGACTCAAAATCATCGCATCAAACTCCCCTAAGTTTAAACATTGCTCGCCCTCGAGCAACTAATCCTTAGAATAGGATTGCAGATGTCAACTAAAAATCAACACATCACCCCACATTCCACATGACTCCCACTGGACGTTCTCAAACCGGCCTTTCCTAATCACAGAACAGTAATTACCCTGTAGGCGACAATAATCATCAATAAGAAAAATTATCCTTCAAACCGATGAACACTATCACATAAGGAAGTTAACATAATAAGGTTTGCCGATTCAGCATTGGTGCATCTTGTGATCGCCTACACTACGTTGCTCGCCCTAACTACCATCTACATGGAAGCTGTTCTCCTGATAAACATGACTGAGGAGAAAATCACGGTGGCCTACCGATCCGAGCAACGGGTGGATGGAATGGGTGGTTCATGGAAGAATTTGGAAGTATTACACAGTTTCAAAATGCATAAAACAAAATGCCCTAAATGATGTGAATGCACATTAAAAATGCCCTAATGCCTATAATTGGGTGGAATGATGCATGAACTAACCTTCCACCTCAAAAAGAGATAGAAATCTAATTAAGCCACATCATGTACTCAGTTTCCTTGTTATGCAAGTGATATTATGTTCCTTTCTCCCTCTTATTCCATTTCCTTCTAAATTCTCTTCTCTTTTTTTTTTCTTTTTTTTTCAATTTTTTTTTTCTTTCAGATTTTTTTTTCCTCTTAGCCCACATATCCATAATTGCTTAGAGATACATGTGTTAGGCTATTTTCTTCATGATTGGAAATCTTTTACTATTGCGAGGGTATGGGACAATTTAGATCACTTTGTAAGACAACCTGAGGTACATGGTGTACTTATGCGTGAAAATCATGAAAGTTATGAGTGCAACTACATGACATGCACCTAAAGGTAATGTGCATGAATCACTATACATTTTTTGCTCGTTTTATGCAAAAGTATGAAAATAACAATGCAAATCCTATCTACATGCTATGCACGCAAAAGAAGTTAAAACTGTACTTTACTTCCAATTCTTGGGTGGATTATGGAAAAATGAGGTGGAATGATCACAAGATTAAGTGACTGAACCTTAGAAGAATATTATGTGTCCCTCCTTACTGACATGTGTAGTAGTTCAAAGGGTTTTTTTTTTCTTATATCCAATTAAGGTCTCATTACCATTTGATTAGGTTAGGCTCAAACAACCGTTACTATCCACTTTTCATGAGTCAATGGGGGTGTGGGTGTGACATATTGCTTTAGAGTTGACATAATCAATCATTTTCATAGGACAAGTTTCCCAAGGACAACCAAGTTAAGCTATCCAAAAGACACAGAAATTTTTAAATTTTTCAAACTCCTTAAAATTCCCATGAAAACAGCGAGATGACAATTTTTAAGACATCCACGATTACACTAGATAAATGTGGATCCTAAACAAACTAAAATTGCAAGAACAGATAACAAAGCAAAAAGCAAAAACAACTAAAGACAGGATAAAAGATAGAGTTGTTCCAGCCACCCCCCTAAGCTTGAAATCGACTATGGCCTCATAGTCAAAAACCAACTTAAGGGTGGAACAGTGATACCATGATCATTCTTGTGGAGGCGGAGGTGGGTACTGCCAGGGTCGTGGGGTCCGGATTTGCTCTGGATGATGTGACTTCATTTGGCCAATAACCCCGTCTTGAATAACTGACACCGACACTGCTGTGTGCCCGTCGATACCATCGACGAAAGTCGATGGTATCGACTCGCTGATTAGGGCAACTGCCTCACGAGTCCGACTGCCGCCTTTTTCACTTGTAAATGTCGATACCATCGACCTGTGTGTCGATGGTATCGACTCTACTGAGTCGATTTCTTCTGAAAATCTCCAGAGATCTCGATGGTATCGACTGGCATGTCGATACCATCGACCTTTATTGCGCAGCCTGCCTGTAGGTATGTCGATACCATCGACGGGACCGTCGATAGTATCGACTCAGTGCGATTTTTGCAGCTGTCAACCTGAACCCATGTCGATACCATCGACCAATGTTTCGATGGTATCGACCCTGCCTGTGCCTGCACATCGAACAAACAGATCAAGGTATCTTCTTTACACTAAAATTTAAACGAAATAAAAGCAATCTATGACTATAACTAAACTATCCTAATGTACCAATGGTTGGGTTGCCTCCCAACAAGCGCCCTTCTTTAACGTCTTAGGCTAGACGGTGTGACAATCATCATCTTTTCACCTTGGGAACTACACTTAGAGGATCATTCGGTAATTTGAATTCAACACGATCTCCTCCAATGCCCAAAGACAGAGTACCTCTCCCTAAGGCAGTCACGACGTCCGATGTTGCTTGAAACGGTCTTCCTAGAAGAATTTCACAGCTTTGGAGTGGTGGCATATCCATGACGACAAAGTCCACCAGAAATATGAATCTGTCCACTTTGACGAGAACATCTTCACATACTCCATAGGGTCTCACGGTAGACCCATCTGCCAATTCAATTGTTGCAGCCAACTTCTTTATCTCCTTCAACCCCAACTTTTGAAATGTCGCCAAAGGCATGAGATTTATGCTAGCGCCAGAATCACATTGCGCTTTAGGGAAATGTTGACCACCTATTGAACACGGAATGTAAAAACCTCCTGGGTCCTTTCTCTTCTTTGGTGAACTCCCGTGAATCATAGAGCTCACTGTCTCATTCATCCAATAAATTTCATCGTCTTTTATCCACCTCTTTTTATTGATGATTTCCTTGATGAACCTCCCATAGGCGGGTACTTTCTCGATCATCTCCACTAATGGAATATTGATGTGGAGTTTTCGGAACATCTCCAGGAATTTTTTAAAGTGACGATGCTCTTTCTTTGACTTAGGATTAACCACATTTGAAACATCTGCTACCTCAACACGCCTATGAGGTGGCACATAAGAGATTTTCGGGGGTACCTCCCCTAAGCTTGCTTCAATCATTCCCTCGGACGTGGGCTTTGGCGAGACATCATCAATAGTTACAGCTTGTTGTGGTTCCTCTCTCGCCTCAGATGTCTCCACATGTGCACAAACAACCTGCACCTGCTCCTCCTGCCTCGATGTAGATACCATACTCACAACTCTCTCTGATTTTCTGAAGAAATGGTTTCCGCCCGGCAATCTATAGTAAGTGCGTGGATACGGTATCGCCGGTGTTGCATTCACATTGAAAGTCATTTTTCTTTCTTCCACAGCTTCTTGCACCTGAGATTCCTCATTTCTTACCACCGACATGTACTTAACCTGATGATGTGCTTGGGCCACGTTCACACTCTCAGCTGGTTTCTGTTGATTGGCGTGCTTGATGGCCGCCACTTCACTTGAAATCTGAGCCACGGTGGTCTCTAATGCCCGCATTTGCGCTCCATGGCTTTGCAGCGTCTGCCCAAACTTGGTTAGAATATCACCTTGAGATTGCAATTGTTTTCCAAACATGGCCATCATCTCTTGGTTTTGCTGGACCATTTGAGTTAGTAATTCAGTGTTCTTATCCTCGGTTCTTTGCTGTGGTTTGGCATCCGGATCCTGCAGAAAATTATTCGGATCCTTCCATGAAAACTTTTTATCCTTTCTCCATGCATAATCATTGTTTCTATAGCCCTATTTTTGCATGAACTTCACTTGGGCTTCCTCATCCTCAGATGCATCTTCCTTAGTTAGCAGCTTCTTGGCTAGAAGATCTAACTTGTCGTTCAGCTCCCTAACTGTTCTAGATTCGCCGGCAGCCTTGACATGTCCCCGGCAACGGCGCCAAAAACTTGACGTGTATTTTACTACGCGCTAAAAATGCAAGTGTACGCGTCGAGTAATATAGGCCTTGTGAGGCCCGAGTCGAACTCAAGGATACGTGAATTATTGGAGACTTCTACTAACTAATCACAATCAGCTAGACCGATTAACAAAGTAGGGTTTTGTTGTTCAAATTAAAAGAAAATAAAAATCAAACAAAGAAAACAATCGATTAAAGGTTAATTTAATCAATTAAAAGGGATATCTTTAGGATGGCGGTTTCACCGCGGGTCAACATTGTATTAAGTTTCATATCATTCTTCACACTTCTCTCTCTATCCGGGTAGTGGCCTGAAAACAGAATTACCCACTGTCGTGGTGTAATTCACTACTTAGATTTAGGTTGATTCCACCGTCGTAGTAATCATTCCCCTAAACTAAGTGCATTATAAACGGTCTCTCAGTTCCCACCATTAATTTTACAACTCCTTTGTCAAGGGTTTTATTAATTAATGTAGAATTCGTCTCTTTTCAACCGTTAATCCTTCTGTCGAAGTGATTAAGGGCATTAAGTTATTATTATGGTGATCAAGCATAACAATAGAAATGGAGAAAACAAATCTATACCACGGATTTAAGAGAGAAAATATGAATTATTGATATAAAAATGTCATACAATGCATTCCCGGGCTACTCCCGGTCCTAAAGATTGAGGGTTTTAGCCTCTCATGTTCATCTCACACAAGTATATGGTAGAAATTGGGGAATTCATAAGAAAAACGAGAAATAAATGGGAAAACCCCTGAACGGAGAAGAACCGGTGGATCCTTGGCGTAGAACACGAGCTTTCCCCGCCTGTCGGTGGTGGAAATCGTCTTCGGCAGCGTCCAAATCACCCGGGATGAGCTTCTCGGCCTTCGTTCTCCTTTCTCTCCTCCTTGGCACTCGTGCAATCCAAAATGAGATGATCCTCCCGTCTGGGCGGCCGTCATTAGGTATAAGTCCCTAATTAGGTCGTCAAATAACAACAGCCGTCCGATCGAGATCAAAACAGATCCAACGCATATCTGCCGGCGTCGATACCATCGACCCGCGTCGATGGTATCGACACAGCGGATTAGCGACAGCTTTCCTTTCTTTTATTCTGAGCGCCTATGGTGATCTCGATACCATCGACTTGGGCGTCGATGGTATCGACTCCTTTAGCGTCGGTTGTTGTCGTTTAGCGACGCTGTAGCTCCCCTTGTGTTGATGGCATCGACTTGGGTCGATGGTATCGACAGTTTCCTCGCCAGCAACTTGAAGGGATCTCGATACCATCGACTTAGGTGTCGCTGGTATCGACTCTGTATTGCTCTTCTCGGCTGACAACCTGTGGCTTGGTCGATGGTATCGACTTCCGTCGATGGTATCGACGGAAGCAGATACTTGTTCTTCCTGACATTTCACAACAGGCCCAAGTAAATCCACACAATTTATAATAAGATGATAAATAATGCTCAAAATAGTAAAACAAAGGGGATTTGATATAAAATGATGGAAAAGACCAAATAAAGTGAATTATGCAATAATATCCATGAAAATGAGTAATTAAGGCACAAAACACATATGAAATAGGTCTCTAAATGCGACTCAAAATCATCGCATCAATATGTCATGTTGTCAAGTTATAAATGTTGGGATTTATATCCATTCTGAATATGAGTTGGATTGCTTGCTATTTGATAATATTGTTTGGTAGATATGTATTATGTGTGCTTCAGCTTCAGGACTGCAGGATGTGTTCCTGGTCCAGCTGGTGGAGTGTCACAAAGATAATGTGATTGTTATGTATTGATTCAAAATGCTTAGAACTTGACTTATTTCTCATATAGTGGGATTCTTAATCTAAACTAAGAAGTATATGTTGAATTGTTCACAGACATGCTTTAAAAGATGTTTCAAAGTTATAATTGGTTTAAGTGATTACCTAATCTATTGCATCAGATTATCATTGCAAGTTAGAAATGACTTATGATAGATCTATCTGCTAGACTTTTCAATATCTGCATGTTTTTGTTAATTTTATTATACTTAATCTGATGTTGATGCGTGTACCTAGCTTGATTGGGAGGTATCCACTCACTGGGGCTCTATATGAGTCTCATGAGGTTGTTTCAAATGTTTTTAGGTATAATGCTATCCAGCGGAGAGATCCTAATAAAAAAGCTATAAATAGTATAATTTAGATAGATTAGAATGTCCATGTACTCTCTCTTTGCCGGGATGGGTTGTAGATTAAGTTTGTTCATCAATGTACATGTATCTGATGTAAACTGAACCACATATGAGAATAAGATTTGATTCTGGATTTAATGGAGTTGAATATGATTTGTGATATCTGAATGTGATGTCCTTGATGTGACATTTATTTATGAGTTTGTGAACAAAGAAAAAGGAAAAATTTATTTGTGTTTTTCATATATTGTTTATTCGCCTTTGTCGAGAATTCATTGTTTTATTTCATAATCTGGGTTTAGGTTTTAGGATTATCTCTAATGATTGGTATTTATGCTGATCAAAAGAGTGGGTCCTAACAGACGTGGTATCAGAGCCTAGGTTAGATGAGTCTACAGGGACAATAGGATCTAGGAATAAATGATAATGTGGATGTTGAATATAACCTGAATGATGTGCATACTGACTGAACTTAGTATCCAGATACTCTGGTCAAGTATTTGGGTATTGAACTAAGCTAGTATGGAACTGCCGACTATACTTCTTCTGGATGCCTTGACCAAGTATCCAGATGAACATAGTTTGGTAGTATAATAATATACATGATGAAAAAGAGAAGAATGGTGATAAAATGGTGAAAGCGAAAAGGATTTTATAATTCAATATGGAACCTATGGAAAGCAAATATTTCATATAATAAAGATGAAAGATTAATGGATTATGAAGACAATCTATAATGACTTTGAATTTGAGTATGAAATATGAAATTGTGATAAAATCTATGAACTAAGATGCACACTAGATGATCTTCTTCATAAAGGAAATTGATGAATGCGGATGATAATATGTGAATGAGTCATAATCTTAATCCATGAGATACACAAAAAAAGGATGTGAAAGGTGATGTGAATCAGATCTTGATAAATGATGTATTACTAATGTTTGTGAAGTGAGTGTTTGTCATACTCAAGGAGAGATGTGATGATTACAAGGGAAGAAATATTCATTTAATGCAAAAAGAAAGAGTCATATGAAAGAAAGATAAAATAAAAGTCTTTATAATTTGATGCTCATAGAGGTGAAAGATTAGATGATATGATATTCTTCCATATCTTTTCTTGGATTTCAGGATGAAATCCTAAAAGGAGGGGAGAATTTGTAATGACCCGTTTTCAAATTAGTCATCTGATTAGGGTTTACTTGGATAATTGTATGCTTAATTAAGTTGATCATTGTTTAAAGATTGATTAGTGATGGTAGTTAAATTTTCATGTTTTAAATATAATGAGAAGTTTTAATTGTACTTTGATTCACATAATTACGGTTAAGGTTTGGAAACCCTAATCGACCCAAATTAGGGTTTTGATGACATATGAATATAAAATTTGATAAGTATAGTGTCTCACTAAATTATTTTTAGTATTTAATGTGTAACTCTTATTTACTTAAAATTTGGATATGATTTGTATATATAAAATTTGAACAACATTGAAAAAATCAGAATTTTTGAAAAATGTTCTGACCTGTTTATCGGTCGAGTTTCAAACTCAACCGATCATATTTTCAGATTGATATAGCAGTTTGGTAATTGAATTTTATTTTTTTTATTGGCATATCCAATTGATCTAAAATTTTAACTGTGCTTGAAAAACAAAATTTTAGACAACCTCTTAAATTGGTGTAATTTTTGGATGAGTTTTGATCTCTACAGAGAGGGTTTCCGTCGAGTTCTGTGCAGGACAAACTCGACCGACCATGTTGCTGACTGCAATATAGTAGTGTGGTATTTGATTTTTAATTATTTATTGGTAAATCCAAATGATATAAATTCTTTAATGTGTCTCAAAACCTAAATTTTAGACAAGTTGTTAAATTATCATAATTTTTCGATGTGTTTTGAGTTCTGAACCGTGTGGTTTCGGTCGAGTTTATAACTCAGCCGATCAACCAGTCAGAGCAAAATAAAAATACTTTGAGGGGCTTGTTTGCAAATGTTCTAAGCACCTCAACTCATCTATATCACTAAAATAACACACAAGCAGCTCTCATAACTCATCCTCCCTATCAAAGAAATGAAATTCTTGAGAGAGAGGAGAGATAGGGTTTTGAGTAGAGAAAGTGGAGGAGATGATGACCTAGGGTTTCTCTATCCAAGATATGATGAAATCAAGTAAGTTTAGCTTCTTTGCATAGCATTTCATGGTGAATCTTCTCTTACATGTCAAGATTCCGTCCCTCCCTTGATTTGATTCGAAATCACATCAAATATCCCCCTTTTCTCACTCTTTCTCTTCTAATCCCCATTTCTAGGGTTTCCGTGTTGAGAGGAGAAATAATTGGATTCTTTTGCGAGAGTATGTTTGGGTTTCCAAAAATTCAAAGGTTGACCTCCGTTTTTAAGGTGCTTGGCACCTGAGGTGAGTGTTTTTCTCCCTCCTAAGCTTTGTATTCATGTTGAAAGCCTAATTCAATCCGGCTAAAACAATCAGAAACCTTGTTTGTATATGTATGTGATTGGATTTGATTTGGGAAAGATATTGGGGAATCCAATTTTACTGATTTTGATTATTTCTCATTGATTAAAACTTGATTAGTTCTTTTTATATTGATTGAGGATGCATGGGTATTCCTATGGGTAGATGACTATGGTATTTCATGTGAATTTTCCCTAAAAATCAGCCCAATGGCCGATATGCTTGGAATTGAACTGACATGTGTAAAGTCATATTTGAATTGTACTAGATTGTATGATACAAGTGCATTGTTGAATGTTAATGGAATTGAATGACCACATATCCTAATTAGGATTTGTGTTGAGGAAGTGAATGAAATAAGTCAATTAATCAATGTATACTTATGATTGATGAATGAAATGTGTGAAAATGGAAACTGGGGTTTCCATATTTGTGAATAACCCTAATGAACCCTTGAGTCATGATTGGATTACTAAATGATATGATTCTTATGATATGTTGAACTAAGGAATGACTTATTGAAAACCCTAAAAGTTAATTACTAAGACAATTATGAGTGATAAACCTTTAACTTGTATATGATGTTTGAAATGTGATCAAATGCTGAAGTTGAAAGTATTAATACTTCAATTGAATATGATGAGTCTTACTATATAATCTAATTCTAATGCATTTGTTTTAGTATAAGAAAGAATGAAAATTGTTGATTATGAGAATGAAATTAGTAGTCAACATCAAGGTACACTTATCTGAATATAAGAGACAATATGAACAATATGTACTTAATGGTGATTGCAAGATAAAGATGAAACTAATGAAGATAGTATGATGAAGTATTTTATCTTTTATTTAATTACATATGTATTAACCCAAATTAAATGAAATACACTAAGAACTGTACTTTTATAAATGTTATGTAGAAGAGAAGCATTGTATGTAAAGTGAATCAAGAAATATTGGTCCAGATGATGTAATGAACATGAAATGAAAGAAGTTGAGACTACTGAGTATAAAATGATGGAAAAAGATAGGAATTAGTAGATGATTCTAAGAATGTAACTCTTACCCTAAAATGATGATTTTGATGATGCTAATGAATGACAATCTCAAATGGGTGATTAAGAGATGTAAATAACTGTAGTTGAATTCAACTAAATGATGAAACTCAAGTATTTGAATTGACTTACAAGAATGTGTTCTTGTATTGTTATTGTTTGATAGAATACTTGTATTATGAGAATGAACCATTTTGATGGAATTCAAATGATAATCAACATGTGTTGACTAGTAACCCCATATGAAGAATGTGAAATAAAAGAAGAAGAGAACTAAGTCTGTTATGCATGTATATGCATGAAATTTATTTACTTCTATTGAGATTAGATGGAACAAGCATATGTTGTATGATAAATCTATTATGAGTATGAGGAATGATACATGATGTCTATATGATTTTACTATTGCTAGTTCTAATCCCTCTACTAATATTTGTTAAGAACTGTGATATACAATGAACTGATGAGGAATATGTTGAAATGGAATTTAATATGCACTCCTTACATTGAGAAACCCTGATAAGGGTAAATGTTGCATAATGAGATTATGTCTAGGGCTGAAAGCCCACTGATGATGATAAAACCCTGATGGGGTAAATGTTGGACAACAAGATTATGTCTTGGGCTGAAGGCTCACTATTGATGATTGCTATGAGTTGATGCAGAAGATAGAAATAATCATATTTGTTGCAATCTATAGACTTATTGTGCTTCTTGCTTTGATCATTGCCCTTATTGATAAGCTTAATCTGTTTCATGTTATTATAGTTATGCGAGAATACATAGATATGATATATTATGTTTTGAATTCTTGTAAGATGAGTAAAAGAGATTAATAACAAGTGAAATGATGGAACATCTAGTTAGGTTCCATGAACACTGTGAGTTTCCCCCGAGGACCACACTGGGGAAACAAAACGGATCTCCTTATAGTTATCGATGAATTATGAGAAGGATTTCCGGAGTGTGGATCGAGACGTTAAAGGTTAGACCACCAGGTTTTAGGAGTGAGTCATTTGGAGTGGCTCTCGCCCTAAATCCTTGTTGTAAAAGTCTATGTCCAGAAGGAATAGACTCTGTTGAAATGAAATATGTGAAATGTGAAATGAAAAATATGTGAAATACTGTGATATGTGATATACTGTTTTGCTGGTTCCTATCTCATGTACCCGAGATGAGGACGTGAGCCTCTTTAGGAAACCCTGAGGTGGCCAGGGTCTGTTGTTGATATCTTAGGGTGGCCGTCTAAACCCTAAGATATTGACGGTGAGTCGTTGACATGAGAATCAGGTGTGGCGACTTCTACTTGGTGAGGTACAAGCCAAGTAGTTTCAGGGCAAATGAATAAAAGATGATAAGCCGTGTAGAACATTATTTGAATGGTTGTTACATTCTGGGTACTGCTACTTGATGATTTGTTATTGTTGATTATGCTTCTTTTTGAGGAAAGTAATCATGTTGATATGGATATTTTCTATTTCATATTATGATATGTCATGCTGACAAGTTATAAATGTTGGGATTTATATCCATTTTGAATATGAGTTGGATTGCTTGCTATTTGATAGTATTTTTTGGTAGATATGTATTATGTGTGCTTCAGCTTCAGGACTGCAGGATGTGTTCCTGGTCCAGCTGGTGGAGTGTCACAAAGATAATGCAATTGTTATGTATTGATTCAAAATGCTTTGAACTTGACTTATTTCTCATACAGTAGGATTCTTAATCTAAACTAAGAAGTATCTGTTGAATTGTTCATAGACATGCTTTAAAAGATGTTTCAAAGTTATAATTGGTTTAAGTGATTACCTTATCTATTGGATCAGATTATCATTGCAAGTTAGAAATGACTTATGATAGTTCTATCTGCTAGACTTTTCAACATCTGCATGTTTCTGGTAAGTTTATTATACTTAGTCTGATGCTGATGCATGTACCTAGCTTGAGTGGGAGGTATCCACTCACTGGGGCTCTATATGAGTCTCATGAGGTTGTTTCAAATGTTTTTAGGTATAATGCTATCTAGTGGAGAGATCGTGATAAAGAAGATATAAATAGTATAATTTAGATAGATTAGAATGTCCCAGTACTCTCTCTTTCCCGGGATGGGTTGTAGATTAAGTTTTTTCATCAATGTACATGTATCTGATGTAAACTGAACCGCATATGAGAATAAGATTTGATTCTGGATTTAATGGAGTTGAATATGATTTGTGATATCTGAATGTGATGTTCTTGATGTGACATTGATTTATGAGTTTGTGAACAAAGAAAAAGGAAAAAATTTATCTGTGTTTTTTGTATATTATTTATTCTCCTTTGTCGAGAATTCATTGTTTTATTTCATAATCTGGGTTAAGGTTTTAGGATTATCTCTAATGATTGGTATTTATGCTAATCAAAAGAGTAGGTCCTGACAGACGTGGTATCAGAGCCTAGGTTAGATGAGTCTACAGGGACAATAGGATCTAGGAATAAATGATAATGTGGATGTTGAATATAACCTGAATGATGTGCATACTGACTGAACTTAGTATCCAGATACTCTGGTCAAGTATTTGGTTATTGAACTAAGCTACTATGGAACTGCCGACTATACTTCTTCTGGATGCCCTGACCAAGTATCCAGATGAACATAGTTTGGTAGTATAATAAGATACATGATGAAAAAGAGAAGAATGGCGATAAAATGGTGAAAGTGAAAAGGATTTTATAATTCAATATGGAACCTATGGAAAGCAGAAATTGCATATAATAAAGATGAAAGCTTAATGGATTATGAAGACAATCTATAATGAGTTTGAATTTGAGTATGAAATTTGAAATTGTGATAAAATCTATGAAATAAGATGCACACTAGATGATCTTCTTCATAAAGGAAATTGATGAATGCAGATGATAATATGTGAATGAGTCATAATCTTAATCCATGAGATACACACAAAAAAGGATGTGAAAGGTGATGTGAATCAGATCTTGATAAATGATGTATTACTAATGTTTGTGAAGTGAGTGTTTGTCATACTCAAGGAGAGATGTGATGATTACAAGGGAAGAAATATTCATTTAATGCAAAAAGAAAGTGTCATATGAAAGAAAGATAAAATAAAGTATTTATAATTTGATGCTCATAGAGGTGAATGATTAGATGATATGATATTCTTCCATATGTTTTCTTGGATTTTGGGACAAAATCCTAAAAGGAGCAGAGAATTTGTAATGACCCATTTTCAAATTAGTCATCTGAATAGGGTTTACTTGGATAATTGTATGCTTAATTAAGTTGATCATTGTTTAAAGCTTGATTAGTGATGGTAGTTAAATTTCCATGTTTTAAATATAATGAGAAGTTTTAATCATACTTTGATTCACATAATTAGGGTTAAGGTTTGGAAACCCTAATCGACCCAAATTAGGGTTTTGATGACATATGAATACAAAATTTGATAAGTATAACATCTCACTAAATTATTTTTAGTATTTTATGTGTAACTCTGATATACTTAAAATTTGGATATGATTTGTATATATAAAATTTTAACAATATTGAAAAATATCATAATTTTCGAAGAATGTTGTGACCTGTTTATCGGTCGAGTTTCAAAATCAACCGATCATATTTTCAGATTGATATAGCAGTGTGGTAATTGAATTTTATCTTTTTATTGGAATATCGAATTGATCTAAAATTTTAACAGTGCTTTAAAAACATAATTTTCGATACGTTGTTAAATTGGCATAATTTTTGGATGAGTTTTGATCTATACAGAGAGGGTTTTGGTCGAGTTCTGTGCAAGACAAACTCGACCGACCATGTTGTTGACTGCAATATAGCAGTGTGGTATTTGATTTTTAATTATTTATTGGTAACTCCAAATGATATAAATTTTTTAATGTGTCTTAAAACCTAAATTTCAGAAATTGTGTTAAAGTTTCATAATTTTTGGATGTGGTTTGAGTTCTGAACCGTGTGCTTTCGGTTGAGTTTATAACTCAGCCGATCAACCAGTCAGAGCAAAATAAAAATACTTTGAGGGGCTTGTTTGCAAATGTTCTAAGCACCTCAAGTCATCTATATCACTAAACTAACACACAAGAAGCTCTCATAACTCTTCCTTCCTATCAAAGAAATGAAATTCTTGAGAGAGCGGAGAGCTAGGGTTTTGAGTAGAGAAAGTGGAGGAGATGATGACCTAGGGTTTCTCTATCCAAGATATGATGAAATCAAGTAAGTTTAGCTTCTTTGCATAGCATTTCATGGTGAATATTCTCTTACATGTCAAGATTCCATCCCTCCCTTTATTTGATTCGAAATCACATCAAATATCCCCCTTTTCTCACTCTTTCTCTTCTAATCCCCATTTCTAGGGTTTCTGAGTTGAGAGGAGAAATAATTGGATTCTTTTGCGAGAGTTTGTTTGGGTTTCCAAAAACTCAGAGGTTGACCTCCGTTTTTAAGGTGCTTGGAACCTGATGTGAGTGTTTTTATCCCTCCTAAGCTTTGTATTCAATCCGGCTAAAACAATCAGAAACCTTGTTTGTTTATGTATGTGATTGGATTTGATTTAGGAAAGATATCGTGGAATCCAATTTTACTGATTTTGATTATTTCTCATTGATTGAAACTTGATTAGTTCTTGTTATATTTATTTAGGATGCATGTGTATTCCTATGGGTAGATGACTATGGTATTACATGTGAATTTTCCCTAATAATCAGCCCAATGGCCGATATGCTTAGAATTGAACTGACATGTGTAAAGTCATATTTGAATTGTACTAGATTGTATGATACAAGTGCATTGTTGAATGTTAATGGAATTGAATGACCACATATCCTAATTAGGATTTGTGTTGAGGAAGTGAATGAAATAAGTCAATTAATCAATGTATACTTATGATTGATGAATGAAATGTGTGAAAATGGAAACTAGGGTTTCCATATTTGTGAATAACCCTAATGAACCCTTGAGTCATGATTGGATTACTAAATGATATGATTCTTATGATATGTTGAACTAAGGAATGACTTCTTGAAAACCCTAAAAGTTTATTACTAAGACAATTATGAGTGATAAACCTATAACTTGTATATGATGTTTGAAATGTGATCAAATGCTGATGTTGAAAGTATTAATACTTCAATTGAATATGATGAGTCTTACTATATAATCTAATTCTAATGCATTTGTTTTAGTATAATAAAGAATGATCATTGTTGATTATGAGAATGACATTAGTAGTCAACATCAAGGTACACTTATCTGATTATAAGAGACAATATGAACAAGATGTACTTAATGGTGATTGCAAGATAAAGATGAAACTAATGAAGATAGTATGATGAAGTATTTTATCTTTTATTTAATTACATATGGATTAACCCAAATTAAATGAAATACACTAAGAACTGTACTTTGATAAATGTTATGTAGAAGAGAAGCATTGTATGTAAAGTGAATCAAGAAATATTGGTCCAGATGAGGTAATGAACACGAAATGAAAGAAGTTGAGACTACTGAGTATAAAATGATGGAAAAATATAGGAATTAGTAGATGATTCTAAGAATGTAACTCTTACCCTAAAATGATGAGTTTGATGATGTTAATGAATGGCAATCTCAAATGGGTGATTAAGAGATGTAAATAACTGTCGTTGAATTGAATTAAATGATGAAACTCAAGTATTTGAATTGACTTACAAGAATGTGTTCTTGTATTGTGATTGTTTGATAGAATACTTGTATTATGAGAATGAACCATTTTGATGGAATTCAAATGATAATCAACATGTGTTGACTAGTAACCCCATATGAAGAATGTGAAATAAAAGAAGAAGAGAACTAAGTCTGTTATGCATGTATATGCATGAAATTTATTTACATCTATTGAGATTAGATGGAACAAGCATATGTTGTATGATAAATCTATTCTGAGTATGAGGAATGATACATGATGTCTATATGCTTTTACTATTGCTAGTTCTAATGCCTCTACTAATATTTGTTAAGAACTGTGATATACAATGAACTGATGAGGAATATGTTGAAATGGAATTTAATATGCACTCCTTACATTGAGAAACCCTGATAAGGGTAAATGTTGCATAATGAGATTATGTCTAGGGCTGAAAGTCCACTGATGATGATAAAACCCTGATGGGGTAAATGTTAGACAACAAGATTATGTCTTGGGCTGAAGGCTCACTATTGATGATTTCTACGAGTTGATGCAGAAGATAGAAATAATCATATTTGTTGCAATCTATAGACTTATTATGCTTCTTGCTTTGATCATTGCCCTTATTGATAAACTTAATCAGTTTCATGTTATTATAGTTACGCGAGAGTACACAGATATGATATATGATGTTTTGAATTCTTGTAAGATGAGTAAAATAGATTAATAACAAGTGAAATGATGGAACATCTAGGTAGGTGCCCTGAACACCGTGAGTTTACCCAAATGACCACACTGGGAAAACAAAATGGATCTCCTTGTAGTAATCGATGAATTATGAGAAGGATTTCCGGAGTGTTGATCGAGACCTTAAAGGTTAGACCACCAGGATTTAGGAGTGAGTCATCTGGAGTGGCTCTGGCCCTAAATCCTTGTTGTGAATGTCTATGTCCAGATGGAATAGACTCTGTTGTAATGAAATATGTGAAATATGAAATGAAAAATATGTGAAATACTGTGATATGTGATATATTGTTTTGCTGGTTCCTATCTCGTGTACCTGAGATGAGGACGTGAGCCTCTTTATGCAACCCTGAGGTGGCCAGGGTCTGTTCTTGATATCTTAGGGTTGCCGGCGAAACTCTAAGATGGTGACGGTGAGTCTTTGACACGAGAATCAGGCGTGACGACTTCTACTTGGTGAGGTACAAGCCAAGTAGTTTGAGGGAAAATGAATAAAAGATGATAAGCCATGTAGAACATGATTTGAATGGTTATTACATTCTTTGTACTCCTACTTGATGATTTGTTATTGTTGATTTTGCTTCTTGTTGAGGAAAGTAATCATGTTGATATGGATATTTGCTATTTCATATTATGATATGTCATGCTAACAAGTTATAAATGTTGGGATTTATATCCATTCTGAATATGAGTTGGATTGCTTGCTATTTGATAATATTGTTTGGTAGATATGTATTATGTGTGCTTCAGCTTCAGGACTGCAGGATGTGTTCCTGGTCCAGCCAGTGGAGTGTCACAAAGATAATGCGATTGTTATGTATTGATTCAAAATGCTTAGAACTTGACTTATTTCTCATACAGTAGGATTCTTAATCTAAACTAAGAAGTATATGTTGAATTGTTCATAGACATGCTTTAAAAGATGTTTCAAAGTTATAATTGGTTTAAGTGATTACCTTATCTGTTGTATCATATTATCATTGCAAGTTAGAAATGACTTATGATAGATCTATCTGCTAGACTTTTCAATATTTGCATGTTTTTGTTAAGTTTATTATACTTAATCTGATGTTGTACATGTATCTGATGTAAACTGAACCGCATATGAGAATAAGATTTGATTCTGGATTTAATGGAGTTTAATATGATTTGTGATATCTGAATGTGATGTCCTTGATGTGACATTGATTTATGAGTTTGTGAACAAAGAAAAAGGAAACAATTATCTATGTTTTATGTATATTGTTTATTCACCTTTGTCGAGAATTCATTGTTTTATTTCATAATATGGGTTTAGGTTTTAGGATTATCTCTAATGATTGGTATTTATGCTAATCAAAAGAGTGGGTCCTGACAATCAACTTTGAGGAAGATGAGATATGGCTCATTCCAATAGTATTGCTTGAAATTAAGCAAAATTTTATTCTCGGCGTGGTCGTAGTACTTAAGGTGTAAAACTCCTATAGCATGGTTGTTCACAAACTCTACAAACCAACAAATATCAGAAGAGGCCTTCATGAGACGGTCTTTAGGAAGAAAACCATCAATAGGGTTGTTGTCATTGCCAAGGGAATATGTATGCCTAAAATGATCAGCTACGACATTCCTTCTTCCTTTCTAATCATGAATATCTATATCAAATTTTTATAAGAAGAGGTCCAACCAAATCAATCTAGGCTTGGCATTCTTCTTGGTCATCAAGTATGGTCAATGTAGACAACCACCCTTGAACCAACAAGATAAGATCGGAACTTGTCTAAGGCATATACAATGGAAAAAAAACTCTTTATGAGGCATAATTCTCGTGCCTCATCAAGCGTCTTTGAGGCATAATAGATGACATGATTCTTCTTGTCAATTTGCTGGGCTAACACTAATCCAGTGGCTTAATCTCTCGAATAACACATGATCTTAGGAGGTGAAGACCGGTCTGCTGTTCAAATGATGGATGTAATAGGGAGAGTGACTTTCAAGGTGGTGAATATTTCCATGCAAGCATCATCAAAAGAGAAGGTGGCCTAATCTAGAAGAAGAGAGGCCATTTCCTTTACAAATTTAGAGAAGTCCTTGATGAAACATTAGTGAATCTTGGCATGTCCCAAGAAGACAAGAACATATTTGACATTTGAGGGTGGTTTAAGCTTTTTAATGAATTCAATATATATATATATATATATATATATATATATATATATATATGCATTAAAAAAAATCTACTGTTACAGACGTAACTATCTATGCTTGAAACTCAACAGTTTGTAAGGTAAAGTAACCCTTACATGTCAAAAGTAACCAACTTGAAAAAAAGTAACCGAAATGGGGGGAGGGTAGCTACCCGCACGGGTATTAAAGATGGGCCCATATATATATATATATATATATATATATATATATATATATATATATATATATATACCCCTGACCTGGGTTATGGATTAACCCTAGAATTTTTGCTTAAGTAAGATACTTACAAATTGATTCTAATATTATGAAAAGAAATTAAGGCTTCTGGTGAAGTTTGTTTTCAAGTTTGAGCTCAATTGCAAACTACTTGTGCATTATATAAAAGTCTTAGTGAAAAGTGCAATTTACCAAAGATGAGGGGTTACATTGCAAAATATCACATGTGGAATGTGTTCTAAGTGTTTTAGTATCATAAGAAAGAGAATGATGCTAAGTGGTGGCTTGTAGAAGGCCAAAATCCCAAGTTATAACTTGTTTGAATAATTCTTGTGATGTATGCACCAATTTTGATACAAATTATAATTTACCCAATGAATAGGGTTGGAATGCAAAATCACCACCTCTGGTGTAACCCTACTTCCTCTATGTATCTTTGGGAGGAAAGAGAAAGAAGGAGGCACTATGTTTGAATCACCATTGAGTGATGATACTCTTGGTAATGAAAGACCAAGAATGAGTTGAAGGCAAGAGCCTTATATGTGTTTTATCGAGTTGTAGACTTGATATAAGGAGTCATATCGGCCAAGGAGCCAAAGTAGGAGCCTCCTATCAATTTTTTGAGCCTTGGAAAATGCCATGATGGGCATCACACCTCAAGGAGGTGGATCATGTCGAGTTGCAAAGCTCCTCACCAAAAGTTTATCGGATTGCTTATTTAATGAGATAAAGATGATATAACTTGCCCAACAAGATAAGTAAGGGCCGAGATATTATTTCTAGGTTATCCCTAAGACTTTTGCAAGGAAAGATATACATGTGTGCATACACGGTCACGTGTCAACCATGAATGGCCACATGTCATCTAGTAGCTTAAGGTGAAGACACCTCGTATATGCTTTATCTCATGAATCCAAGTATATATACTTCACCATTCACCAACTTATGAAATTTTACGATCCTCAAAACCACTCCCCTTGGAGATATCATGCAAAGTCCCTTAGGTATCGTGCAAAGAATCTCAAGGAGCTAGGAAATCTCGAGCACCAAGCTTTAGGTAAGCTTTGGTCATCTTCAACCTTGGTTGAAGTAGGATATCGGGTTTCGAATATTCCTTTCTTTCTTTCTTTCTTCACCAAGTGCTTAGCTATGGTGATATCTTGTTCATGAAGGAGTTTTGATAGATCCCTGGACCTTGGAGAGGTTCTTCTTAAACCTTAGCATGTGAAGCTTTGGAGCTTGGAGCTTTAAAGATGATTACAAGGCAGGTTATATAACTTGAACCCTATCATGTTATTATTCATCACCTAAATTGCTATACTTAATGAACTACTTTTAATTCCGAAATCCTTTTAAATAGTGAATGAAATTATGAGTTCTAGTAGTTTTCTAGACCTATTTCCATGAACTTTAACTGTTAGGACGGAGGTCTAGAGCTTGAAGAAGATGGTATCACTTTATAAAGTGATATCGAGTTCAAGCATGCAGACAAGTAGCTCTAACCTGATATGGGTATGTATGGACATTTCTTGCACGATATGCTTGAATTATATGCATGCCCAATATTCTTGGACGATATGCTTGCATGATATGCTTGGATGATATGCTTGCACGATATGAAGTCAAGAATAGACTCTATGCATGATATAAGGTCTAAAGTATACTTGAAACCAATATGAAACCCTAATTTGGGTAACCCAATATAAGTAAAGAATAGCTAGTGCTCTTGCATGATATGATCTTGTAATGTATATTTGGAACCTGATACCTTGAAGTACACACATCTGATGCATGATATGAATACTTAAGTAAACCCTAATGTATGATACAAGGTATGTATTGAAGAACAAAGTGTAACCCGATATGGTTGGAATACATCTACCCAATATGAAACCCTAGATGGGGTTAACCCGATATGAAGATGGATGCTAGCTCATACACGATAGGAGTCATGCTTGTTTCACAATATAAGAGATAACCCACTTATCCTTATGCACGATACAAGTCTAGACTACACCCCTTACACGATATAGAGGTAGTGAGCACTCTAATCAACATAGAGTTGGAAACCCAAGATGATGGGTAAACTGAGATGAGTGGTGAATGATACTATATGTATGATATGGGTGACATCCCTTGGATGATAAAAATAACACCTACTCCTACCTTATAAACAATATAAGGTTCAAATCATATTTTATGCATGATATGTTATAATACACCAAATGTGGTGTAGAATCCTAGAGAAAGGTTTGAAACACGATATACCCTATCCCTAGTGGAATGGGTTGTGGTATGAGAATTCAATAAGACATCTAAAATGTCATGAAATAATATGATGAGATTGATCCTTAAAGGAATGAAGATATCATGAGTTTAAGGGTTTACCTAACATGGTAACCTGATTAGATACCTATCATGGATGCCAAATATGATAATCCTAGGTGGTAAATTAAGTTGGTATCTTGTATATATGCCGCTTAAATGATATATGATGAGGCATATACTTTATGCCCAATATGGTGCATACTTGATGCACGATATGACACCAAGCATATAGCTTATACCCGATATGGGGTCAAGCACCTAGCTCATACTTAATATAAAGCTAATCTAAAATGATAAGATCTAAGTGATAGTCCATCTTATGTGGGTTTATGATATGTTGGTTAGGGAATACATCCTAAACCATGACATGGTGATTTGGTTGTACCACATGCCCAATATGAATATATGACATGAAGTAAAGGATGTGGTTTAAAGTTTAATACGATAATACCTACATCTTGATACCCAATATGAAGAGACACTTCAATCATGTGTGATTGATTGAGTGACATATGTTGAATGTGGTGTTTAATGAAAGATAATGTGAATGATTAATGATGGACTAATATTCCTCAAAGAGGAGGATTTAATAAAAAATATGATGTATTCAACATCCTAGAGAGGATTAGAGAGAAACACATACTTTGTGTTGATAAGCATTTCACAATGAATGATGAGAATAAATAAGTATGATTGAATACTTATGATATCAATATGTGCTCCTAGATGTGTGGAGCAATGAATTAGGGTTTGCACTGATAATATGAACTTGAAACCCTATTTGACTATAAAGGGAAACCCTAACCCTAATGATGGGAAGGTTGTATTTCTCTTATTGCATAAGCCTTGTTAGGCATGTTAAATACTTGTATAACAAGTATAATGATTAATGGGCCTTGTGAGCCATGTGTATAATTGTTGCCTAGTGAAAGGTGACAAGATGATTAATGGGCCTTGTGAGCCATGTGTATAATTGTTGCCTAGTGAAAGGTGACAAGATGATTAATGGGCCTTGTGAGCCATGTGTATAATTGTTTCCTAGTTAAAGGTGACAAGATGTTTAATGGGCCTTGTGAGCCATGTGTATATTTGTTGCCTAGTGAAAGGTGAAAATATGTTTAATGGGCCTTGTGAGCCATGTGAATAGTTGTTTCCTAATAAGAGGTGATAAGATACTTGATCAAACCATGTGAGCTATGTGAACTACTTGTACTACAAGTAAAATGAATACCTTGGTCTGAGGACCTAGAGGTAATAGTTACTTGTTAAAGAGGTAACAATGATATGTGATTATCTAGGGGTTTGAATACCCAGATCCAGTAATCATGATGATAATGATATGAAGGGATGAGGATCCCCAATAATGTGATAACGGGCTGAGATCCCAAGTACCAAGTATCTAAATGTGTTTTAACGACTTGAACAGATGTATTACACCTTTCTTGTAGCATGTGTTGTGATTAATAATGATGACTTGTTTGATGCTAAAAGAATGTTGTAATACATGTAATACATCATTAGGAACTATAAAATGTTATCCCGACCATAGATCCATCAGCGTCAGAACTTGCTGAACGGTGAAACAGGTTCCCCACGGCATAACCCGAAATGCATATTTTTGAATATGTGGGGCTATGGAGCCTAAGTGTCCATGACTCAATAATTTCATAAGAATGTCTCAATAGAGCATGGTGAACTGACCCGTGGCTTAGAGCATGGTGCCTATGTGACCATGGCTTAGAGTATTGTGCCTAAGTGACCATAACTCAATATTTGGGGATGGTTGTTGTAGATGTTCTCCTATGAGAGCACAGTTGACTATATAGATCTAAGCAAGGATTCCTACGTACCCTGGCACATCTATATAGCAGCTGACACAAGATGTCCTGCTAAGCCTAAGTGGTCTCGTACTGACCGAGACAAGGGAGTTCATGACAACTAACTCTTCCATTGACCTTGTATGGCACCGACATGTGAGAAGTTTGTGGTCAGTTGGATATGAACGGGGTATGCTTCATCTCCTCAGGGCATAAGTGTGATTGTAAAATATGTTCAATCGTGTAGAATATCTGCTTAAGGATCAAATACGAAAAACATTTTTTGATGCGCAATACAATTATACATCTTAGTTCATAGATGTTATTTATGTTTCTTTACATTCTTTGCAAAGTAGATAGATGATTTATAACTCTACTATGGGTAGATGCAACATTCTCCTTGAGAAAGGAGATTATCTTATTCTATTCATACAATGATTAATCCCGCCTGTTAAATATAAAAGAATGTCTGCTCAGTTTTATAATGTTTATCTGCAATAATAATATGGTCAATAGAGAGTTATATCTCTCGCTGGGACAATTGTCTCACCCCGTGGGATCCACAATTTTTAGGTGGACGTGCACAAGGTGGTGAAGACCTTTCTGCAGAAGAGGAACAACACCCGAGGCAGTAATGATAGCTCGAGTTGAGTGTATTGTCTGTAATGTCTTGTAGATAGAAGTCCTATGTGTCGTCTCTGTACTCTCCGGTCCTTAGAGTTGGGTCGTACTTGTTTCATGAATGATTTGAAATTTTGGCTTGAATACATCGAGGTTTTATGTTCCTCCAGTATGTGTTTTGATAGAGCAATTGTTATATCTTGTCCCTGAGATGAGATGAAACAATGTTGTACAATGTAAATCATGATATGTATGAGTTTTGGACCTTTCAGTAAAGGTTTTATGGACATGGATCCCCTTGCAAAAATGGTTTTAAATTTTAGTGATTCTTGTTAATCCATTGTTTATGTTTATTTCACTTAATTAGTAATGATTTGTTTGTCAGTTTGATGACGATCATTTTAAGTTTGGTATCAGAGCTTAAGGTTCAATGAGTCTACAGAGGCATAGGACTAAGGTGTTGAGTCTGTGTTAGTGTCCTCCAGTATACCCTATAGTGACTTCTGCTTATACAGAAGAAAGGGTAAAGTTTATAAATGACTAGGGAACATGAGGAACACATTGCTGAGAGCAATGTTGTTGCACCAGGAGATGGTGTAAGGGATCAGGTAAGAGAAGAATGAGTGTCTAAGAATTCCCATCTTGACCCAATCAGGATAGAGAATCCTGCTTTTTATGCTCTTGTGAGGCAAGTTAGGACAACAGTGATGCATATAGTAGACTGGATACTAGCATTACAATTGAGGTTACCAGTCCTCAATATAGAAACTTTGGGTTTTGGAAAGGTTCCTGAATGACATAGTCATGTTGGAACAGTGGAAAATGTGGGAAGGGATATGGCAAGAAAGTAGACTCTTCCATAAGTATAGACAGATGGTACATCTGTGATGGCAGTACCCAAGGAAGGGCACTAAGCTGAGAATGAAGGAAAGGTCTCTACAATTCTATAGACATTTGCCTAGTTGTTCTAAAAGCCAATTTTTTTGGTGCCACCAGTGCAATAAATGCCTAGTGGACCAGGGCAGTAGTCATTATGTGAGGGAAAAATTCCTAACTTTCCACTTATAAGAACTCATGCCTTAGCATTTACATCCGTAATAAGACCAATAAGACCATCGTACGAGGACAAGACATGTTGGAGATATGGACATGCTGAGCATACTAAACTCTTTTCTTTGAAAATAAGGGAAGAAATGACTCAACAACCGAGGCAGACTCGGCAGGGCTTATGAAAGTTACATTCCAACAATGTAAAGAGGTAAAATCAATAACATGAAACAGCTAGACTCTATGTGTTGAGTCAACCTAAAGAGGTAGATGACCGCGAGGGGTAACAGTTAAATAGAGATTTTTCATTTTGATATGCCTTATCTTGATGCTATCAGATAATCATAAGAGTCTATGGATTTCCCTATTGATTTCCCTATGGGGACATAGGGAAGGAATGATGAGAACTAGAATTTATATTATGTTCAATATTCTTTTAAATGCTTTATAATAGCTCTTATCTGTGTGAAAGAGGATAATGTATATATGTGATGCCTGGAGGAAATCCAGGGATGCTAAATCCTATGTTCTTGAAAGTATGAAAAGTAAGGAATGTGATAGTAAACAAAGTGCATACTACCTAATCTTAGTAATTGTATACCCTGGCCAGGTATTCAACTATTGAAGAAAAGGTGAGTATGGAACTCTTAGGTTGTTATCTTTCTAATTACTCTGATCTAGTACTCATTCTGAGACAATCTAGTGAGTATAACTAAACTGGAAATACGGTATGGACATTTGTATCACATCCTATGTGATGTAAAGTGGAATCTGAGATGATGTCAGATCAATCAGTGTATATGAGAAAGTAGAGAGTATAATCTTCATGAAATGAGAATGAAAATAAGGGAGATGATCCATGTTTAATAAAGTTTGTGTGAATAGTAAGGATCTTTTCCCATAATGTGGAAATGGGGAATGTGATGAATCCATGAAATGTCCATGAATATGTTAGACAATAATATAGAAAGGGGTGATGATATGTAATTGTCCATATAATTCCTATGTTGATGGCAAGGAACCTAAGATAAAACAAGTGTAAATGACTCATGAACAGAGACAGATCATATAATAATCTTTAGAGATGATGATGTCTCCTTTTTGATGAACAACCCTGGGTAATGATGGGGCGATGAAAGGAATATGTCTCTTTGTGTTCTTTTCTTTCAGGAACATGGCAATCAAGTGAGTCTGAGGACACTTGATGTGCATGAGTTAGAGGTTATTTGTTGATGGACACTTAGAAAAGTATCAGTTTGTTTTGGACTTTGGTTCCAAGAAAACGTTATGGGTAACAAGTAATGTCCCAAGATAAAAAGAAAGATCCTTTGTGTATGTTTAACTTTGATATAAACAATGGAGATATGGATATGATAAAGATATGATGTGTTTTTGACACATGTGAAGGATACCAAGGTAATAAATTTTGGTATCCAAGATGTGTCAGAAGGCATGGGAGAGGGAGAATATAAATCTTGATAAGAGGAATAATGTTAAGTTACCTAGAAGAGGCAACCTTGAGACAACTCTAGTAGGGAAATCATATGTTAGGGGTTTATGCTCTACATAAACATAACCTTAATAAAGATATATTAATAAAAGGAATATTTGTAGAATCATTTGAGAAAAAGCTTATCAAAGCTAAAAACATATGATAAGACCTGTAGTCCCAAGTGGGTGACAAAATGTAACCCTAATTTCTTCTTAAAAGTGAAATGCTTAAACTAAGTAGGATTTGACACCTGAATTATTTAATGTATGAATAACACTTCTTTGACTTAGAAAGTGTTACCTGACATATAATATAGATATACTGCAAGTCAATAATAAAAAGAAAGTTGAATATATGTCTTGTATGATAGATTCAAATGATAAACCTCAGTGGAAGGGTTATATGCTGGTCAAAGTTATATGGCATCTCCATGACATCAAGATGTTATGTAGACACTTGACAATATGATACACGAATAATAATTGTTTCCTTCGTCTGGGATTTTGGGGATGAAATCCTTGTTTGGGGTTTATAATTATAATACCCCTGACATGGGTAATGGCTTAACCCTAGAAGTTTTTCTTAAGTAAGATACTTACAAACTGATTCTGATATTGTGAAAAGAAATTAAGGCTTTTGGTGAAGTTTGTTTTCAAGTTTGAGCCTAATTGCAAACTATTTGTGCATTATATGAAAGTCTGAGTGAAAAGTGAAATTTACCCAAGATGAGGGGTTATATTGCAAAATATCACATGTGGAATGTGTTCTAAGTGTTTTGGTATCATAATAAATAGAATGATGCTAAGTGGTGTCTTGTAGAAAGCCTAAATCCCGAGTTATAACTTGTTTGAATAATGCTTGTGCTATATGCACCAATTTTGATACAAATTGTAATTTACCCAATGAATAGGGTTGGAATGCAAAATCACCACCTCTAGTGTAACCCTACTTCCTATATGTATCTTTGAGAGGAACGAGAAAGAAGGAGGCACTATGTTTGAATCACCATTGAGTGATGATACTCTTAGTAATGAAAGACCAACAATGAGTTGAAGGCAAGAGCTTTATATGTGTTGTATCGAGTTGTAGACTTCATATAAGGAGTCCTATATGCCAAGGAGCCAAAGTAGGAGCCTCCTATCAGTTGGTTGAGCCTTGAAAAAGGCCTTGATGGGAAGATCACCTCAACGATGTGGCTCATGTCGAGTTGCAAAGCTCCTCACAAAAAGTGTATCGGGTTGCTTATTTAATGAGATAAAGATGGTATAACTTGCCCAACAAGATAAGTAAGGGCCGAGATATAGTTTCTAGGTTATCCCCAAGACTTTTGCATGGCAAGATATACATGTTTGCATGCATGGTCACATGTCAACCATGCATGGCCACGTGTCATATAGTAGCTTAAGGTGAAGAGACCTCTTATATGCTTTATCTCATTAATCCAAGTATATATACTTCTCCATTCACCAACTTATGAAAATTTATGATCCTCATAACCACTCCCCTTGGAGGTATCATGAAAAGACCCTTAGGTATCGTGCAAAGCAGCTCAAGGAGATAGGAAAGCTCGAGCACCAAGCTTTAGGTAAGCTTTGGTTATCTTCAACCTTGGTTGAAGTAGGATATTAGGTTGTGAATATTCCTTTCTTTCTTCACCAAGTGCTTAGCTATGGTGATATCTTGTTCATGAAGGAGTTGTGAATGAGCCCTGGACCTTGGAGAGGTTCTTCTTCAACCTTAGGACGTGAAGCTTTGGATCTTGGAGCTTTAAAGTTGATCACAAGGTGGGTTATATAACTTGAACCCTATCATGTTATTATTCATCACCTAAATTTCTATGCTTAATGAACTACTTTTAATTTCGAAATCCTTTGAAATAGTGAATGAAATTATGAGTTCTAGTAGTTGTATAGACCAGTTTCCATTAACTTTATCTATTAGGACGAAGGTCTAGATCTTGAAGAAGATGGTATCACTTTATAAAGTGATATCGGGTTCAAGCATGCACACAAGTAGCTCTAACCCGATATGGGTATGTATGGACATTTCTTGTATGATATGCATGCCCGATATGCTTGCACGATATGCTTTCATGATATGCTTGCACAATATGCTTGGATGATATGCTTGCACGATATTAATTCAAGAATAGACTCTATGCACGATATAAGGTCTAAAGTATACGTGAAAGCCGATATGAAACCCTAATTTGGGTAACCTGATATAAGTAAAGAATAGCAAGTGCTCTTGCATTATATGATCATGTAATGTATCTTTGGTACCTGATACCTTGAAGAGCACACATTTGATGCACGATATGAATACTTAAGTAAACCCTAATGTATGATACAAGGTATGGATTCAAGAACTAAGTGTAACCAGATATGGTTGGAATATATCTACCCAATATGAAACCCTAGATGGGGTTAACCCGATATGAAGATGGATGCTAGATATGAGTCATGCTTTATGCATGATATAATAGATACCACACTTATCCTTATGCACGATACAACTCTAGACTACACCCCTGTAAAGACCAAGTCTCTACTAAAAACATGATAAACAAAAACACTAATGGTGTGGCAGCGGAAGAATTAAATCTTGACTTATTCAAAATGTATAAAGAGTATATTATAAAATTTTCCCAAATGGGAGTACAACTTTATACAAGCAACTACAAGGATCTAGGTAGAGGAAGACTTAGACTAATACAACATTGTCTCCAAACTAAACAACTATATAACATAAAAGCAAACATGATCACTCAAGCTATATATTCCTTTCTTCTTATCCTATCCTTAGCTTTGGATTCACCAAGCTTCCATGCGCACTCTGATCTTATCATGGATGGTTGGGGTCATCCAGCAAGAGAAAGATAAAAGGTATGTGTTAATCAAAAGGAATAGGACAAATAATAATAAAAAGCTTTACAATATAAAAGATTCTCCACAATAAGATATTTCAAAAGGAATGAGACAAATATATGAATATGAGAGAGAGAAACTGCCACATTTAAATATCAACAATTATCACATTTGCATGAGTATAAATTATGACTCAACATCCTCTCAATGTAGGGTGAGGCACCTACCGGACCTCACCAATGGCAGGGGGACTAAAACCCCAGTGCCTAAGAAGTGGCAGGGGGAATAAAACCCCAGTGCCTAATATATAAAATGGCAGGGGGACTAAAACCCCAGTGCCCGGCAGGAGGACTAAAACCTCAGTGCCCTGTGGGTGGTTTGTACTCATGTACACTACATTGTCAATTGGCCAATAACTATATCATGCATAAACATTCACTTGGCAGCATAGTGAAAAGTATAACAAGATGCAACATAGCATTGGGAATAAAACCCAAATAAATAAATAACAAGACCATCATAGGTCACAACCATGTCCAAGAGTTCTAAGAATAGTCAATGAGCATCAACATTATATAATGTTCCAAATAATTCCAAAAGAATGAGCCACATAGTCAACAATAAGATTAAATCATTTCCAAGTAAAGGAGGCATCATATGTAGAAGCATGATTCACATGATTAAGCCACAATGGCATAAACTAAGTAAAGAGTCAATAAATGTAATAAGAAGGATAACAAGGCTAGCACCATAATGATTGTGGGGTTGGAAAAGTCCCAACTGAGAGATTAGGATTGATTGCACAATAATCAACCACAACATAGTGGTCACATACATAGGAATCACATACCTTAGATATATACATTACCATCATATCCACCAAACAGATAGCAAACCATCCATATATCCTAGTTATAAACATAACAAATGTATTAATATATGTAAAAACATAATTCATAGGAAAGACCCTAATTTTACAAAACTACGATTTAGGGTTCAAAACCAAGTCCAAACGATTACTCATAATCTCCTGATTATTAAAACATATTTTATTATATAAAACAGAGTTAAAATGAATTAATTATGTATTTTAAAACATTTACATACTAAAAATGCCAATCAAAGCAAACTTCGGAAAACCCTTAAGAATCAGGTCTCAAAAATCATAAAATCAGATTCTACTTTAAAAATCCTTTCCATCGACTATTTATTTGTATTTTTCTGACAAACAGTTGATTTACTATGAATTAAATAAATTGGACCAATCAGATTGCAAGGAATTGCCATGTGTAAATCTAACCCAGAGATGCTGGGCCCGAGCACTACCTCCTTGGCCCAATGGAAATGCACCAAGCCGGCATACGTGCTTCAAAATCTGGTCGATAGCATGAAGGTCCAAAAGACTGAAATACCCAAACTCATAAAATCAAACCAATTAATGTAACAAGGGTAGCGAGGCCAATGGATCATATCAATTCATCGCACTGGAAAATAAAACGAGATCTGAAATAGCAATATTGCCCTGTCAAATAAAGTAGTCAATTGTAATGGTCAGACTAGAGAAAGCACGGCGTGGCTTCTTCCAGCCAACAATGGCGCGATCGACTATCGGAACTTGTAATCTATTGCTCCAGGTTGCAACCGAAGCAAACGAAGATTGGGAAGTGGGAACAGGGTCCTTAGGATCTTACGATCATAGGGAGCTACTGTGCATCCTCTCGCATTCCCAAGGCCACCGACACGAGGCCAGAATAGGGAAGCAAACCAGATACTCCAACCAAGAACTGGAACGATCGAAAAGTGAAAGAGTCTGAAAACGTCCGCGGGTGAATTGCTAGTCCAAAGCGGGTCCTTCCGCAGCTGGAGGATCACCGGATGGTAGAAACAATAAAACGCTGGCAAGGGTCAAACACCGACCTATAGGTCTCGGTGCTCGGGACAACCTGACGATGAACGGATACATACAGAGCAAAGGCGAGGCGGTGGGGGTGCTTACTGGTGCACTGATTGAACCCGAAGTGCAACAGCTGGCGGTGCTAGCCGGGAAACTCGCCGGAGAAGAAAGGCAGGTAGGCCGGGTATTGTGGGACTGTGGAGAAGCAATTGGAAGATGAGTAAGTAGGTGCGGGGAATAAGGATAGTCGAGGGGACTTTATACAGCTGGAACGAAGGGCCTGGACCCCTCTGCACGAAATCGACGGGGAAGAAGAGAGGGGCCGGTTTAGGCGTTTTGCGCAAGGTGAGGGTGTGGCGGTGAGTAAATTCTCATTCGAACCGGCTCGTCGAGATGAAGACAACGGAATTGAAATCGTGTGAAACGATTAACTACAGAGAGAGAGAGAACATGATCGGGTAGTCGATGGGGCTGGGCTAAACACTGCCTCGCGCGCTGCTGGAGGTAGAAGGAGATGTCGTGGTTGTTGGATTTGGGCGAGTGAGATACATGCCGTCGGATCAGGGAGCTGGACACGCAAGACAACGAAATGAAACAGACATTAGGCGTTACGCTGTCATTTAAATCAAATGAATGATATAAATTTAATTATTATGGTTACACTAGGTTAAAACTTATAAAAATGATTTGGGGGGTCAAAAGAATCCCAAATGGCCCCAAATTTGGACCATAGGCGCGAATTGAAGTCTAGATTAATGCTATATATTTATATTTTCGTTTTTCACAATATTTTCCCCTTAAACACTCCATAGCCCATTAATGTACATTTTTAATGCATTTTAAAACACCAACTTAATTTCTATTTTATTCCTTTTATAAAATTCGAGGTAAAATGCCTTTAAGTCAATTAGGAGTCCTGTCTCACCTTTAGTTCTCTATTTCATTACTTTAATAGCAATTTGGAGGGGAGAGAGAGAAATGTGGGTGATTAATACATGAATCATTTATATTGCTCATTAATGTGTATATTAACATATTAAAATGAATGAATTATATGAAAAGACTTCTTTTTATTAAACAAGTGAGTAAATTCAAGATATTAAACACATTAAGATTCAAATAATCATTTCTCAAATAAATAACATATTAATATGAATTAAAATCATATTTCGATGAGAGAGAAACAATAAAGGTTAATATACCCATATATGAACTCAAATATACATTATTAATAATATATTTATCCAAAAAGCTCCAAATAAATATTATCTACTATATTATCCCATTAATGACAAAATTACATTATTAACCCTAACTTATCTCCTAATGTGGGTTATTTGTGCAAACACCCCTCAATTATCATAAATGAGGGTAAATAGTGATTTCAACATCAAATTATGCCCAAATTGCACATCGAGTCCAAAAATGATTCAAAAGGATGGAAAATTATGGAAAAGGTCCAAATGGACTATAAGGCCAAGAAAAGCTCAAAAGTGGGTAAATTGCAGGAAAGACCCTGAGATTCAGTATGTTACAGCACACCACCCCTTAAAGTGGATTTCGTCCCCGAAATCACAACCAGAGGAAAGAGAGGGTGAGTGTGTAACATCCCAACCATAAACAACTAGGTTATAACCCTTAATCTAGGGTACCACATAAATCTACATAGGTGAGGTGTTACTAAGGTTTCCACCAAACCTATATCATTTTATTAAACTTAACCTAACATCTTATTGCATAAACTCTATCATGAAAAGGCAGCATATCTATTATACTATCACTTGTGTCACATTTTATTACAAAACAATTATATCTCAATATTATATCATGAGTATCTCCCTCATCGAGGGTTTTAAGCACAATTAGGGTTTTCTAAGCCATTTCAATTAATATTAATGCATTAGATCACAAACCTTAATAACTCAATATTATTATCCACTAACTACATCAAGTGGGATTATGCCATATAATTTGTGTGGGAGCCATATAATATCATCCAACCAATTATTAACCTAATAACAAGTCTAAGGGTGTATGGTTAATCTCCAAGTTACATATTGGCACAACATCTAACATACTCATATCCATGAAATCATTAATCATTATCTCTCACAACACTAATTACTATGAATTAACCTCACATTATATGAATCTAATTACGCATCCTCTTATTACTGATTTTATTCATAAACCAATAAGATGATCAATGAGATGTATTTTAGTCAACAAGGTGCTATGCCTAACATGTGTTGATAATTGGGTCACAATTATGATTAAGTGATTATAATCCATTTACATGCATTAAGGTATATCATGTGATGACACCTAATGTCATTAGAGTATCATGAAAGGCATGAAGGGTATACATATATGTATATGTTGTCAAGGCTAGATGATTACACATTAGGGTTTAGGTCAACATGATCATAACATATTATGCCTTTGTCTATCATTTGGGTGACTTAATCAAAACTATGTATATTCACATATGAATAATTAATGATTATGTGCATCAAGAATATATAAAGGTTCAAGCATGAGAATTATATGACTTATTCATTAGTTTATAATCAGACAAGATGAATTACAATCATATTAGGTTTGACTCTAAACATATAAGCTCACTAATCTCATGTCTAAGGAGTTAGGGTTTCTTAATTTCAAGGCATTGAGGGACTCCAACCCCCTAAAGAGGATTTCGTCCTCGAAATCAGCAACTCCAAAAATCTATCAAGGTACTAACACTACCTCTTTACTCAAAGGGTTGACTAAGTCAAACTATTTTAAGGGTAAAAGGGTATAAAGCCCAACATTAAAAGTCTTACTAAACTCTATCTTCCAAACTCAAGTTATAGCATAGGGTACACTAACCCTAATCATAGAAATCTAAGGTTCATATAAGATACTTCGGGATTTCAAGATGATTTTTGTTTGAGAAAAGAAATCAAATCATCATACAAAGGATTCTAAGGTTATTCAACAATAAGGTAATATGTCTAAGGGTAGACTATTTCGAGCTGTCCGTTTCAGATCAGGCCAGGCCAGGTCATATGAGCTCAGGAGTCCTCGTTACCAAGCTAGTGGGGCGGAGGAAAATATTGCCAGCCCCCAAGCTCTGACCCTTTCTAGACACCATCACTTCAATTTCTTGCTCTAATCGCTACTCAATTAGACAATTCACCAAAAAGTTGACAAATTTTATTTCTAATAAGAAATTATTATGATCCTAAATCAAACATTCTTTATAGGTCAACTCTAAGGTGAAAAACTAGCTAAAGGGAAACTATATAAGATAAGGGTTCTATCTAGGAGACAATTTTGAACTAGTCAAGAATCTGACTACCTTGATGCTCTGATACCATGCTGTAAAGACCAAGTCTCTACTAAAAACATGATAAACAAAAACACTAATGGTGTGGCAGCGGAAGAATTAAATCTTGACTTATTCAAAATGTATAAAGAGTATATTATAAAATTTTCCCAAATGGGAGTACAACTTTATACAAGCAACTACACGGATCTAGGTAGAGGAAGACTTAGACTAATACAACATTGTCTCCAAACTAAACAACTATATAACATAAAAGCAAACATGATCACTCAATCTATATATTCCTTTCTTCTTATCCTATCCTTAGCTTTGGATTCACCAAGCTTCCATGCGCACTCTGATCTTATCCTGGATGGTTGGGGTCATCCAGCAAGAGAAAGATAAAAGGTATGTGTTAATCAAAAGGAATAAGACAAATAATAATAAAAAGCTTTACAATATAAAAGATTCTCCACAATAAGATATTTCAAAAGAAATGAGACAAATATATGAATATGAGAGAGAAACTGCCACATTTAAATATCAACAATTATCACATTTGCATGAGTATAAATTATGACTCAACATCCTCTCAATGTAGGGTGAGGCACCTACCGGACCTCACCAATGGCAGGGGGACTAAAACCCCAGTGCCTAAAAAGTGGCAGGGGGAATAAAACCCGAGTGCCTAATATATAAAATGGCAGGGGGACTAAAACCCCAGTGCCCGGCAGGAGGACTAAAACCTCAGTGCCCTGTGGGTGGTTTGTACTCATGTACACTACATTGTCAATTGGCCAATAACTATATCATGCATAAACATTCACTTGGCAACATAGTGAAAAGTATAACAAGATGCAACATAACATTGGGAATAAAACCCAAATAAATAAATAACAAGACCATCATAGGTCAGAACCATGTACAAGAGTTCTAAGAATAGTCAACGAGCATCAACATTATATAATGTTCCAAATAATTCCAAAAGAATGAGCCACATAGTCAACAATAAGATTAAATCATTTCCAAGTAAAGGAGGCATCATATGTAGAAGCATGATTCACATGATTAAGCCACAATGGCATAAACTAAGTAAAGAGTCAATAAATGTAATAAGAAGGATAACAAGGCTAGCACCATAATGATTGTGGGGTTGGAAAAGTCCCAACTGAGAGATTAGGATTGATTGCACAATAATCAACCACAACATAGGGGTCACATACATAGGAATCACATACCTTAGATATATACATTACCATCATATCCACCAAACAGATAGCAAACCATCCATATATCCTAGTTATAAACATAACAAATGTATTAATATATGTAAAAACATAATTCATAGGAAAGACCCTAATTTTACAAAACTACGATTTAGGGTTCAAAACCAAGTCCAAACGATTACTCATAATCTCCTGATTATTAAAACATATTTTATTATATAAAACAGAGTTAAAATGAATTAATTATGTATTTTAAAACATTTACATACTAAAAATGCCAATCAAAGCAAACTTCGGAAAACCCTTAAGAATCAGGTCTCAAAAATCATAAAATCAGATTCTACGTTAAAAATCCTTTCCATCGACTATTTATTTGTATTTTTCTGACCAATGGTTGATTTACTATGAATTAAATAAATTGGACCAATCAGATTGCAAGGAATTGCCATGTGTAAATCTAACCCAGAGATGCTGGGCCCGAGCACTACCTCCTTGGCCCAATGGAAATGCACCAAGCCAGCATACGTGCTTCAAAATCTGGTCGATAGCGTGAAGGTCCAAAAGACTGAAATGCCCAAACTCATAAAATCAAACCAATTAATGTAACAAGGGTAGCGAGGCCAATGGATCATATCAATTCATCGCACTGGAAAATAAAACGAGATCTGAAATAGCAATATTGCCCTGTCAAATAAAGTAATCAATTGTAATGGTCAGACTAGAGAAAGCACGGCGTGGCTTCTTCCAGCCAACAATGGCGCGATCGACTATCGGAACTTGTAATCTATTGCTCCAGGTTGCAACCGAAGCAAACGACGATTGGGAAGTGGGAACAGGGTCCTTAGGATCTCACGATCATAGGGAGCTACTGTGCATCCTCTCGCATTCCCAAGGCCACCGACACGAGGCCATAATAGGGAAGCAAACCAGATACTCCAACCAAGAACTGGAACGATCGAAAAGTGAAAGAGTCTGAAAACGTCCGCGGGTGAATTGCTAGTCCAAAGCGGGTCCTTCCGCAGCTGGAGGATCACCGGATGGTAGAAACAATAAAACGCTGGCAAGGGTCAAACACCGACCTATAGGTCTCGGTGCTCGGGACAACCTGACGACGAACGGATACATACAGAGCAAAGGCGAGGCGGTGGGGGTGCTTACCGGTGCACTGATTGAACCCGAAGTGCAACAGCTGGCGGTGCTAGCCGGGAAACTCGCCGGAGAAGAAAGGCAGGTAGGCCGGGTATTGTGGGACTGTGGAGAAGCAATTGGAAGATGAGTAAGTAGGTGCGGGGAATAAGGATAGTCGAGGGGACTTTATACAGCTGGAACGAAGGGCCTGGACCCCTCTGCACGAAATCGACGGGGAAGAAGAGAGGGGCCGGTTTAGGCGTTTTGCGCAAGGTGAGGGTGCGGCGGTGAGTAAATTCTCATTCGAACCAGCTCGTCGAGACGAAGACAATGGAATTGAAATCGTGTGAAACGATTAACTACAGAGAGAGAGAGAACATGATCGGGTAGTCGATGGGGCTGGGCTAAACACTGCCTCGCGCGCTGCTGGAGGTAGAAGGAGATGTCGTGGTTGTTGGATTTGGGCGAGTGAGATACATGCCGTCGGATCAGGGAGCCGGACACGCAAGACAACGAAATGAAATAGACATTAGGCGTTACGCTGTCATTTAAATCAAATGAATGATATAAATTTAATTACTATGGTTACACTAGGTTAAAACTTATAAAAATGATTTGGGGGGTCAAAAGAATCCCAAATGGCCCCAAATTTGGACCATAGGCACGAATTGAAGTCTAGATTAATGCTATATATTTATATTTTCGTTTTTCACAATATTTTCCCCTTAAACACTCCATAGCCCATTAATGTACATTTTTAATGCATTTTAAAACACCAACTTAATTTCTATTTTATTCCTTTTATAAAATTCGAGGTAAAATGCCTTTAAGTCAATTAGGAGTCCTGTCTCACCTTTAATTCTCTATTTCATTACTTTAATAGCAATTTGGAGGGGAGAGAGAGAAATGTGGGTGATTAATACATGAATCATTTATATTGCTCATTAATGTGTATATTAACATATTAAAATGAATGCATTATATGAAAAGACTTCTTTTTATTAAACAAGTGAGTAAATTCAAGATATTAAACACATTAAGATTCAAATAATCATTTCTCAAATAAATAACATATTAATATGAATTAAAATCATATTTCGATGAGAGAGAAACAATAAAGGTTAATATACCCATATATGAACTCAAATATACATTATTAATAATATATTTATCCAAAAAGCTCCAAATAAATATTATCTACTATATTATCCCATTAATGACAAAATTACATTATTAACCCTAACTTATCTCCTAATGTGGGTTATTTGTGCAAACACCCCTCAATTATCATAAATGAGGGTAAATAGTGATTTCAACATCAAATTATGCCCAAATTGCACATCGAGTCCAAAAATGATTCAAAAGGATGGAAAATTATGGAAAAGGTCCAAATGGACTATAAGGCCAAGAAAAGCTCAAAAGTGGGTAAATTGCAGGAAAGACCCTGAGATTCAGTATGTTACAACCCCTTACACTATATAGAGGTAGTGAACACTCTAATCAACATAGAGTTGGAAACCCAAGATGATGGGTAAACTGAGATGAGTGGTGAATGATACTATATGTATGATATGGGTGACATCCCTTGGATGATAAAAATATCACCTACTCCTACCTTGAAAAAAATATAAGGTTCAAATCTTATTTTATGCACAATATGTTATAATCCACCAAATGTGGTGTAGAATCCAAGAGAAAGTTTGAAACCCAATATACCCCATCCCTAGTGGAATGGGTTGTTGTATGAGAATTCAATAAGACATCTAAAATTTCATGCAATTATATGATGAGATTGATCCTTGAAGTAATGAAGAGATCATGAGTTTAAGGGTTTACCTAACATGGTAACCTGATAAGATACCTATCATGGATGCCCGATATGATAATCCTAGGTGGTAAATTAAGTTGGTATCTTGTATATAAACCACTTAAATGATCTATGATGAGGCATATACTCTATGCCTGATACGGTGCATACTTTATGCACGATATGACACCAAGAATATAGCTTATACCCGATATGGGGTCAAGCACCTAGCTCATACTTAATATAAAGCTAATCTGAAATGATAAGATCTAAGTGATAGTCCATATGATGTGGGTTTATGATATGCTGGTTAGGGAATTCATCCTAAACCATGACATGGTGATGTGGTTGTACCACATGCCCGATATGAATATATGACATGAAGTAAAGGATGTGGTTTAAAGTTTAATACGATAATACCTACATCTTGATACCCAATATGGAAGAGACACTTCAATCATGTGTGATTGATTGAGTGACATATGTTGAATGTGGTGTTTAATGAAAGATAATGTGAATGTTTAATGATGGACTAATATTCCTCAAAGAGGAGGATTTAATCAAAAATATGATGTATTCAACGTCCTAGAGAGGATGAGAGAGAAACACATACTTTGTGTTGATAAGAATTTCACAATGAATGATGAGAATAAATAAGTATGATTGAATACTTATGATATCAATATGTGCTCCTAGATGTGTGGAGTAATGAATTAGGGTTTGCAATGATAATATGAACTTGAAACCCTATTCGACTATAAAGGGAAACCCTAACCCTAATGATGGGAAGGTTGTATTTCTCTTATTGCATAAGCCTTGTTAGGCATGTTAAATACTTGTACATCAAGTATAATGATTAATTAGTCTTGTGACCCATGCGTATAATTGTTGCCTAGTGAAACATGACAAGATGATTAATGGGCCTTGTGAGCTATGTGTATAATTGTTGCCTAGTGAAAGGTGACAAGATGTTTAATCTTCCTTGTGAGCCATGTGTATAATTGTTTCCTAGTGAAAGGTGACAAGATGATTATGGGCCTTGTGAGTCATGTGCATAATTGTTGCCTAGTGAAAGGTGGCAAGATGTTTAATGGGCCTTGCGAGCCATGTGTATAATTGTTGCCTAGTGAAAGGTGACAAGATGTTTAATGGGCCTTGTGAGCCATGTGTATAGTTGTTGCCTAATAAGAGGTGACAATATAATCAAACCATGTAGACTATGTGAAATACTTGTACTACATGTAAAATGAATACCTTGGTATGAGGACCTAGAGGTAATAGTTACTTGTTAAAGAGGTAATAATGATATGTGATGATCTAGGGGTTTGAATACCCAGATCCAGTAATCATGATGATAATGATATGAAGGGATGAGGATCCCCAGTAATGTGTTAATGGGTTGAGATCCCAAGTACTAAGTATCTAAATGTGTTTAAAAGACTTGAATAGATGTATTACACCTTTCTTGTAGCATGTGTTGTGATTAATAATGATGACTTGATTGATGCTAAAAGAATGTTGTAATACATGTAATACATCATTAGGAACTACAAAATGTTGCCCTGACCATAGATCCATCAGCGTCAGAACTTGCTGAATGGTGAACCGGGTTCCCCGTGGCATAGCCTGAAATGCATGTTTTGAATATGTGGGGCTGACGCGTAATAGTGAACTGACACGTGGCTTGGAGCATGGTGCCTATGTGACCATGGCTTAGAGTATTGTTCCTAAGTGACCATAACTGAATAATTGGGGACGATTGTTGCATATGTTCCCCTAAGAGAGCATAGTTGACATTGTAGCTCTAAGCGACGATGCCTACGTACCCTGGCACAGCTATATTGCAGCTACCATGAGATGTCCTGCTATGCTGAAGTGGTCTCGTACTGACCGAGACAAGGGAGGTCATGGCAACCAACTCTTCCATTGACCTTGTATGGTACCCACTTGTGAGAAGTTTGTGGTAAGTTGGAGATGAATGGGGTATGCTTCACTTCCTCAGGGCATAAGTGTGATTGTAAAATATGTCTAGCCGTGTAGCATATCTGCTTAAGGATCGAATACAGAAAACATTATTTGATGCGCAATACAGTTATACATCTTAGTTCATAGATGTTATTTATGTTTCGTTATATTCTTTATAAAGCAGATAGATGATTTATAACTCTACTATGGGTAGACGCAATGTTCTCCTTGAGAAAGAAGATTATCTTATTCTATTCATACAATGATTAATCATGCTTGTTAAATATAAAAGAACCCCTGCTCAGTTTTATAATGTTTATCTGCAATAATAATATGGTTGGCAAAGATTTATATCTCTCACTGGGACAATTGTCTCACCCCATGGGATCCACAATTTTTAGGTGGACGTGCACAAGGTGGTGAAGACCTTTCTGTAAAAGAGGAACAACAGCCGAGGCAGTAGTGACAACTCAGGTTGAGTGTACTGTCTATCATGTCTTGTAGATAGAAGTCCTATGTGTCGTCTCTATGCTCTCAGGTCCTTGGAATTGGTTAATACTGGTTCATGAATGATCTAAATTTTTTTTTCATTCAACTAACTACTTATTCAAATACTGGTTACATCAGCATTATTATTGACTCTGTCTAAGTCTTGGCTATACAGATTTGAGATCTCCTTGGGCGGTCGTTGGTAGAAACGACAATGATCTTTGTTCTTTAGCTGTAACTTTGCTAGGCTATCTGCTAGCGCGTTACTTGTTCTTCTCTTGAAACAGATTTCAATGTTCATCTGAGTTTTCTTCCTGATCTTCGCAAGCCAGAGAGCAAACCTAGGCCAGGTTTTATCATCTTCCTTGATCATCCTCACCGCCACACTGCAGTCTGATTCTAGAATAACAGCAGGCCAGCTATGTAGTTCAGCTTGTTCCAGCGCTAACAGAATTCTGGTGAGTTCAGCTTCAGTAGCAATGGATGTTTCCACCGGCATGCCCCATGCCCCAACCCATTCTCCTTTGTGGTTCCTGGCTATAGCAGCTGCAGCTGCCCCCCGTTTTGTAACTACTGCATCCACATTAACCTTAATGGTTCCACGTGGTGGTGCTGTCCATGCTTCGCCTCTAATATGTGTGGGTTTAGAAGAGGTGGCCGCCCAAGCCATCCCATGCAGTCGGATGTCCCTCCTTATACTTTCCCATGTATGTTCCTTGCTTAAGTGGTTCTCTTCAATGATGCTACTATTTCGTGCTTGCCACAACCCATGGAAGATCACCCAGAATTCTTCTTCTTGGAGGCCAGCCTCCTTGACAGTGAATTTGCATCACGTCTCAATATTTCTTGCTGCAAAGAATGGTTGCTGCTTGGTCAAAGAGATGTGTTCCTGCCACACAAATTTGGATACACCGCAGTCCCGTAAGGCATGGATTAGAGACTCATCTTCTTCCTCACATCTAGGACAAGTGCCCACCTCCGTCATGTGTCGGTATTTCCTTCTTACGTTTGTGAGGAGTGCATCTTGTCGAGCAAGCCAAGCGAAAGTCTTTATTCTGCCCACCATTCGTAATTTCCACGGTGACTCCCACTTCCCCGGCGTCACTAATTCTTTTTGCCTTCTAATCAACTCGTAAGCTGAGCTTGTGGTGAAAGCACCATTGCAAGTATGCCTCCAGCAACTGCGATCCGCCATTTCATCTGCTAAGGGTGTATGTATTTGGAGAATTTGTTGTACGATATCATTCTCGAACCAGTCCTGTAGGAATGCTATGTCCCATCGTCCTTCCTCAATGACTAGGGAGCTTACTTTCAGGTTTGTTATGTCATATGGGATTGGTCTCTTGGCTACCTCCGTAAGCCTCAGGTGCTCATTCACCCATATATCATCCCAAACGTTCACTGAGTTTCCGCTCAAGGGGATCATCCTGATGTTGTCCTTCATGAATTGATGTGCTGCTGCGCAGGCTTTCCCTAGTCTCGAAAGTGAGCCTTCTCCCCCTACACTGCATCTGTTAAGGCGTTTCCGCATCACTTTGCACCAGGTAGTCTCCCTTCCGGATAGAAGATCCCAAGCATGTTTAGACAATAGCGCTTGATTCCAGTCCCTCATCATTTTAATTCCCAAACCTCCCTTGCTTTTTGAACTAGTAACCTTATCCCAAGAAACCAAGGAAATGGACCTGCTTCTGCTTCCTCCCCATATGAATTTCCGTATGATGTTGTCTAGCCGATCGCAGAGAGTGAGGGGTAGGATCACTGTCTACATAGCATAAGTAGGAACTGTTTTTGCATGGATTTTGTGAGGCATAACCTCCCTGAGAGAGACAAGCTCCTTGCTGCCCAGGCACTGACTTTACCCTACACCTTCTCGACAATGTCTGCATAGGTATGCTTCGTCACTCTGGAATGAATGATGGGTACTCCAAGGTAGCGCCCAAGGTCATTTGTGAATTGAAAGTGACAACTACGCTGGATCTGTCTTTGGACCGATGTGGGAATACTAGCAGAGAAGAATATGTGAGATTTGGATGATGAGATGGATTGTCCGGACGCCTGTTCGAATATCTTGAAGCATTGAAAAATACACCTCATTTGTTCCTTGGTCGCCTGAGCAAAAAGGATCAGGTCATCTGCGAAGCACACATGAGCAACCAAGATACCCGATTTGCCCAGCTTGACTGGCCTCCATTTCCCGTTGCAAGAATGCTCCTGAATCATCTGGCTTAGCTCTTCAATGCATAGCACAAAAAGGTACGGGGAGATTGGATCTCCCTATCGCAACCCTCGACTTGTTTTAAAGGGGCGAGATGTCTTTTCGTTCCATATCAGTGAGATATCACCGCCTGAGATTGAGTTGATAATGTAAGTTTTAATGGAAGCTGGAATTCCCACATGGTCCAAAGTATCCTGGATGAACTTCCATGACATTTGATCATACACCTTCATTAGATCGATCTTAATTGCCATGGTCTTCGCTCCCTTTGGATTCTTCATGCCATGTATAATTTCCTAGACCAGCGCAATGTTGTCTGTGATCCGACACCCTGGAACAAAGCTGCTCTGCTCCTCAGAGATCCAGCTAGGGATATACTTCTTAAGCCTTTCCACCATGATTTTAGAAGCTAACTTCAGCATGATATTGTTCAAGGAAATGGGGCGCAGCTTCTCGCACTTCTCTGGGTTTGGACATTTGGGGATTAAGATAATAGTGGCATTGCAGACCTCATCTGGAAGGGGATTCCCTTGTAGCATGTCCTGAATCGACTAGGTAACTGAGTGTCCAAGAGTATTCCATTTATATTGCAAGAACTCTGCATTAACGTCGTCGGGCCCAACAGCTTTGTAAGCCTGCATTTTGTTCAGCACATGTTGTACTTCTGCATACGTTGGTATTGCAGCAAGTCTAGCGGCCTCCTCTCCACTTAGATGTTTGAAAACTCCTGGGATACTGGCTTCGGGTCTGTGGTTACTGGAATGGCAACTCTCAATCGGTGCAGACAACGCCTTTTCGAAGTGGGTAGTTACCATGTGCATGATCTCCTTTTCATCGGTGATTCAGTCACCCTGTTGGTCTTTAAGAGCCAGCATGGTGTTGGTTCACTTCTGCTGCTTCACCCAAGCTTGGTAGAAGCGTGTGTTATTGTCTCCATTGCGGAGCCAATTAATGTGTGATTTTTGCTTCCAGTCCTCTTCTTTCTCATTGATAATCACCTGCAACTCAGCTTGCATATTAGTGCATAAAGAATCAGTGATGGGATCATACCAATCGGCGAGCATCCTTTGAAGGGTGTTGATGTTATGGAACAAGTGGTTTCTTTCCTTTGATTTCTTTTTCCTTTTTATCCCTCTCCCAATTAAGGATATGATGTCTTACCGAATTGAGAGATGAGTAGAAATCTGTTGTACCTTTCCATTTGGAACCCAACATGTTTTTGTAGTCCTCCTCCTTGTTCCAGCTTACTGTAGTTAGGAATCGATGAGGGCATCTTTCTTCCTTCTTCATACAAAGCAGGAGGGGGCAATGGTCGGATGAAATTCTGGCTAAATGTATCAAATTGGCAGTCGGAAACGAGTTCATGAATTCAATATTTGCAGCGGCTGTGACGTCCCCGGATTTTTCTAAAACTTAATTTGATGTGTGACGTCCAAATTAAAACTCTCACCTCAGTGAGGTTCCCAATTTAAACATCCCACACAAGGCTAAGAAGAAGAAAATCAGAGGAAGTCATAAGGAAACACAGTAGCACAAGCACATGAACAATAATAAAACCACAACACATGTTCACCATTCAACATATAATTACAACATGAATTGTTACAACATTTGATATTACATATTGAACAACAAACTATAACATATACATGTGCTACAGTAAAACAACAAGATCTTAAGACAACAGGTCCACCTGTACATCAACTCGCCACACAACTCTCACTATCCTGGATCTTCAAGAGCATAACCACAACCTAAACAAAAGATTACATGCGGTACACATCAGCACAATATTTCAAGAATATTGTACTGAGTACGCCTACGTGTCTTTTTATATACCTCTAATCATATCTTGGGAGTAAGATAAAACTAATACTTGGCAGTAACAAAAGAATATAAGAAAACGTATACTTGCACAAAGATATTCATTAACAAAAGAGAACACATATTTTAAGCACATTTTCCATTATATATCCATGCATTTTCCACCTAAGGGAATAATGCATCATCTCTTCTACCAAAGAGAATGAGATGTAAGGCCTTATGATCTACTACCAAAGAGTTAGATCATTGTACAATGTGATCTGCTACCAAAGAGAATGATCACTTTTCAGCACTATGCTACCAAAGAGAATTAGTGCTTTCATATAATGGAACAGATATATTATGTTTCAAGTGTTCATAGCCATAAATATGGAAAATCAAGCAAGATATCATACAAGAACAATCATTTCATCCAATATCATATTCCAAGTATTTTACTATGTATATAGCACAAGCATATTCTATAATAAGCCAAGTAAGAGGTAACGGCGTACCTTCCAAAGAGACATCCAATTCACAACATATTCCTGATATCAACTATATCCTTGATTAAACTTGATTAAGACAAGACCATAAACTATCATCAGGTTCTCATCGTCTTACATCTTATCTTAACCCTAATTACGTCCATATTAGGGTTTAGCTTAGTTCATTAGGATGTGTACATCATTACTTGCATTCTTGTCTTAGAATTATCATACTAATGTCATATTCCATATTATTTACTCATTAATTGATAGTCATATTTTCCATCATTATGTGAACCTATTAGCCTTAGGTTACATGCATTAACCTAAATCAGGGTTTCATACCATGTATTAAGGGTCAACTTCATATAACATGAATTATATGCATCATCATGATCTCATCATTAAATCTGAGATTCCAAATATGGATATGAGCTTACTCTGTAAATTTCATCAATTCTTGAGCATGCATGTATTTAATACATTTTATTTAGGGTTATTGCCCTAATTAGTCATATTGAGAAAATTACATGATTTCGTACATCAACATGATCATCCTTGACATCAGGTGCATTATAAACATTATTATGGAGTTACTGCCATTTTTCCATAATTTTATGTCATCATTTGCTATTTATTATCCACTAAACAAGCATTACACATCTTTCATGATATCACTGAGATTTGAGCATCAAAAGCTTGATATTATAGTTCCAGGTTGTTCTACGCATTTTTCTGTGAATTTTGGAATATTGTTTGTATTTTTCTGATGCTTGAGCAAATTTCTATGATTTATTGAAAAACTGAGCATTTTACCTTTTTGGGCGAATAGGAGCTCGCCACATGTCCATGAGGCTGGCGTGGCTCCTTGATGAGCCGGCCGGTCTAGCTCCTGGATCCGGTTGGCTAGAAATTGGGCCCGGTTCCACTCCCTTCTCTCACACACGACTGGACTCTCTCTGTCCTCGCATTTTCTCACGTGAGTCGCCTGGTGTTTCTCCGCAGCGCTGGAGCGCCGCCGCAAGGCTGGACCTCCGGTGAGGGATAGGTGCCGCTATCCCCTTCTCGGCTTCAGATGGTGCTGCCTTAGACCTCGTCCAGGCTCCCTCAGCATCGTTGGCCTTGAGGCCACCTCCTCCGTTGAAGCTCCTTGCGGCTGGGGAAGCTCACCGCCGTCGGCCTCTGTAGGGGTGGAGAAAAGAGGCAAAAGGCCTCTGCTCAAGGCACCGCTGCGAGGTTGGGTCTTCTCTAGCGAGCAATCCGGACCACCGAGTACTCCTCCCGACCTCTGTGTCTGTCAGCCCGGTCCGCCCTTCTTCCTCTCTCCGCACCACATCACAGGTGTGGGCAGGCCGCCACGGTCGTGTTCGTTCACGAACATGGCGCCTGCCTCCCTTGTCCACAGTGCACGCCACCGCTGTCTGCTTGCTCCCGAACTAGCACCTCCGTGTCTCTCCTAGCTTCTTCGGCTCGGCTCCGCTTGGCTTCTCGCACCAGTGTGGGTGCCAGGGTGGCCGGTGTCCTTTTCCTTCTCCTCAACCACTGATAGCCCTGAAATCTCCTTCTTCAGGTCGGAACTCCATCAGCCTCCACATTAGCATGTCCACCGCAGTTGCTTCCTTCCTGATCCAGATCGTTGCTCCTCATTGCAGATTCGCCTCACAGATTACTTTAGATCCGGCTTCCACATACTCTCCGCTGTATGGATACACCACGGCAAGGACATGGAAGTATCTTGCTCCTCCTCAAGGTCCCTCACGCAACCTGCTGTGAGTCGTCGGCTAGCTCTCGGGGTTGTGGGAGAAGGGCTCCCGCTCTCACTATAACACAAACCGATGCAAGCAAGGACTCTGTGGGTAGCCTTAATCAGGTGTAGGAAACCGTCTGCTCCGTCCACTCCTCAACCCACAACAAGGTTACTCGAAGATGTGGGAGAAACCAATTCTAAACGAGATTGTGACTGTTGCTATGAAACCAATCTCCCCAGCCATCAGATGTATCCAAGGGTCACGATGATCTTTTCTGAAGGCCAAACCGTGGCTCACTCATGCCATCGGTCTCAGCCAAACTATGCTTATCACAAGTTATGGTTGAAGAGATATTAGACCTTGATGTACACCAAAAGCACCTTATCACTATATGCATACCTACACAACTCCATCTAAGAACATCAAAGGTTACAGAACTTTAAACATAGCTTTGTTATCATCCTTGCTACATCTCATCAAATCTTGGTCCCAATATATCAATATTTAACCAATGAATTAATTTCCTCAAATAGGCATAAGCTTATGGATCTTAATCATTATATAAACCTCAATTAACACTCTAACTTTACTAAAAACACTTGTGATTCTCAAAACAACTCAACATACATGACTTCACTTGTGTCATTGGACATTTAGGGTTCTAAAAGTCCACTCCATCACATCCTACACATCTTAAAAGAATTTCCGTCCTCGGAATTAAGCCAGAAAACCCACTTTGTCACATCATATACATCTTAAAAGAACTTTCGTCCTCAAAAGTAAACCATACTCATACTTCCTGGGAAAACCTTATCTTGCCTTCATCCACATGTAGGCACTATTCTATGTGTAACATATCTGGAAGGTTATCTAGAACCAGGTATGCAAAGCACTATTAGGAAGTTTACAAACATCTTGGGTGCACAAACACTCCATTCAGGGTTGAACTCAAGGTTTAGAAGCTTAGCTTATGTCATTCCATATCTTGCATATTAGGGTTTCATCTTCATCTTTATTCATGCGTTATTATTCAACATCATATTACCATGTTCCCAAGGAGTTAACCCAAGTTAACCCATACATCAAGGTATCATCAACATTTTATTGAGCTAATTATTAGAACATGTTCAACATTAACATATGCCTTTTAGGTGGGAGTTAACTAAAGTTAACCCACTTTATTCATCTAGATCATATCAGGGTATCATAATCATTATGTTGTTCTAACTATCAAATTATACTTTTCATCTTTATTAAGCACTTAGATTAACATCTCATGTAACATGTTTCATTTCATATGATTTTATTTCCTTGCTCGAAATAAATTGCATCATTTACTAGTGATTTTCATCACAAGATTAACCAACACTATCACATTATCATCGTTATTCATTTCTACGGTTAATCGCTTGTGCATTAATATTTATTAAACCATCTCTAGGTTTCCATCGTATCATGTATATAAGCACATCTCAAAACTAAATCACATTCTTACATATATTATATCATGGTTGTGCTAAACAAAATTATGTGAGTGACTTTTTAAACATATATCAAAACTTTATCTAGTCCAAATGAGGTTCTCGCAACCCTTATCACGAAGATAGTGCATTGCTCATTCTCTCTGAGCTAACTCAACTCTATGAGTATCTCATATGCATATACTTTATCTTTCCTCTTAGCTTAGGGTGCTCAGATTACCTCATTGGCACTAGTGATAGCCTTACAAGCTCTAGCCACATAAGCACAAACCAAAACATGCTATGAAATACTCTTCATAGGTCTTCTTCCCATGAAACATCTTACCCAAAACTTTATTATATACACCACTAGATTCCTATGTGGGAAACCACTAACCCGAGCATGAGGCTTCACAGAAACTAAAAACATAGCTACCTCCTCCAGGGTCTTGGGCTCTCTCCCTCACCCAGATGGCAGGCACTCATATTCATATTCACATATGCACATGTATCCAGCCTCTCTCTGTCTCTAGGGTTTGGTCCTCCCAAGGACATCTAAGGTTCAACAAAACTATAGGAATCATACAGAAAGCAACTCAACTCAATCACTCAGGAGTAGTCTAGTTTAGGACATATCATATCCCATATCTCATATATTTTACATATTGTGGAGTCTAGGATCTCTGACCTTCTCCCTGTGGGTCTCGCTCTCTCTTGAGCTAACCCCAAAGCTGATCCTAACACTAGAGGTCCACTTTTGTAAAAGAATTTGAGGCTAAAGCTGACTCACATCTTATCTTAACTTAACATAACTTATCACATAAAATCCTAGTTACTTGCATCATCAAAATTGATCTTGCATCCTTAAACTGAACTTAAGTCCTCAAAGACAAACATACATCATCATAAACTATCTTATATCATCTCTATCAAACTTATATCATATCATCAAAACTTATATCATCTATTCCATCTATCATATATTCCAACAAGGCTCTAGACATCTAATCTAGAACTACTCTCTCTTCTAGACTGATGTCATTCACTTTCACTTAGGTTGCATGACCACCTCCTACTCGTACATGTGTGGGGACACATTTTTGTAATACATATATGAAATAAAATATTATATAGTTTTTCTCCGATAAAACATGCGTCAGAGAAAACTATCAAGGTTCGATCCGCTTGGAGTCAAAAACCAAATCCTGAAAACGAGTGTCCCACACATAGTAGAGAGTCCAGTATCATGAAAACTAAGGAAAGGGGTGAGAAAATGGTGTAGACTAGTGTAGCTACTCTAGACAATGAGTGCCATATGTCTAGGGTTTCTCTTCCTTTGATGCACATCATTTCCAAATAGTGCTACGTCCCATACCACTGCACCACAAGGAAAGAACGACATCTAAGAACTTGCTATGCCACAAGCACTAGTCTAGACCTAGTTCTCATACATCTAGGTGCTAACCTAGAGGCTAGGTCAGATCTAGTCTCTAAAAGACGATGAATCTAACCCTAAAAGATTATTAAGTTCATGGTTCTTTAGTTTTGTGTTGTATAATGAGCAAATGTCAGGCTTTGCTATTGTTCATGCTCTGATACCACCTGTGACGTCCCCGGATTTTTCTAAAACTTAAGCTGATGTGTGACGTCCAAATTGAAACTCTCACCTCAGTGAGGTTCCCAATTTAAACATCCCACACAAGGCTAAGAAGAAGAAAATCAGAGGAAGTCATAAGGAAGCACAGTAGCACATGCACATGAACAATAATAAAACCACAACACATGTTCACCATTCAACATATAATTACAACATGAATTGTTACAACATTTGATATTACATATTGAACAACAAACTATAGCATATACATGTGCTACAATAAAACAATAGGATCTTAAGACAACAGGTCCACCTGTACATCAACTTGCCACACAACTCTCACTATCCTGGATCTTCAAGAGCATAACCACAACCTAAACAAAAGATTACATGCGGTACATGTCAGCACAATATTTCAAGAATATTGTATTGAGTACGCCTACGTGTATTTTTATATACCTCTCATCATATCTTGGCAATAAGATAAAACTAATACTTGGCAGTAACAAAAGAATATAAGAAAACGTATACTTGCACAAAGATATTCATTAACAAAAGAGAACACATATTTTAAGCACATTTTCCATTATATATCCATGCATTTGCCACCTGAGGGAATAATGCATCATCTCTGCTACCAAAGAGAATGATATGTAAGGCCTTATGATCTACTACCAAAGAGTTAGATCATTGTACAATGTGATCTGCTACCAAAGAGAATGATCAGTTTTCAGCACTATGCTACCAAAGAGAATTAGTGCTTTCATATAATGGAACAGATATATTATGTTTCAAGTGTTCATAGCCATAAGTATGGAAAATCAAGCAAGATATCATACAAGAACAATCATTTCATCCAATATCATATGCCAAGTATTTTACTATGTATATAGAACAAGCATATTGTATAATAAGCCAAGTAAGAGGTAATGGCGTACCTTCCAAAGAGACATCCTATTCACAACATATTCCTGATATCAACTATATCCTTGATTAAACCTGATTAAGACAAGACCATAAACTATCATCAGGTTCTCATCGTCTTACATCTTATCTTAACCCTAATTACGTCAATATTAGGGTTTAGCTTAGTTCATTAGGATGTGCACATCATTACTTGAATTCTTGTCTTAGAATGATCATACTGATGTCATATTCCAGATTATTTACTCTTTAACTGATAGTCATATTTTCCATCATTATGTGAACCTATTAGCCTTAGGTTACATGCATTAACCTAAATCAGGGTTTCATACCATGTATTAAGGGTCAACTTCATATAACATGAATTATATGCATCATCATGATCTCATCATTAAATTTGAGATTCCAAATATGTATATGAGCTTACTTTGTAAATTTCATCAATTCTTGAGCATGCATGTATTTAATACATTTTATTTAGGGTTATTAGCCCTAATTAGTCATATTGAGAAAATTACATGATTTCTTACATCAACATGATCATCCTTGACATCAGGTGCATTATAAACATTATTATGGAGTTAATGACATTTTCCCATAATTTTATGTCATCATTTGCTATTTATTATCCACTAAACAAGCATTACACATATTTCATGATATCACTGAGATTTGAGCATCAAAAGCTTGATATTATAGTTCCAGGTTGTTCTACGCATTTTTTTGTGAATTTTGGTATATTGTTTGTATTTTTCTGATGCTTGAGCGAATTTCTATGATTTGTTGAAAAACTGAGCATTTTACCTTTTTGGGTGAATAGGAGCTCGCCACGTGTCCATGAGGCTGGCGTGGCTCCTTGATGAGCCGGCCGGTCTAGCTCCTGGATCCGGTTAGCTAGAAATTGGGCCCGGTTCCTCTCCCTTCTCTCACACGCGACTGGACTCTCTCTGTCCTCGCGTTTTCTTGCGTGAGTCACCTGGTGTTTCTCCGCAGCGCAAGAGCGCCGCCGCAAGGCTGGACCTCCGGTGAGGGATAGGTGACGTTATCCCCTTCTCGGCTTCATATGGTGCTTCCTTAGACCTCGTCCAGGCTCCCTCAGCATCTTCAGCCTTGAGGCCACCTCCTCCGTGGAAACTCCTTGCGGCTGGGGAAGCTCACCACCGTCGGCCTCTGTAGGGGTGGAGAAAAGAGGAAAAAGGCCTCTTCTCAAGGCACCGCTGCGAGGTTGGGTCTTCTCTAGCGAGCAATCCAGACCACCGAGTACTCGTCCCGACCTCTGTGTCTGTCAGCCCAGTCCGTCCTTCTTCCGCTCTCCGCGGCACATCACGGGTGTGGGCAGGCTGCCACGGTCGTGTTCGTTCATGAACACGGCGCCCGTCTCCCCTGTCCGCAGCGCACGCCACCGCTGTTTGCTTGCTCCCAAACTAGCACCTCCGTGGCTCTCCTAGCTTCTCCGACTTGGGTCCGCTTGGCTTCTCGCACCGGTGTGGGCGCCAGGGTGGCCGACGTCCTTTTCCTTCTCCTCAACCACTGATAGCCCCAAAATCTCCTTCTTCAGGTCAGAACTCCATTGGCCTCCACGTTAGCATGTCCACCGCAGTTGCTTCTTTCCTGATCCAGATCGTTGCTCCTCATTGCAGATTCGCCTCACATATTTCTTTAGATCCGGCTTCCACATACTCTTCGCTGTAAGGCTACACCACGGCAAGGACATGGAAGTATCCTGCTCCTCCTCAAGGTCCCTCACGCAACCTGATGTGAGCCGTCGGCTAGCTCTCAGGGTTGTGGGAGAAGGGCTCCCGCTCTCACTATTCTTAACACAAACCGATGCAAGCAAGGACTCTATGGGTAGTCACAATCAGGTGTAGGAAACTGTCTGCTCCGTCCACTCCTCAACCCACAACAAGGTTACTCGAAGACGTGGGAGAAACCTATTCTAAACGAGATTGTGACTGTTGCTATGAAACCAATCTCCTAAGCCATCAGATGTATCCAAGGGTCACGATGATCTTTTGTGAAGGCCAAACCGTGGCTCACTCATGCCACCGGTCTCAGCCAAACTATGCTTATCACAACTTATGGTTGAAGAGATATTAGACCTTGATGTACACCAAAAGCACCTTATCACTATATGCATACCTGCACAACTCCATCTAAGAACATCAAAAGGTTACAGAACTTTAAACATAGCTTTGTTATCATCCTTGCTACATCTCATCAAATCTTGGTCCCAATATATCAATATTTAACCTATCAATTAATTTCCTCAAATAGGCATAAGCTTATGGATCTTAATCATTATATAAACCTCAATTAACACTCTAACTTTACTAAAAACACTTGTGATTCTCAAAACAACTCAACATACATGACTTCACTTGTGTCATTGGACATTTAGGGTTCTAAAAGTCCACTCCATCACATCCTACACACCTTAAAATAATTTCCGTCCTCAGAATTAAGCCAGAAAACCCACTTTGTCACAGCGGCCCTATCCAATCTTTCTTGCAGCATTCCATGCTTGTAAGTGAATCTTACTCCTGAGAACCCAGATCAGATAAACCGGATTCCATCAACATTTCTTTGAAAGTCCTGGCTTCTCTATAATTATACCAGTTGCTCCTGACTTTTTTAGCAGGTGAGAGGGTTGTATTGAAGTCACCAAGGATAACCCAAGGTTCTTTGATGCTTCTGCTCAACTTTATGATGTGTTTCCATAGGAGCTGACGAATAGCGAGGTGAGGACTGGCATATATAAACGAGACCACCATACTGTCGTTAAACCTGCAGGTGATGAACTTTCTGTGGTAGCACAGGATTTGAACTCTTAGTTGATCATCTTTCCAGCACACCCATATACCTCCAGCAAACCCCCTGGCCTCCACCCGATAAGAGAATTTGAAGCCCAGGCGTTTGATAGTTTTTAAAGCTTTATTTTCACTTATTCGTGGTTCAAGAACAGCTACTACATCAGGTTTGTGTTCCCTCATGAAATCCATCAGAGTGGAGCACATATCTTTGTTACCAATACCCCTAACATTCCAACACATAATGTTCATATTGGTTCGAGCTTTGTTGTGTGAACGACTTCTTCTTGGATATAAACACAGGTAAATTAACTTAGCAAGAGTTTGTCTCAGTGGCCTTGCCCTCATCAATCTTCTCGATCTGCGGCGACTCCTGTCTCTGGTGCTTCTCGCCAGAAAAAGTCTACCCATTCTCTACACTTTCAGTTATAGCTTTATCCAAGCGGGTGCTTCTACGCTTTCCTGTCCCTGTATCTGTTGGTTTGCCCCTCCTTTTCGTCGAGATGCCACTGGTCGCTCCGACTTTCCGTGGTTGCAGGGCCTTTGCCTTCTCAGTAACTCCTTTTCCAACCTTGGATCTTCTAAGTTGAGTCGTCATGGAGGTCTTTTCTGGCATTGTATGCTTGTTCTCTTCCTTTTCTTTTTCTTTAGTGATAGTGGTGGCAGCTGGTTCGTCTTCCATGTCCTCAATGGTTATAACCTCATCTACAGTTGGATTGACTGCTTTGTGCTTTCCGTCGCTGATGTCTCCTTTTTGCATAGCATTCTCCTTTGTCAATTTGTTGCCCACTGTGTTAGTGATGTCCCCCAAAGTCCTTTTACCTTTGTTACCAGCAGCATTCCGGTCACCAGTATGCACAGTGGTAGTCTTCTTTTTTCTACATATCTTTGCGGTTTTGTGAATATTTTGCTACTGATCTGTTTCATGGACCGTACCAACGTTAGTCCTTTGCAAGCCGTCTCCTTCATCCTCCTGTAGTCCTTCAAATCTGTTCACATGAACATCCATGGCCGCTTCCTGTATTCTATGATGCCTCTTTCTGCCCCATTTTGTCCTCTGCGTTTGCCAACCTCCTGTATTATTTAAAGTGTTACCGCCTTCACTTGTTGGTCGAATTGATTCAGTTTGTGTTTCTTGTTCCTCCTCTTCAGTGCCCTATTGAGGGCAGTTCTTTGAGATGTGTCCCTCCATTCCACATTTGTCACACGCCCATGGGAATCCTTCATACACAACTTCATAGTGTCTTCCGTTTATAAGGATGGAACTCACCAGCTCCTTGTTCGTATTTATTTCTATCGCCAGTCTGGAAAATCGGCTCCTCGATCTATTCTCTGTATAGCTGTCTACCTTGACTAGACTCCCCAACGCCATGCCAATATATTCAAGCATGGTTTCTACATACATGTGTAATGGTAGATTCATTACTCGTACCCATGTTACTATATAGTCTGGGAATGATGTAGTTGGCTGGAAAAGAGGGTACCAGGCCCAGACAATGACATTGCACCTGAATAGCTTCCAAGGACCACCTGTGAGAGCCGTTTCGTAATCATGCTTGCATGACATCTGCATTACGAAGTGCCCATGTTCCAGTTCAGACATATTAAACCTTCCTTTGATTTGCCATAGAAGCTTCAGTTTATCCCTCAAGGACATGTACCCGACCTCGGTTCCGAGCATCTGCACGACGACGACATACCTCCACGGGCGGGCCAGGTCTTCCTCTGCATCTGGATCGACGATGATACTTGGAATCCCATCATCGTCAATCAGTGATACCGCCCCCAGCGGTAGGTTCTGTTCAAACAGATTCTCCAAGAAGAACTCCTCCCGATCTGTTGGGTTGCCGCCGCTAGGGTTCTTCTTCGAGTTCACGATGTCTGCGAACGAGACGGCTCTGTCCACGGTTCCAGTCGTCTGTTCTGGGCTTTTATTTCCTTGAAGTTGTTCCTCCGTTGCTCCCGGAAGACTCGCGTCTGGGTTCAGATGATTGTCGCTTAGGGTAGCGGTTCCTCTCATGCCTGCCACCGTGAAACTCAGACCTATCTCCGGTATGCAGTGGGCTGCTTTGCCCCGTTAAGTTTCCTCTATGTGGAGGATTTCATCCATCAGAACAATGTCCTCACCTTCTTTTGGGACATAGTCCGGTGAGACATGGGTTCCTTCCTTCGGATCCAGTTCCCTGCCATCACTTTTATCTCCCTGGGTTCCTCGTCCACTTTGATCGCCCCCTTCCCCGATCGCCCTTCTCCCCCCACTCGTGCTTCCGAACCCTAGCGCCTCCATGGCAACTTTGAATGCCTCGAGGTTTTATGTTGTTCCAGTATGTGTTTTGATAGAGCAATTGGCATATGTTGTCCTCGAGATGAGATGCAACAATGTTGTACAATGTAAATCATGATATTATGAGTTTTAGACCTTTCAGTAAAGGTTTTATGGACAAGGATCCCCTTGCAAAAATGGTTTTAAATATTAGTGATTTTTTTTAATCTGTTGTTTATGTTTATTTCTCTTAATTAGTAACGATTTGTTTTTTGGTTTGATGATGTTCGTTATAATATATATATATATATATATATATATAAATAAATATATATATATATATATATATATATATATACATATATACATATATATAACCTAACAACACGATAGCCTAGGGTTAGGTTTGGCTTGAAAGATCTAAAGTGGGGGTGAATAGAGAATTTTGGATAATTTAAAATTAATTAAACAATAAAACCAAAGAAGGTGGGGAAAATAAGGAAGGCACTTAGATGTAGAGTGGTTCCTACCTTGTAAATCAAAGGTAGTCAGTCCACTACCCAATTGTTTCCAATTGGAATTTTGAAAGTGATATATTTTATTACCTCACAAGGTTGTTACATAAAATACAATCACCTTCCACTCAAAGTAGCCTTCACCTTGAAGTAGCCTCAACCCTCTTGAAGCAGCCTTCTTGAAGTAACTCGAGCAATCCTTGGAGAAGCCTTAACCACCTTGAAGTAGCTCCACCACCTTGAGATAGCCTTCACCTAGAAGTTGCTCCAACCTCCTTTGAAGCAACCTTCTTGAAGTAATCACAAGCACACTTGGAGTAGCCTTCACTTGTTGAAGTAGCACCAAGTAACCTCCTTTCAACAACCTCAAACCCTAGGATTAGTCAAGGAGAACAAAATATAATATAGAAGAAATAGATTGGAAAAAAGAAAATACTTATCTAATGAAGTACAACTCTTTTATCCTATATAAAGCATTTAGATCTCCTCTCCACATAGGACGGATGTGGCTATATGTCATGGCTAGGAGATTATAACTATAGGACACAACTCTAGAGCACAAGGATGAAGATGGCAAGTGAATTTTAGCTTTGTTGCTCTCAATAGTGGATGCTCAAGTATAGCTTAGGTATTTTGTATGCATGTGGTGACATGGGTGTCCTAAGGCCTCTCCTATTTATAGGAATGGTTTACAAGTGTTTAGGGACATTGTAGGGAGTGTCTAGAGTGTTCTTAGTACTTAAATAGTTGTTAGGTGTATATTAGTTGGCTAGCAATTGCTAATTTGTTCGTGCTTGAAAAGAACAATCCATAACCGTACTGGATCGACAATTTGGTCGACCGAACTATGTCTCTGTCAAGATTTTTTTTGACCGACTCTGGTATTAAGGAAAAAAGTGTTGCAACGTTTGTTTTTAGCTCCCAACTACCAACCACTCAGTCTAATGGTCGCAAGCTTTAGACCGTTTCTTACTCGGTCGAGATTATTTTTGACCGAAGACTATTTTAGAGCACAATTGTGTAAGTTGTTGAACAATGCTCACAATTTTGACTGACGTGGTTCTCGGTCGACAAGAACTTTGACCGAGAGTGTCTCGGTCGACAAGTTCTTTCACTGAGGGTGCCCTTATTCTAGACTTTTGAATCACCTACTAAGTGTGTGTTTCAATGAGTGTTGGTGACTCTAACTTTGGGGGAAACCTATGTAAGGGTTATAAGTGGGTAGGGAAGATCTAACTCTTGATTTACATGATGTCTAAATACTTGTACATTATATTTTTGTACAAGTGTTTACATTTGAGTACAATCATGAAAATTTATACAAATAAGCACATTGATCTTCAATTTGCATTGATCTTAATCTTCCCACTTAGTAGGATTTATTTATTCCTTTGAAACCTGAAATACTCAAATAACATGTTAGATCCACAAGTTTGAATTGTTTGTCATCATTAAAACAAAGGGTATATTAATGTCTAATTTATCCAACATGGCTCTGGTGATCTGAGGCTACTGAGAAGGAGATCTCAACGTATGACGGGAGGAGGCCTCCTCCTCCCATCGACTAGGGGATGGAAAGTGAGGAGAAAAGTAATGTAGAAGGATCATATGCAAAACTAGGGAAGAAGAAAAAGCTATGGAGCCAGGTTCTTGGAGGAGTTTAGAAGTACATGACCAAACAGAAGTACGACCCACCAGCGACTGAAGATGGAAAGAGATTTGTGATGATTGATGAAGACACCTATGTTGGCATGGAGAAATCGTGGGAACACATGGTAGAAGTTCATGTGATGGGTAGAAGACCATACTATTATCAACTTCTTGCATGGATATGTAGGGTTTGGAAGCCTAAGGGAGGGTTTGACCTATACTCCAAGTCGAACAAGTTCTTCCTAGTAAGATTTGATAATGAAGAGGATAAACAATCTATTATTTATATGGGACTACAATGGTTCGATAGTCAATAGGTAGTTGTCAAAGAGAATCATACAAGAGATGATATGTAGAAGGATCAATTAATTATGATTCCAGTTTGGATTAAAATCCCAAGCATGGGGAGGAATTGGTAAGACAAAGCAGTGGGCATAGTCGCATCTGGTGTTGGAAGAGTACTCAGAGTCGACTTAAGATAAATTGAACAAGAATTACTGGGAGAGGCTAAGGCCTTAGTGGAGATCTGGGTTGATGAGGAACCACCTAAGGACGTGTGGTTGAATATGTTGAGGAAACCCAATCATTGTTGAAATACAATATCAACATATTCCTAAAAGATGTGTCGATTGTAAGGTATTTGGGCATGAGAAAGACTTCCCTATGATGGTACATGTAGAAGAGATTACAAAGGAAACTACTCCACAATGGAAGGAAGTCAATTGGAAGAAATAGAAGGAAGGTGAAACACTGAAGGAGAAGGCACCAATTTTGGAGAAGGAAATGACAATAGAGACTCACAATAGGTTTAGCAGCCTAGAGAATTCAGATGGTGAGATTGTAATCCAGAAGGACAAGGAACCTGAATAATCCATGATAGAAGCAGATGACTTAGGATTCAGGAATCTGAAAGACAAAAGAAGCCCAGAGGGGAAGAATAGTAAGACATGTAACAAGTCCAAGGTGCATGAGTCACGAAAAACTATATCATCTGGAAAGGTTACCTAAATGAATATCTTCATGTCTAATGTTCGTGGTTCCTGCAAACCACTTAAAAGAAGGGAGGTAAAGCAGGTAATAAAGAAGGTGTAAGATTCTATAACTGGCCTTGTGGAGATGAAGATCAAAATTTATTGCAAGGAACTTATAGGAAAAATGATTCATGTAAGGTGGAAGTGGATGTCTAACCATGACCACAATGCCAATGGTTGGGTGTGTGTTGGTTGGAATCTAAAATCGTGCAGTTTGGATAATCTGGATAGTGATGTTCAATAGATCACAACTCGATGTGTTAATAAGGGAGGTTTATTATTATCAAATAGTAGTCTATGTCAGGAACCTTATGAGCCAAAGATAGAGTTTATGGGAGAAACTTGAGAAAATAGTTGATCAAATCAGTACTCTATGGCTAGTTATTAGTGATTTCAACAATATTATTAAACGTGAGGAGAAAGAAGAATGGAGGGAGGTTACAAATGTTGTACTTAGTTCGTTCAACATCGCACTTGATAAGGCAAACTTGTGTGAATTGCCTACAATTGGCAATGAAAACTTTACTTGGCATAACAATTTGAAGAAAACTAAGATTATAGTGTGTAAGCTGGACCAAGCTTTAGTCAATTATGATTGGCTTGATAGCTTCTTGGGTTCAAAAACCTTACTACTAACATCTTGTTTCTCTGACCATGCTACTCTACAGGTAAAACTGAAAGATACAACCAAGAAAAAGAAACCTTTTTGCTTCCTCAATTTCTAGCAATCATGGTGTGGCTGTGAAAAGACATCCAAGATTCTTGGAATACAGAGATCCAAGGCAATCCTTTATATTTCTTCAACCAAAAACTTAAGACAGTGAAAATTGCTCTAAAGAAGTGGTTGTGGCAATATGTTAATTTGCAAATCTGATTAATAAAGAGAATAGGGAACTTGAAGATATTTCTAGAGTTCTTAAGAGGAATCCACTTGATGAAGATTTGATTCTTCAGATATGGTCACATATGATAGAATCAAGCAACTCGATCTTGCAAAGGAGAAATAGTATTGGCAGAGAAGATCTCAATAGGTGGAAATGGACATTGTAACACATCTCTATTTCATTCTATTGTGAAACGAAGAGACACAATAAATACCATTATACAACTATATGAATGTGATGGTAATTACATTGATGATAATGATGCAATCATAAAGACTACTACAAACTTCTTTCTAGAGTTATATAATGAAGATCATTAAAGTACTGAGGAGATGGGCGTAGACTGGATCAACCAGGTATATGAAGAGGAAAATGAAAAATTATGTCAAATTCCAAATGAAAGGGAGATCAAGGATGTGATTTGGAGCATCAGAGCTGATAAGAACCCAGGACCAGACAGATTCAATGGATACTTTTAAAGGCAAAAATGGGATACCATCAAAGATCACTTAGTTGATGTGATTACTTGGTTTTTAAATGGAGGAAATATATTGAAACAAATAAATCATGTTTTCCTTAGCCTTGATCTAAAGAAAGAGGCAATATCTTCACCAACTGACTTCAGGCCAATTCCCTATTATTTGATGTTGTACAAGATAATCACGAAGATTATTAATTCAAGACTGGAAGAAATCCTCATGAGGTAAATTTATCCAAACCAACGTTATTTTATCAAAGGCAAAAACATTAAGGATTGTATTATGCTTGCTTTAGAGTTTACTATCAATTTCAATGTAAAAAGAAGCACTCCTTCTGCTTTCATCAAACTAGATATTATTAAATCATATGACATCATCAACTAGAAATATGTTTGGAAATGTCTCAGTGGCCTGGTCTTTTTTGATAAATGGATTAGGATGGAAAAGCAATGTGTCACTACTCATACATTCTCTCTTTTGATCAATGGCAACTCTAGAGGTTTCTTCTCCAAGTCTAATGGTTTCCGTCAAGGAGACCCATTGTCCCCACTCCTTTTCACTATGGCAATGAAATCACAAATAAAAGAATCAAGACACACACAATCTAGAAGAGTTAGGCCCTATCCCATCTTCTATTCACTGATGATATTTTGGTGTTTGTGGAGGGCAGATAGAAGAGCTTACAAAACCTAAAGGAGCTACTCAATCGATTTGGTAATCTCTTTGGAATCAAAATAAATGATAGTAAGTCTAGTACTTGTCTTCTTTGTGTAAAAGAAAGGGGATAATTATTGAAGCCGTTGGTATCCAGGTGGGAGAGTGGCCCATGAAATATTTGGGATACCCTTTGGCAAGTGGTAACTTAAGGAGGAAACATGCCCATGAAAGTTTAGATAAATTGAAAGACATGATAGGCAAATGTCCTGGCACAAAAATTCTATGGTAGACAAATTGGTATTGATCAAAAGCATGATTATGGGCATCATTAGATATTGGATGAGTGAAGGAGAGATTACAAAGTTTTTACTTACAAGTATGGAGATCATGTTATCTGACATCTTATGGGGAAGCACGATTCTCCTAGATAGATGGCAAATATTGTTGTACACAACTGAAGAAGAGGATTGAACTTGTAGGCCTTAAGTGATCTAGATGATTATTACACTGTGAGAAGAGTCAAAAGGCTGAAAGTTGGTGAGTCAACATGGGCAGTATGGATGCAACCCAATACAAGGAGGAATTATATCAAACCCCCAAGCATAGATGGGTTATTCCATGAAATGGAGGAGAATGGTAGACCTTCGGCCTAGATGGAATGATGCATATATTGAAAAAGACATGTGGGAACACTGCAGACAAAAAGATGCTAAAGATGAAGGAGCTTCAAATATGTGGATCCAATTACACAATCCAAGATGGAGTTTTACAACCTTCAGAGCTTACAAAAATTTGCTACCAACTTTGTGTAAGATCTAGAAATGGTGTATAGAACGGAATTCTACATGTGTGATGAAGGTGAAGATTCAACAGAACAACTATTTGGCTCATGCAAACTATGCAAATATCTACGGGAAAGAGAAAGCATCAAATAAGGTGAGATGAGGAGTGATTCATTACAACAAGCTCTTCATAGACTCACTGATATGAAGGGATCAAAAAAGGACCTACATCTTTGGTGTATCAAAATATGTGTCTATGTGTTGTAGAGAGAAAGAAACAAGATAAACATTACTGGAAAGAATTCATATATGCTTAGTCTTTTTGAGATAATTGAAAAAGAATTTAGTCTTTTAGTCAAGAAGTATTGGACTAAGCTAGACCCTATTGCTCATGTAATCAGTAGAATTGGAATCCGATGTAAAATCTAATCTCTATGGCTAGATTGAGGGAGTTTTTGTAATCCTACTAGTATGCAAGTAGGAGTGTACTTTTATCCCCTAATTTTAGGGGTCAGAAATATAGTTACCAATGCTTCTGATATATATATATAACCTAACTTGAAACTCTAGAAATGAGAATAATAGAAGATAGAAAACCTAAATCCTATGTAAAACAAAGGAAACTTGATTCCAAACCATACAATGAGAAATATTTCTCTACATTAGTAGATCTCTCTATTTTGATTGAGTTCTTGGAGATGAATACTTGGAAATTGCCATTTTGCATACTTTGATCTAAAGGTACAAAATTTCTATCTCTATTTGGAAAGTTATTTCCCTCATTGATTTCATGCATATTTACATAGGTTGGTTGGATTAATTTTTTTGTAAACCTTAGCCCTCTTCCTTTAAAGACACCAATAATAAATCCTAGAAGATAGTAACACATTGTTTAAATGTTGAAAAGGGCAGGCTAGTGCCCATAGTTTAGTGGAATAATGCTTCCATGATTCTATGTAGAGAGAAGCACATGAGGTCCCTCAATATACTGGGAAACACAGTTGGTTTGTTGTTGTTCTCCATGGAGAAAACATATGAGCTCCCCAACAACATAGACATTACGATGTGCTATCTATTGAAAAATTGAATTACTAGTTTCACAAATTGGCTATTGAATCTTTCTGAGTTTGAAAACTCACTGCTACCTTTAATACTTACCCATATGGTTAATTACTTTGCATTTTGTCATAAAAATCATTTATATATATATTCATATTGATTTACTTTCCAAGTACTGATTTACCAACTTTGTTGACCAATGTTTCCCTTATTGGGGCCCATGTGTGGTTTTTATACCCTCTAAGAACTCATGGACAAGTGACTAGAGAAGACCTAGAAGAGACTACATGAGATAGACCTCTATTAGAAGATGAAGATTAGATTTACTAAAGTTTTATTCAGTGCATATGTATCAAGGAAAAAAAAACACCATGTACACTGAGTTAAAAATGTATGAATGAAAAGACTTGTTTATATTTTATGATGCACAATTTTTTAAATATGTGATCATAAAGATTGGGTCTTAACAACATGGTATCAGAGCCTTCAAACAGTCGAAACCCATGCATGTTTTCAAAAACTAGGGTTAGTTAGGAATACAAATGGAGTAGATAGTTGACAATAAACCTTAGTATCATTGGTTCAATTATTAGGATTGGCCTAGACTACAAGTAGGAAATACTAAGATCCTAGGATGTAGGGTATGTACCTTAATAGGAATTCATGAAACATACTTAGTTCATCTACTCTCTATTTGACTCCCCTAGGCATAGATTGATATGGACATATTAGTGAGGAAGAAGTGATTAAAGCACATGTATGTAGATTTAGAATATGGCCCTTGAAACATTTAAATCACCATTATAAGTATACAAATGGGAAAAGTATAGTAGTTTCCTATTTAGTTAGGTACAATCACAAGTAATTGCAAAAAAATAGTAAACCGTAGAATGGTAAATTTCATATAATTTATAAATTCCACTCGGAACCTCAAAATATATGCAAGAGTAACATAAGTAATTTACTCTAAAATTCCTTAACTAATTCAGAATAATATATCAACGTGTAAGTGGAGTGAACTGAGGTATCTACAAAAGGATGTTTAGTGAAGGTCCTGGAATAATTACTACCAATCCACTTAGGTGGTGGTGGGTTTCCTCACTTTACACGCTGAATTGGCTAAATCAGTGTCTACTACTTGATAAAACCTTAATCTAGAACTTAGTCGGAAAAAAATGTGTGTATGTTTAATCACCTTCAATAAAGGAAGACAAATGATAATATTTTAGGACTTAGATGAAAAACCCTACTAATACAAAACTTGCTCCAAAAAAAAGGTTACCTCATGATAACTTTGACATAAAATCCCTAGAAAATATCATAAGTTGAGTGTTAAATAATAGATTCTCCTTTTATATTTGTAATTTTGATTTTATGAGAAAAAAAGGGTTCTGAATCCAACATTATATATATAGATTAATAAAAAGATTTAAAATTACATCCCAATCCATATTAAGGTACTTAAATGGTAAGATGTGATAAATATTAGGACCTCTAAATTTTAAAACTTCCAATTCTCAGAGATATATAAAAGTTTGGATAAAATATGTTAAGTATTATATTGATGTAAAACCCTACCCACTGAAAATGAAGAAATAAAAATGAAGTATATAAAAAAATATTTCACCCAACAAAATGTCACATAAAGATCAATGACAATGATATTGAGTAATATTATACAAAGTCATAAACTTGGATATGATAACTATATTTAATCTAATAATTTTGTGTTGTACCACCAATTTGAGATTTATAACTTAGATTCTTAACCTAGAAATGTGTATGTGATGCTAGGGGAATTACATGGACCCGGTATCACTAAGTGCTCAAGTGACGTTTTATGTTTATAGAAATCTAAACTTTCAAATGTGTCAAGTAGATGGGATGATTGACTAATAGTGATTAGAATGTATACATGAGGTGATTGTGACTTGGTTCTCGCATTGATTTTGATCATTTTCTAATTTTATATCAAAAATTTCACTTCAGGAATTTATTTTCTTTATAATATTGTATGTGTAAAGAAAATTGATTTCATGAAACAAGCTAATTCACAATCAAGTAGGTATGAGAAAACCCTAGATGTGAAACCTAGGGTTGTTAAAGAATGTTATATTTATACTTCCAGTCGAATCCTTTTAAGGGGTAGAGAGTACTACCTGATTAGACTAAGGATATACCAAGTTTGAGGATGAAATCCTCTTCAAGGGGTGGAGCATTGTAACATACTGGATTTTGGGTGCTACATCTATTTTGAACTGTAATTCATCATTTTTCCTAACTTGAAATCATTTATTCATTTCAAGACATATTAATCATCTAATTAGTTTTCTTGTCCTTTGATATAAATAAGTATCCTTTTGAGTTTCTTATGTCTAAATTACATCATCCTCATTCAGGAAGTAATTACAAACTAGTCTCTTGATTTATCTTCATGAGTCACTTTGACATAATTTAACATTGTTTGACATTTTGTGCTCCAATACGTTGATTAGAACTTGTATTTCAATAATTCACCTAGTCCTTCAACTAATGGCTTTGGAAGAAGTATACAACAATACTTATAATTATAAATAATAATTGTGAGTGACTAATGAGAGAGAATGTCTAATTCACTAAGTAATACCTCTAAACCACTAACAACTAGTCTAAAAGATTTTATGACGAGAATTAAAGGAATGGAGAAGTTTTGATAATAAAAAGACCTTTAAAAAGGTGTTACAAGTAATTACTAGGGGATAATTACTAATTAAATAGGTTGTTCAGGGAGACCTGCATCACTCCTAACCCCACTAACCTTGCCTACCTTTGTGGTTACAAAACAGAAACACCTGCCCTCTCTTCTCTGTCATTTTCAATGACTCTACTCATGTTCAAACCTACACCAGTTCCCCTACCTAAACGTCCGGTCAAGACAGCAGCGTTGACTGCTGCTACCCAGGTGCAGACGCCTCCTGGAAATGAATTGCAGGGTTACAAATACTTCGACCAACTACCCTCCCTGCATCGTCCTCGGCCAAGGATACAGAGATGACAAGTTTCCCCAACGTATCGCCATCCTTGACGCCAAGAGCACCACCAATTGGGCAACACCTCACCTTATTCAACCCTCGCTAGCCACAGACCTGTAATATATCTGATTTGCAATGGAACCCTACAAGCTATCTCCAACCTGCCACCATCTACCCTAGTTTTTCATATTACCGCTGCTAACTCTATAATCCATCCATCAAGCTCCTCACACCTACACTCTCACCTTCTGTCAACATCAGCTCCACCTAGTTTCGTCTTCGCTTCACGCTGGCCTGCAACTATATTCTAAACTACAAACAATGACGCCCCTCTGCAACTCTAAACCCTCGAAGCCATATCCAAATATGCAAGAATCTATGAAGCCTGAACAACGCCATCTGGATAGGGGCTACATCTGAAAAAGTCCTACGATCCCCAGCCACCCTAACTAATTATAGAGATCTATAGGAATCCATTGATACTCCTTGAATTCCAAACAACACCCAGAAGCAAGGGAAAGGATCGCTGCAACCCAAAGTTGACGTCATGATTCCACAGCACACCTGCCGCCGCCGAGCTTCAGACCCCCCAAGGATGCGCAGCACCAAAGCTCCTCCCTTTTACTCCGCCTAGCCACACATTATCTAGAAATAGGTCGAGCACCGTGACAGTAACCTCCTCTTAGCTGAGGGTTAGATCCAGCACTACAGCCTCGGTGCTTCAGAACTAACATGAAGGTAAACCAGCAGATATTGCAGCACTATCAATGGAAGACAGACCTTCATGGGTCGTCCCTAGCTAGATGATGGCCACCAGATCTTAGCAATTACATTCACTAGCCCCTAGACCCTTTGGTTATCACCCTGTAACCTTACTTCGACTTGAAAAATAGGGCAACAGACCTTGATGTGCCTACAATAATCTGAGTAAACATGAAGTCGGGCGCCTGCAACTACCTGAATGAATCCTATACTGCCAGCTGCAAAACCATGGAGAACTGAAGACTATTACGATTTGATTCCAGTGAACCAGATGGACTAGTGAGAAAACATCTCGAGCAACAAGGACTCATACATGGATTAGGAATCCAAGATCAATAGCATATCAACCCTGCAATTAGTTACCCTCAACTTTCTCATTTTTTGTTTAAATTTAAATAATTGAAGACATCAAACAAAACCTACTAGCACATATGGATTTGTATGTAATTAGATAGTAAATAAAGTAATAAGCCTAGTAGAGAAACCTCAATACAAGGAAGTATATACATATAGTTTGATCTAATTTGAATAACTTGGTATATGAAAGGGAGAATACATACAAGCAAAATGCTTTTGTAATACAAGTATGGGTAGCCTAGACATGCTTAGACCTACTTGGTAAAGATGAATCATATCATTAAGGCATGTTCAAAACCCTAGGAGTATATATATGAAGGGATGATATCGATTTAAGAAGTATTCTGATATAAAGAAATGCATTATAATTAGAATGAAAGTTGAGAGAGAAAGTTAAAAATAGAAATCTATTCAATTAATGGTACCCTTTTCTCGAGAATAAAATATATGATGAATCATTTAAGATGCATAAGTATTCCACTCTTATGTTAATTAGGTTAACATAAATAGTTGAGTCATAAGTAAATGTGTATAACTAGTACGTATTGAACTATGTATGATTAAAACCCTAGATATTCCTAGTAAGGATATAATGGTGAAGAAACATCTTCAAGCGTAATAAAAATAATAGAAGTATACATTATTATAGAATCTAATCTAGAGGAAATATAATGTATCCATCGCTTATATAATCTACAATTGTGAATAATGGAAGATAGAAAACCTAACTAAGTAAAACAAAGGAAACTTGATTCCGAGCCATATAGTGAAAAATATTCATGTACATTTGTAGATTTCTATATTTTGATTGAATTCTTGGAGCTAAATACTTGGAAATCACCATTTTGCATACTTTGATCTAAAGGTATGAAATTTCTATCTCTATTTGGAAAGTTATTTCCCTCATTGATTGCATGTATATTTATATAGTTTTGTTGGCTTAAAATTGTTGTAAACCACATCCCTTCTCCTTGAAAGCCACCAACAACAAATCCTAGAAAATAGTAGCACATTGTTTAAACATAAAAAATGGAAGGCTAGTGCCAATAGTTTAGTGGAATAAAGCTTCCAAGACTCTATGCAGAGAGAAGGAATGAGTTCCCTTAGGATACTGGAAAACACAGTTGGTGTGTTGTCGTTCTTCATGGAGAGAACATATGACTTCCATAACAACATAGACATTGACATGTGTTAGCTATTGAAAAATTGAATTACTAGTTTCACGAATTGGATATTGAATCTTTCTGAATTTGAAAATCCTTTGATACCTTTTGATACTTACCTATGTTATTAATTCTTTTGGATTTTGTCATTAAGACCATTTTTATATAGGTTCATATTGTTTTATTTTCCAAATACCGATTTTGTACCAGCTTTGTTGACCCATGTTTCTCTTATTGGGGCCCATGTGTGGTTTTTATTCCCTCTAGGAACTCATGGGTAGGTTATCAGAGAAGACCGAGAAGAAACTGCACAAAATAGCCCTATATTAGAAGATGAAAATTAGATTTATTAAAGTTTTAGTGTTAAGTGTATATGTATTATTTGAAGAAAAAAACACCATGTACTCTAAGAAAATTGTATGAATAGAAAGATTTGTTTATATTTTATGATGCACAGTTTATTAAATATTTGATCATAAAGATTGAGTCTTTATGTCTATCATATTCTCCTCTTTTCTATATCACAAAGGTGGGCAAAGGTTTTTCTACATATAGAAGCATATCTCATTGTTTATGCCTTTGAATGTTAATAATTGGATGGAAATTCCATATACATATTGTTGGTGTTCCATGGAAGAACTAACCAAATAGGTCGAGAGCATATATCAAGAGGGATCACATGTTATCTTATAATTAGAAAATCCCACAAAATCCAAAGGTAAAGTACTTCAATTTCAGCCCTTTCAATACATTTATGAATGGTTTGATATTTTCAAAATGGCGGAGAGTGTTGACCTAGCAATTGTAAAGCATCTATATTTTGATGGTGACTTTACCATTCCATTAATATGTCTAACATTTTACTTGAGATCAATTTAATATATACAAGAACACCAAAAGTATCACTCTAGCCAACCCTAGTTTGCCAAAGTACAAGTTCTTTAACACAAATTCAAGTATGGAAGACTATATAGATTATGTATTAGAATTGTGTTATGAATAATTAATAATGATCGTAAGACTTATAAATAAGATTATTGTACACTATAATCATCAATAGAGAATTAAAACACACTTTAGATGCTTTTTTCATATCCAATACAAAACACATGTTGGTAGAGTTTGCCCTGGGGCATTACGGCTGACAACTATTTGTATTATCTTGATAGGAACCTCTATCTGCCAAGTCTCTTAACACTAAGTAAGTCAGTCAATAGATGTATTTTGCCACATAGAAAGTGTTGTCAAGGGAGTTTCCCAAAAGGTATCTTGATGAAAAACACTATACTATAAAGTGTTAAAAGGAATTTAACCATTAGAAGGGTTCACACTACAAAAATAGATTAGTTGCAACCCTCAAAATAGCTAGAACAAAATTGAAGTGTTTGTACTAGTTGTAGGCAAACTCAACTATAAATTGGACCCCTGGACTTCGTTCTAAGTTGTCCTACGATGTTGCTATGCTATAGTTTAGTGGTTTTGCATACAACTAATCCTAATTTCACTCAAGCTTGATTACTCTCTACTTTCATTTGAGTGAGTTAAGTTTTCTATAATACAGCTAGCATAAATGCCATCCTTGTAAAGCTCTCAACCTCATTTATTCAATAACCTCTCTCAAAGCTTGTGATTAAGATTGTTTCCTTGGTGAAGGAGATAATGGTTAAAGGGTAAGGATCCAAAGATGGGTGGGTAAGTCCTTGGTGAAGGTCAAAGACCCTTGGTCATTGGATAGATCTATTCACTCCCCCTATAGAGCCCATAGATCCAACACATTTAGTGCAACACATCAAATCTCATATCACGTGAGCAGATTCTTTTTTTTTCTTTCTTGGGAGTGTTACAAACATGATGCTCATCACAATAATAATAGAAATAAACCAACACAAACTAGTGTATAAAATGAATTCTCATAAAATTCTTAGGAAAGAAACATAGTTACATCAAACTTAAATAAAATTATAAATACATGATGTAAAATCCTACAATTTATCTTAATACCTTGGACCATTTAGATGGAACCCCACCAAGGAAACCTCTTAAAATTGTTCATGTGTTTTCTCTCTTGACTGGTCTTCCTCAAGATTTGTACCTACAGGCATCTCATCCCCATCCGTACACAAATAGGAAAAGTAATGTTGGAGTAAGTGGCATTGAGTTTCTAATAAGAAACTTGAATATACTATAATTCAAAGTTGAACAAAGATCGAAAAGTTGTAAAATTATATTGAATTGATGTGCCTTTTATTTATGTCTTTTATTTGTTTGTGGCCACCATTACACAATAAGTCCTCTATGAATTGGTGTGACTATACATCTAAATTGGTACAAAAGTACCTCTGAATTGGTGCTACATGCCTTTCAATGACACCAAAGTGTCTCTGAGTTGGTACTGAAGTAACTCTAAATTGGAGTAAACACTCCTATGAATTTGCACTACATGCCTCTTAATCATCCCACGACTGACTTATGAGGACTTATCCTATAATGTCTTATGTGAGATATTGATTTAATTATCTAAAGTATTAACTTATTGAGTTCTAAATCTGAAATTATCTTATTCTAAAACTGAATATTGTTAACTGAACATGTACCGAATTTTGAATCTAAATCTATTTCTCTTTTCTTAAATTCTGAATGAAATCTGAATTTGAATCTGAATCTAAATTTGATATTCTTATTATATGGATAAGTCTTAGTCTAATATTAATTTTATAGAATATATTAATTAAATTATGATATCAGATATATGACATCAAAATCTAAAAGCTTTAGAAAATAAATTAAACTGAATATAGAAATACTAAGTGTCTAAAAGTAACTTAAGTATGAAATATCTAAAATATGATGTTTTGACAAGGTAATTCAAACTCTATAATGTTTCATTTCTCAAAGAATTAAACATGAAATATTGAATGTATGAAGGTAACTTAGTCTCTAAGTTTCTTTGTAAGAATGTGTATGTTGAATCATAATAATATTGAAATTCATTAGACATGACCCACTTACCTTTCTTACTAATGATTTATTTAAGAATCTTATTTCTTGTTTCATAACCTAATCACTTGGACATCAAAAAAATCTATAAGTCAATGTGTTTTCCCCTATATCATTTCTAAATCTCAATCCCACCAATCATGCTAACCTCGTAATCCAAAAATAGGGTTCTTTTTAGATAAACATGAGTCTAACATAAACTATAAAAAATCTTAGTATTGAACGTGTATCAATTTTTACATTATATGACTACTATAATTTTTTTACTCTAGTAAGTAAAAAATCCTCTTATGCACTAATATGAGCATATACTTCAAATAATGAGAATAAATCTCAAACATAATTAAATGTCAAAATATTACTGACTCAATTATGACATCAAAGAACAATAAAATTACAAATCATTTTCCAAACAAAAAATGTATACATATCTCATATTGCCTCATAAATAATCATCAATATTGTCTTGCCTAATGGCCACATAGGCCCAAAATCAAATACTAATATAATAATACATGAAACTCTATCAAAACTTTCAAATCATTAATCATATAATATACTAGGGTCCATATAAATCTATCATCTTGGGTGGAATAGACAAAATACAGTGATTTGGGTTTTAGAAAAAACCTAGGTAAAAAAATCACTTTGGAAAGATCATGATTTAGAATAGTTTCAACATATCAAAATACACCTTTTGTAATATAATCATTAATTTCCAGAGTCATCTTCTATTTGTAATGCATAAAACATTGAAATCACATATCTTTTAATAGTCAAACTATAATAAATACTAGGCAACCAAATGACATTCTAATCTATTTTTATAATAAAATAGGGATTATAAGATTTATGTGAATACCTTGTTTGTAAAAATTGCATAAGTAACATAATAATATGGCTTTTCAAATATATTACCTTTAGAACAAATCGTAGTCATTCTCACTAGATCTGATGGTGGTGATTTGAGGGTCCATCCCTCCCTTTTGAGCCTTGGACGCGGATCCCCAACATAATCCATCTAGATTATGTCCACTTGCATATGCCCTTCTCTATTCTCAATTGCATGTGCCCACGAAAAATAAAACACTGAGTGCTTGACGCCTCCAATGACCTGAATTTAGTGGTCCCTCCACCCTAGCTAGCACTTTTAGTGCATAGAGACTCTGTGGCATCTATATTTTGAGGGATGGCATTAAATACATCCTTTCCTCTATTCCTAGCCCACTCCATCAACTTCTCTGTACTAGCCCTCTATTCATGATGATGCCAATCGGTTCATCTCTAGTGGCTAAGAGCTTGGTTCCCTATCCATCAATGGCTACCATGAGACCTCCTCCAAGTTCATCCAGTTCTCCATGGATCTGGCATAATTGTCTCCCTATCTTGGGTGGATGAAGTAGATGATTCCATACTACTACCCTTAGTGCGGTCACCACCTCTTCCTCTCACTTGGTTGTTTTCTCTTCCCCTTCCAAATAGAGAAAAACCCAATATTTGGATTTGAGGCGTTTACAACCTATCGTCCTTTAGATATCAATATTCATTGTCCCTAGAGGATGCTAATTGAGACTATTTCGTGAGTGTAAAGATCTCATGATACACCCTTTTTCCTATGTGTTTGCCTCTCTATTGAACTGGCTTGCACTCACTTAAGACTACCCCTTGTCCATGAACAAATATCCAACCTTCAATTTCCTCGGTTTGATGCCCAATTTGGCCTTAACATACCATGTTTCTTCCAATTTCTTCTAAAATTTTTGTAGGATACTTCTTAATCCTGATTGGTCACAGAATTTGACCAACACCTTACATGAATATTATCTTTTTGTATAAAGATCCTCAGGACCAAATTAATTACCTATGCCACTCTAGTATAGTGCATGCAATTTCACTTGACCTATGCCCTCGGTCACAAACTGAATCACCAAATCAACTTTAAACTTTACCAAGACCATATCACCTCTTTTATATGTCATCAATACACAATATCAGTCATATATTTCATCACTACATGTATTTGTGATCCTAATATAGCAAAAAGCCTAAAGTACCCTTAGGTATGGAACATAATCATTTGTTGATCAGGTTATCATCACATTCTATACAAACCTTATTATCATCATATTAATCTACCCCAAATGTTGTTATGGCCTTTCCAGCATCTTATGAGGGTCAATCCACCAAAATGTGTGTGGGTTCTATATATGCATAAAGGAATCCAAAATGGTTGAAACATGTGGAACTTGGCCCATTTTTCTTAATATCACCTAATTAGAGTTTCTCTTAGTAAAACTAACATTCACATGGATACTTATAAAAAAAATTGGGATGTGATGATTCCACCCACCTTAGAGGATATTTCATCCTTTCTATAGGAGGCTACCCACCTTAGCGCTTCACATACATTGCATACACTAACTCTGGACGATTGTCTTTAAGTCTCATAGGTACCTTTAATGTATGACCTTCTCATGGATAACTAACCATGTATAACAACCTTATGAAACTAGCATCTACAACCAACATGGAAATTTGTAGGAAAAATTTAAACATAAACTACTATTCTTTCTTTACTCTTAATTCTTTTTACGTATCTTTCTCTAGAGACCTATAATGTAGTACATGGATCTCATGACCTACACTAAGGTGCCTGGTTCACATAACATGCACATAGTACCTGAGTTATGTAACTGAATTGGCATGCAATAAGGCTTGGGCCTCATGACCTGCACTAAGGGCCTAGGTCATGTCTCTTGAGTTGACCTACATTAGGGCCTGGGTTTAACTCTATAATCTCATTTCTTCTTGCTAAATCTGATCTCATATGAATCTAATGCATTTCTAGCTCATGATGTTACAATGATCCTTGAAAACATAATCATGACTTGATGCATTCAAATCTTATAATCTTATCGTGTATATAATTCATAGATCATTCTAAGAAGTCTTATTAACATGTCTCTACTTGAATACTTACACATAATAAGGATATAGCCATGAAAGTACAAAAAATATTACTTACATATCTTATCTTAATATCTTAGAACATTGGATCATACAAATCATGAAGGTCTTATTTAAGAAACTTGTAAATATATTGTGCTTAACAAGAAAATACTCATGGGCATCAGCCAAATATTTTGGTTTGTGAAATCATGCCCAAGAGTAATTGAAAATCCCTTCTCAAATTATATACTACTTTGTTAGGTCAAAATGACATTTCCAAGGGGTACAAATCTCTGAGTCCTTGTTGTATTTATGGATGATAAGATCCATTAACCATCTTGTGATGAGTTGCCAAACCTCAAAATCCTATGGTCAAGGTTTTATTTTATCCTTTGTTCTAAGGAACCAAGCTAGGGTTTTAAGACTATAGAGGATGAAGCATCAAATGTTGTTTCATAGTTCTTCATTATTATCCTGATTTACTACTTGAAGTTACTGAGTCATCTATGGTGACTTCTTCACAAACCCTTACATCATAGTGCTAATTACATCAATATGTCCATTTTACCTAAACTTCACTTAGCTTGGGAAATCAAAATTTTACATTAATTTTTTTAAATATTATTCTTAATGACTTTTTTATCTTTATCGTGGTGATCTAGGCTAGGTGAACCCAAGGTACTAATAGTCACTACACATGAAATCGTTCTTATCCCCAGTGTAACTGAATCAAACCTTAGTCAAGTGACTTCTCTACGATCTATCTCGTGCAACATCATCTAAAACCCAATAATATAGCAATCCTTGATCATTGATCCATACTATCAAATATGTTGTATCACCATATGTTTAAAGAACCCTCATGTAAAACCTTAAAGACTTTTAGTCACCTCTAGAAATCATCATGCCTAAAGAGAAAAAATCAATTCATAACATTAATTCTATTATCCTCAAGTATTTTCCTTAACAAACATCATAATTTTACTTGCGACTGCACTTCCTCCTTGGGATGGAGGTCCTAAGGACATCAAGTTCTGCAATTTTCAACAAGTATAGTAAGAAAAGACCTCATCACCCTACAACCATTATTCCACCAAAATAAAGGGATTACTTCTGCCGATTGATTTATGTACCATGTGACCTCTAGGATTTCTAAGTTTGTATTATCTTATTAGCTTGTAAGGATTGTGTATAACCCTACCACAATTTTCTTATGATTCTGAATGACATAAATTTTAATCTAGCTTCTTTCCTCAATATATAGGGAACTTTATATTTCTTATTATAATTATGCCAGATGTTGGGTTTGTGCTTCTAAGGAAACAATGTTGACTTAGTCACTACTCAAATCACATCTTGGAGCAAATATAAAAAAGTTGTTATTATAGTGCTACTGCTACATCATCTAATTATGGTATATAATGACATCTCTACTTACTTATAATGTCATTAGGTTCAATTAACTATAAATCTTGGTCACTTAGAATTTACTATGTCTTGTGGAATTTTTTCATGTATATCAGCCTCTTGTATACCTGAAGATGGCCTATCTTATAATGTTTATCTCAACACCTCACTAGTGCATGTCCCATACCACGTGCAATTAAAAGGTTGACATGAACATCATGAGGGTTTCAAATTCTCATAGCATTCCCTCTATGATTCCATGTGATATGTATCCCAAATGACACACCATTGGAGATAGAGAGATCATGCAATTGGTGTGGGTTTTTAAACCCTTACATGTAACAAACTCTAATGCATATCTAACTAGAAGACTCTACTATCTTTATCTAATTCCTTCTATAAAAAATGTCACTAACATTCAACCTGTATGTATATCTAGTCTCTCTAGGATGTTTTCCAAATGTCCATCTACATTATTATTCTGATACCACATTGTAACACCCCAAAATCATATCACATGAGCAGAATCCAATTCTTTTTCTTTCTTGGAAGTGCTACAAACAAGGTGCTAATCATAATAATAATCAAAAGAAACCAACACAAACTACTATATAAAATCTATTATCATTGATCTTTGGAAAGAAACCTGGTTACATCAAACTTAAATAAAAGTCTAAATACATGATGCAAAAGCATGCAGTCTGTCTTAATATCTTAGATCATGTAGATGGCACCCTACGAAACAAACCACTTAAAATTATTGATGTTCCCTCTGTCTTGACTGATCAACCTAAAGATTATTACTTGCGGACATCTCATCTGCAGCCAAACACAAATTCGAAAACTACCGTTAGAATATGTGGCATTGAATTTTTAATAAGATAAACATCAATATACCATAATTGAAAGTTGAACTAAGATCTAAAAGTTATAAAATTATATTATAACGATGTGTCTTTTGTTTATGTCTTTTATTTGTTTGTGGCCTCCACTATATGATAAGTCCTCTCTGAATTGGTGTGACTACACCTATGAATTAGTACCAGAGTACCTCTGAATTGGCACTACATGCCTCTAAATGACACCAAAGTGTCTTTGAGTTGGTACTGAAGTACCTCTGAATTGGAGTAAAATCTCCTCTGAATTCGCATCACATGCCTCTAAATCATCCTGGGACTAATTGAATGAGGATTTATACTATAATGACCTATGTGAAAGTTCTGACTTAATTATCTTAGCTCTAAACTTATTGAATTATGAATATAAAATTATCTTATACTGAAACTGAATACAGATAATTGAACATGTACAACATTCTAAATTTAAATCTAAATCTCTACTCTAAATTTTGGAACTAAAACTAAATTTTGATCTAAATGTGATGTTCTTATTATCTCAATAAATCATATTCTACAATTTTAATTTTGTAAAATACCTTAATTATCTTTAATTCTGAATTTTGAATTTGAAATTATCTTTCATTCTAATATCAGATATATGACATTTGAATCTAAAAGACTAGAGAATAAAGTCAATTGAATATAGAAATAATCAATATCTGAAAGCAACTTAAGTATTAAATATATGAAATATGATATTCTGACAAGATAACTCAAACTCTATAATTTTTCATTGATCAAATCATTAAACATGAAATATTGAATGACTGAAAGTAACTTAATTTCTAAGTTATTTTGTAAGAGTGTGTAGGATGAATCATAATAATATTGAAACTCAATGGACATGGCCCACTTACCTTTGATACTGATGATTTCTTGGGTGTGTTATTGATTTATTGTCATGTAACCCCTAATCAGTTATACATCAAGAAATTTCTATAATTCCATGTGTATTTCCTTTTTTATGACAAAAACTCAAACCCCCTTCACCCTTACCTTGTAATTCAAAAATAGGTTTCTTTTTTGGGACTAAACTTTACTATCATAACAAAATATTAGTATTGAATATATATCAATACTTACATTATATAACTACTATAATATTTATACTCAATTAAGTCAAAAATCATCGTATGCACTAATATGAGCATATGCATCATATAATGAGACTGAATCCTAAACATAATCACATGTACTAATCTTATTGACTCAATTATGACATCAAAGACAGATAATTACAAATCATTTTTCAAACAAAATATGCATACATATCCCATATTGCCTCATAAATAATCATCAATTCTATCTTGCCTAATGACCCCTCAGGACCAAAATCAAATACTAATATAATAATACTTGAAACTCTACCAAAACATTGGAAATAGTAATCATACAATGTACAAGGTTCCACATAAAAATACCATTTCGTTTCATACTCAAATCATTTGTGAAATACCCAAAATACCCTAGTTAGGGTTTTCAACAAAACTTAGGTAAAAAATATCACATTGGATAGATTAGGATTTAGAATGGGGTTCAACATATCAAAATAACATCTTCTATTTGTAATGCATAAAAAAATGAGATTGCATATCTTTTAGTAATCAAAATTTAATAAATACCAGACAATAAGGATACCATTATAACATATATTTATAATAGAATAGATATTGTAAGGTTTATGTCGATACCTTGTTTGTTAACATTGCATAAGTAACATAGGAAATATGGATTTTTAAATATATTACCTTTAGAACAAATCCTAGTCATTCACACTAGATATGATGGTGATAATTTGATGGGCCATCCCTTACTTGTGAGTCTTGGATGTGGATCCTTAGCATGATATGTCTAGAGTGCACCTACTTGTAAGGACCCTGACCTGCGTTTAGGGTTTACCCTGTTTGTTTTGCTTGATCTTGGTGCTTTGGTGCTTACTAATCACTTTTAGTGGTGATTAGGGTTTGGTTGTGCTTTGTTGAGAGTTCGAGGGGCTACTTGCAAATAACCCAAGTTTAGGGTTTTGTGGGCAAGTTTACCATCTTGTGAGATGTTTTCCCTCTTTGCTTCCTCTAGGGTTGAGAGGAAGGCTTGGGCTTGTTGTTTGAGTCCTTTGGGCCTGAGTTGAGCTTGTTTGGGCCTTGGAGTTCCTTGTTTGGGCTTGCTTGAGCCTTGTGTCGCCCAGGGCAGGTGGTGTGTCACCCAGTTGCTTGGTGTGTCGCCCAGTTGCTTGGTGTGTCGCCCAGTAGCTCTTGTTGTGTCGCCCAGATGGCTTGGCTTGGTTGATGGACACATGGTGCACATCTTGGACAAGTGCCTTATGGCTTACATGAGAAGTGGCTTGAGTTGGTGGACATGTGTCCCTTGGGTGGGCGACACATAGCATGGTTGTACCTTGGTTTCTCCTCCCCTTCTTCCTATATAGGTAGCTCTTCTCCTTGCCTTAGCCTCCTTTGGTCCTTTGGTCTCCCCTCCACCCTTGGTGCACGATATCCCTCTCCATCTTGCTTGTGTTGGCCGATACACTTCCTTGGAGCTGAAGTGGTGGCCGATACACTTCCTTGGAGTTGAAGTGGTGGCCGATACACCTCCCTGGAGCAGCTTGGTGGACGATAGCTTTGGACCCTGAAGTACTTTGGAGCTTGGAGCTCTTCTTCTTCCTTGAAGCTTGGAGCTTAAGGCGGGTTGCATAGTTTCTAACCCTAACTCTCTTACCTCTAGCTTTAACCTTGTTACATGTTAGTAATCTAGCTTAGTTCCTTGCTTGTACATCTTGCTTATGTACCTTAGTGGCCGATATCCCTCTCCAGGGTTTAGGGTTCCTTGTATACCTTGCTTTTTAGGGTTTGTGCTCTTTGTGTTGGAGGTTGAAGATGACCTTGGGTTGGGCGATACCCCCTTCCTTGTGAGTATGTTGGGCGACACACTTGCCCTTAAGCTGAACGATATGAGTGTTCTTGGTGTCGGGCAACACCCTTCATCTTTGGTTGGAGGTCGATAGGTTGACCTAGCTTGAGTGTTGGCCGACATGGTGATCTTGTTGGGCGACATGGTGCTCTCTTTGGTGGCCGACATGGCACCTTGGTGGACGACATGTTGAGCTCTTGAAGTTGGCCGATACCCTTGCCCATGAGTGGGCGATAGGGTGAGCTAGGGTTTGGTTGGCCGATATGAAGGGAGACATAGTGATGTTCTTTGTTGGCTGATATGTGAGTGCCCTTGGAGATGGGCGATACTCTCTCTCTCTCTCTATTGGGCGATATGGTTCCCTTGTTCCTCTCTTGAACGATATGTTGGCTAAATTGACATTAGCATAATCCCTATGTTTCGATGATGACAAACATTTCATTCTTGTAAATCTAACGTGCTACTTGAGTGTTGCAGGAATAAGGTGAATGACAAAGTACTAGGGAATCTATATGCTTGAATGATTGTAAATGTCATGAAATGTAATCAATTGTAAACTTGTACCAATATATAATGTACAAGTACTTAGACTTCATGTAAATCAAGCGTTAGATCTTCCCTAGATAAACACCACATTTAGATAGGTCATTCCCTTCCATAGTGTCACACATGCACACTCATACACACACTTAATGTCTTTATTTGAAACATTGAAACAGGGTCAATCTCGGTCGACAAACTCCTCGACCGAGACACTCTCGGTCGACAATCTTCTCGACCGAGAAAGATCCAAAGTAGCCGTTAGACACAACAGACAAGTTAGTTGGAAGTTGGAGAAAGACGTTGCAAATCACTTGTTCCAGAGTGCCTGTCAGTCGACAAAAGTTCGACCGAGTAGGTGTCTCGGTCGACCATTCCTCGACCGAGACGGTCTCTGACAGCAACTGCAGAATTAATTAATTAGCCGTTGTTAAAGCAACAACTTTGTACCTAACAGCTAGTTAAGCACTTAGAAACCCCTATAAGTTGTCTAGAACGTCCTTAAGCATCCTTAGGCCATTCCTATAAATAGGACAAGCCATAGGACACTCAAATACACTTGCTACACTTGAGAAGTCCTTGTGCATACTTTGAGCAATCTGTTTGTGAGCAATTTGAGCATTGTGACAATTGGCCATTTCATTTCTTAGCTCATAACTCGTGTCCTATAGGCTAGTATCTCCTACCCATTGCAATCACAAGTCCACACACTTGGTTAGGAGATCTATACGCTTGATCTAGGCAAATCAAGCCTTGGGCTACAAAGGATAAGTTGTAATTTCCTTTTTCTTTCTTGTTCTCTTTTATCCTTTGTATTCTCCTTGCTACTCCTAGGGTTGGAGGCTGCTGATTGGAGAAGGTTCTTCTCGGAGGAGAAGGTGGACTTCAAGCTACTTCAAGAAGGCTATCGCACGGGAAGCTACTTCAAGAAGGCTATTGCAACGGGAAGCTACTTCAGGAGGAAGGCTGCTTCAAGGTGGTGCAATTACTTCTAGGTGAAGGCTGCTTGAAGGGTTTAGGGAGAGAATTGTAATTTTATGTAAAGTCCTTGCGAGGTAATAAAATTAAATTCTTTCCAAATCCCGGTTGGGTAAGCAACCGGGTAGTGGACTGATAACTTTAGTATTTGCTAAAGTTGGAACCACTCTAAATCCTTGTCCCCTTGTCCAATATTTTGTGGTTGGTTGTTTTAGTTTCAGTAATTGTTAAAATTATCTTTAAAACTCTATTCACCCCCCCTCTAGTGTTTTTCAATTGGTATCAGAGCAGGCTTCAAGGAACCCTAACAAGGTCTTGAAGAAATGGGGGATGGAGTGCTCAACAACCTTAACCTTGAAGGAACACTTGTTGCTAGGCCTCCAGCGTTCGATGGAACAAACTACCAATATTGGAAGAGAAGGATGCAGTTCTATTTCCAAGGCATCAATTGGGACCTATGGAGAATGGTGTCAACCCCATACGAGCTCCCTCAAACTCAATTTGCAGAATGGGATGCAAATACGGTAAAGCTGGCCCAAATGAATGCAAAAGCTGTAAGCATTTTATATTGTTCTATTTTGGTAGGAGAATTTAATAGAATATCTAATTGTGACACAGCCTATGATATTTGGCATAGACTGTCCATAACCTATGAAGGTACAGTCCAAGTCAAAAATTCCAAAATTAGCATGTTTAAACAAAAATTTGAACACTTTCGTATGGATACAAATGAATCAATTAGTGAAATGTTTGGAAAATTCTCTACTATTGTTAATGGTTTAAGTGCTTTAGGAAAACCTATTCCTGAAGAAGATCAGGTATCAAAGATCCTTCGTTCACTTCCTCCAAAATATAAGCCAAAGGTGACAGCCATTAAAGAAGCAAACGACCTCACTCGACTGAAAATGGAGCAACTTATTGGAAACTTAGAAGCTCATGAAGCAACCCTAGAAGAGGAAGAAAGAAGAGCACGTAAACTTAAGCAAGGAAAGAAGAAGGATGTGGCTCTAAAAGCTTCAAAGGTTGTCACACAAGAAAGTGAGGAGTCAAGTGAAGAAGAGGGAGAAGAAGCCTTGATAGTCAATGGTAAGAAATACAAAAGATTTAAATCTAACAAAATTTCCAGCTCTTCTTCTACCCCTCCTAGGTGCTTTGAATGTGGGAAGAAAGGGCATTACAAAAATGAATGTCCTAAAGCAAAGAAAGGGAAGAAAAGCTCTCACAAAAAGAAGGGAGAAAAAGCCTATAAGGCTGCATGGGACGAGTCAAGTGACAGTGAAAGCGGAGAAGAAACCGTGGATTGTCTAATGGCAAGAGAAGATGATGAAAACTCTCAAGAGGTAAGCCTACTTGATCTTTCTAAAGAAGAGTTAGTCACTAGTCTACAAGAAATTCATGATAAGTATGTTGATGTCAAGAAGAAACTAAAGAAGGTTATCAAATCAAATGATGAGCAAATTGCTAAATTAGATAATCTTTCTTCTGAAAAGAATAACATTTATCTTGAGAATTTGTCTTTAAAAACATCTTTAGATGATTGCACTAGAAAGCTACTCACTTTAGAAACAAATGTTGATCTTCTTTCTAAAGAAAAGACTGACTTGTTAGCTAAACTAAAAGATTTTCAAACTCAACCTATTTTGTGTAACCATCTAGACTATGATAATGTTATAAAAGAAAGAGATTCATTGATATCTGATTTAGATCAAGCAAGAAAAGATTTACACAAAAAATTGAATGATATTGCTCAGCTGCAAAGAGAACTTTATGAGTTAAGAAGAAAAGATATACTTGATAACATTCTAAACATTGGTACTATTTTCAACGGAAGAAAAGGTTTGGGATATGCTCCAAAGAAAAATCAACCCAAAAGAACTCAAACTATGTTTGTACCCAAGAACACAATGGCTAGAAAGAGAAATGAAGTTGATTCTATTACTTGCCATTTTTGTTTACGTCTTGGACACTATTCCTTTTCATGCCCTTATAAAACTAAGGATTCCGAATTAGTTTGGGTCCCAAAACCTCAAACTTAGTAGAATCAAATAGAATTTAGTTGAGATATGACCAAAAAGCTCCATCTTGTTATTTATATTGTCTTATCTCAACTAAACAAAAGATTTCATGCTTATTGTTAATTTTCTGCATTGTTGTACTAAAACAGAAACTCAGTCAGTCGAAGTATTGTCGACCGAACCATTAATCGGTCGAAGTATTTTCGACCGACCGAATGTCTGTAACATATCAAATTTACAGCAATTATTTCGGTCGAAAATTGGTCAACTGAGCTACATTTCTGTGTTTTCTAGTTTGTAATACAGTAATCTTCTCGATCGACAATTTGTCGACCGAGACATATGTCGGTCAAACAATTGTCGACCGACTAGACTTCTGTTTCAGAACTATTATACAAATCTGTACTTAAATAATTCTAACCATATCGGACCATCACATGGGTACCAAAATCTACATTTTAATGCAGGAATGGGTGGTTGACAGTGGATGTTCCAAACATATGACCGGAAACAAGGATGCATTCCAAACCTTTGAAGAAAAGAAAAGTGGAACAGTCACCTTTGGAGACAATGGTAAGGGCAAAATCGTTGGAATAGGTAATGTTGGTACAAACCTCGAAATAAAGAATGTTCTACTCGTTGATGGTTTGCACCATAATTTGATAAGTGTTAGTCAATTATGTGATAGTGGTTATGATGTGTTATTTAACAAAACTTGCTGCAAGTTATTGATAGAAAACACTACAAATGTTGTTTATGAAGGAAATAGAGTTGGAAATCTTTATATTCTTAAACCTAACTCTATGAAATCAATAGTGGGAAAATGCTTGCTTGCAAATGAAAATACCTTACAAGTATGGCATAAAAAGCTAGGACATGCTAGTTCACATGTTATTAAAAAGTTAGTGAAATATGATCTTGTTCGTGGATTGCCTACTTTATCTTTTAATCAAGTTGAAAACTGTGAACCATGCACAATGGGAAAGCAAACCAATAAATTTAAGTATCGAAATATTTAACATGCATAGTTATGTTTTATTTGGAAGCAATTAACAGTTTCAGAAATATTGTCGGTCGAGAGATTGTCGACCGAGACACTGTCGGTCGAGAAATAGTCGACCGAGCATGTCACTGATTTCCAGTCTGTTGCAAAAATTGCTAAATTTCTTTGAAATTGATGAAATTGCTACCTATTCATGATTAATGATTGGACATTTATTTTGGAAATCATCCATACAAATTTAAATTAATATTAGTTTATTCCCTAAATGATTTAAACCAAATTATGTTTAGAAAATTTCTATCATTATTCACATGATTTCCTTATTTTCTGGTCTATCCATATAGAAATCATGTGATTAAAATCATGCGATTATTTACTGTTATTATTACATCATGGATATGCTTTCACCATTTGGTACTGAGATTAGATAATTGTCTACATGGATCCATGATAGGCAAGCAAATGCTTTATTGGTAATATGTTATGCCTGCAACACATAAGAGAAAATCTCTCAATTCATATCTTTAAAAGACTTGAAATATTTAGTATTTTTCAATTGAGATATTTAGTGTCATTCAATTTATATTTAGTGCGCCTTCAGTAAAGAATCTTATAAAGATACTAAACGACGTGAAATGTGATACAGCAAAGCCTACATTTTAAAAGGACAAATGTTTTCATATTAAGTATTATGCTTCAACTTGATACTCAAATAAAATTTTATGCAGATATTATACTTTATAATGTTCAAATTGAAAAATCTGCAAATCTGCCTCTTGGTTAAAATGAAATTTGACCAAGGGGCGCTATGGTCGTAGTCAAGGGTGACCTAAAATAAGCTTTGACAAAATGCTTATATGGACATCATTTTAATGTACTTAATCTTAGTATACTTTTGATAAAGGTCAAAATCAAAATTTAAAATCATTTGTGACCTTAGAATCCTTAAATTGCTTTAATTGTAAGATTAAGGGGGAGCTCATAAAAACAAATTTGATTATTTGATTAAGAAGCTTACAAAAACATTGTAAAAATCATTTGGAGCTTGTTACGACCTTAGTATTTTTCTTTTTGGTTATGAAGAAATCTATGAATTTCAGAAAAATGATATATCTTGTACTTAAAGGAACTCTCTAAACAAATCGGGGCTTAACATCCCTTGCATTTGGATGGAGACATTTTTATGTACTCTGAGATTAAAGGATTCTCATATCATTTTATGGGCTTAACATCCCTTGTAAAATGGATGAGAAATCAATACATATGCCATGAACCTAACATGATCTCATATCATTTCAAGGCTTAACATCCTTTGCAAATGATTGAGAAACAAATTGTGGCTAAATTAGACAAAAATGATATTAAATCCATGTTCCTAATAGAATATCTATCTAAGGGGGAGCATAGTATAAAATTAAGGGGGAGAAGAAATATAAAATATTTAACTTGGATATCTTTTTGAAATGACAAAGGGGGAGAAAGAATATAAAATCAAAAATATAAATGAGTCAATGAGTTTCATAACATCTTAGCCGGCACTCACTTGCAAAACAAGAATGGCTACAAAAGGTAATCTTCAGGTATGAAACTCACATGATTTATATTTCCTTATTTTATTTTTAGGAAATGTTTGTCATCTTCAAAAAGGGGGAGATTGTTGGCTAAATTGACATTAGCATAATCCCTATGTTTCGATGATGACAAACATTTCATTCTTGTCAATCTAACGTGCTACTTGAGTGTTGCAGGAATAAGGTGAATGACAAAGTACTAGGGAATCTATATGCTTGAATGATTGTAAATGTCATGAAATGTAATCAATTGTAAACTTGTACAAATATATAATGTACAAGTACTTAGACTTCATGTAAATCAAGCGTTAGATCTTCCCTAGCTAAACACCATAGTGTCACACATGCACACTCATACACACACTTAATGTCTTTATTTGAAACATTGAAACAAGGTCAATCTCGGTCGACAAACTCCTCGATCGAGACACTCTCGGTCGACAATCTTCTCGACCGAGAAAGATCCAAAGTAGCCGTTAGACACAACAGACAAGTTAGTTGGCAGTTGGAGAAAGACGTTGCAAATCACTTGTTCCAGAGTGCCTGTCAGTCGACAAAAGTTCGACCGAGTAGGTGTCTCGGTCGACCATTCCTCGACTGAGACGGTCTTTGACAGCAACTGCAGAATTAATTAATTAGCCGTTGTTAAAGCAACAGCTTTGTACCTAACGGATAGTTAAGCACTTAGAAACCCCTAGAAGTTGTCTAGAACGTCCTTAAGCATCCTTAGGCCATTCCTATAAATAGGACAAGTCATAGGACACTCAAATACACTTGCTACACTTGAGAAATCCTTGAGCATACTTTGAGCAATCTGTTTGTGAGGAATTTGAGCATTGTGACAATTGGCCATTTCATTTCTTAGCTCATAACTCGTGTCCTATAGGCTAGTATCTCCTACCCATTGCAATCACAAGTCCACACACTTGGTTAGGAGATCTATACGCTTGATCTAGGCAAATCAAGCCTTGGGCTACAAAGGATAAGTTGTAATTTCCTTTTTCTTTCTTGTTCTCTTTTATCCTTTGTATTCTCCTTGCTACTCCTAGGGTTGGAGGCTGCTGATTGGAGAAGGTTCTTCTCGGAGGAGAAGGTGGACTTCAAGCTACTTCAAGAAGGCTATCGCACGGGAAGCTACTTCAAGAAGGCTATTGCAACGGGAAGCTACTTCAGGAGGAAGGCTGCTTCAAGGTGGTGCAATTACTTCTAGGTGAAGGCTGCTTCAAGGTTGGGCGATTACTTCTAGGTGAAGGATGCTTGAAGGGTTTAGGGAGAGAATTGTAATTTTATGTAAAGTCCTTGCGAGGTAATAAAATTAAATTCTTTCCAAATCCCGGTTGGGTAAGCAACCGGGTAGTGGACTGACAACTTTAGTATTTGCTAAAGTTGGAACCACTCTAAATCCTTGTCCCCTTGTCCAATATTTTGTGGTTGGTTGTTTTAGTTTCAGTAATTGTTAAAATTATCTTTAAAACTCTATTCACCCCCCTCTAGTATTTTTCACGATAGGCCTTAGTATCTTGGTGATCTTTGTGGTGGAAGTTAGGGCCAAGCATGGCATGGCATGATGGGTGATAGCTTGATGGTCGATACCATGATGGGCGATATCTTGATGGCCGATACCATGTTGGGCGACATGCTTTGGGACATGATGGCCGATAGGGTTAGTAGTGTGTTGGCCGATAGGGTTAGTAGTGTGTTGGCCGATAGGGTTAGGAGAGTGTGATGGCCGATAGAGTTAGTGAGGTTGGACGACACCTATGTTGGGTGATAGGCTTTAGATGAGGGTTGTGGGGTTTTAGTGAGGGTGTGAGTTTCTTTGGTGATGGTCCCTTGTGTGATGGAAGTGGATGCTTATCCATTAACTAATTAAGTGATGGTGGTGTTTGTGATACTATCAATATGTAATATGTTGCCTTGCAAATAATAAGGATGCTAATGATAGTAATGTATATAATGATAGCCCTCATGTAATAGATGCATGATGTGACCTGTTATGCTTAATTGTTAATGATAATGAGAATGATGATAACTACTCTAGTAGTTTGTTTAATGATCATAATGTTGGTAATAATGATGCTAAGTGACAGTTATGTTAAAGGTTGCTTCATGATACAAATGACAACAGTTGATGGCATAGTAATGACCTTGTTATTAATAGTGTTGGTTCTGTATACTCAATTTGTTTCCTATATACCTTGATTGCTTGTATGATCCTAAGATTGAGGGTAAGCATCAGTATGGTTTGTTAATGATGTACTTAACATACTTGGTTACCAAATAAGTGTCATATTGATAAGTAGATTATCTTGAATGATATTTCATGATAGTGAGCATATTCCTTATGTTGAATCTATGATTATTGTGTACCCTAACCATGCAGGTGATGACTTAGCCATGAAAGGGCTATGTGACATATGTAATGAGTAACAGTATTTTGATAATTGCTTTATAAGATTATGTATGTGATGTGTTGGTCCCATGATGATGATGTGGGCCTTAAGAGGCAGTGACAGTACATAATGAAGGATTGTGACCCCGTGGTATGTGATGATCCTTGAGATGGATCTGGATGGTTGGCAAGAGGCCAAGTGGTAACATGTGATGTTGGACCCTTGAGATGGGTCAGGTTGATGTGATCAGATTATAATATATGTTCTTTACTTTCTGTTATATCTTGCATGTTATACAACTTGGTTGAATCTTGCAATCCATCTAAAAGATACTAATTAAGCACAGTGAAATACATCATGTAGTTTGCCCTGGCCATAGATCCATCATCGTCAGGACTTGGTGATGGTGAAACAGGTTTTCCTACGGGTTAACCTAGAAGCGCATATTGTTGAATATATGTAGGTTGCTCCTAGCCTGAAAATGAGGAGGTAAGAGTGTAACTTCGGTTGCAGACTCAGATATGTGTGTAGAGCATGGTGAACAGGCCCATGGCTCAGGATATGTGATGTATGGAGCATGACTGCGTTCATGGCTCAGAGCACGGTGATCAGGCCCGTGGCTCAGTTTTACTAGCGCCGTGACCTGTACCAAGGCGGGCTAGAGAATGGGTAGCCTATGGAGCTAACCCTGTGGCTTAGACCACTTCAGCGTGTGACTGCGGTCCTTCTTGTGTTGTACTCATGTACTGACCATGAGGTGGGAGGTCGTGGAGTCCGGCTCTTCCATTGACCTTGTATGGCACCGGTTTGGGCTTCGTAACCGAAGGTTGGATTTGAATGGTACGGTTCAAATCCTCAGGGCATAATAAAATGTAATACAGCCGTTTAGTATTTACTGATCAAATCAAATACGAAACATTGGTTGAGGCCTTGTTTGTGTAATATCTCTGATATACCTTGCAGGTTATGTGGAAATCTATCTTATCTTGATAATCAGATTATGTGACATTATATTCTGTTCTAATAATCCTGCTACATAGTGATATATCTTATCTTGATAATCATGTTCCTTTGAAAGACATCTGGTTATATGCTTTGGTACAGCTGGTATGCTTGCCGGTAAGAGTAAACCTTGCTATATATACAACTGCTCTTGTTATACCTGTTGTTAGTTAACTGCTGCTATAGTTTATCTTGCTGAGGTTCTATAGTTGCGGTGGGGAGCTATGTTTCCCACTGGGACAATTGTTCAATTGTCTCACTCCGCTGGTTTACACCCTTTTTAGGTGGTCAAGGTAGACATGGTCGAGGTTATGGTGTTGCGGACGAGAAGCTTGAGGAGTAGTAGAAGGCAAGCGTTGGACATGCTGCTGTTTTGGATGTTTTGTAGTAGAGTCTAGAGTCATCCCTGTACTCTCAGGTCCTTGGTAGTGTTTTGACGATGTTTCACGAAGATCGTTCGATGATATCTGTATATCCTGCTGTTGGCCGAATGTGGGCCTTTATGTATATATGAACAGGTGGTGAACTCATGTGATGGATGGACAGCTGATCCTGAGCTGTGGACACGTGTCAGATCTTGTGTATGTACATATTTATATGACATGTTTCCGTGCAGGATGAGGACTGGAAAGTAATAGTTTCACAGTTTATCAGTTTTCTGCAATCGGTTTTAATTAACCCGTGTTTTTGATAATTTGTGGTTATGGTGTTTTCCGCACGTTTTCGCGTAACACCTCGTTATCTGTGTGATAATGGGATGTGTTGCTACAAGTTTGGTATCAGAGCCTTAGGTTCGCTGAGTCTACAGGGATCTAGGACTAGGTTGAGTCTGTTCTTATGAGTTTTCCAGGTTATCTTACAAAAATCTTTTGCCCTCAGCGGGAGAAAAGCTAAGATGTCTGGAAACCATGAAGAACATGCTCCTGAGCATAGTGATGCTGCATCGGTTGATGGAGCAGATGGACGAGCACATGAAGATCGGGTGCCTGAGGTCCCCCAACCTGACCCAGCCATACTTGAACACCCTGCCTACCAACAGCTTATGGGGCAATTAATGGCTACGATGAATCTCATGGTTGAGCAATTACCAGTGCCTCCTCCGCGAGCACAGGTTCCCCATGGAGAAGCATCGGGTATTGGGAAGACCTTTGAGCGGCTTCGCCGAGTCGGAGCTTCGGATTATGCTGGAACTGCTGATCCAGCGGATGCAGATATGTGGCTGACGAGTCTTGAAAAGGCTTTCCGGATCCTCGACATCCCCGAAGCAGACAAAGTGAAGCATGCTGTCTACCTTTTGAAGGGTAGTGCTGGTCACTGGTGGACCATCGAGGAAGAGAAGCGACCTGGTGAGGTGATCTGTTGGGAAGTGTTTCGGCGCGAGTTCGTCACCAGATACTTTCCGAAGACATACCTGGATGAGAAGATCAGTCAGGTTGAGAAGTTGCGGCAAGGAACGATGAATATCACCGAGTATGAAGCTAAGTTTATGGATCTGTTGAGGTTTTGTCCTCACATGGCGGCGACAGATGATGAACGGATCAGACGTTTCGAGAAGGGTTTGAGTGCTGAGTTGACAACCCCTGTGTCTGTGATGGAAAACCGAGAGCGGTTTGCTACGTTTGTGGAATCAGTTCGACGGATCGAGAGGACAGTGAGGGAGAAAAGAGAGTCGGTGTCTCTTAAAAGACCTGCTCAGTTTCAAGGATGAAGGTTTGGTGGCTTCAAGAAACCCAGGTTTTCAGCACCGTCAGTGATGAGAAGTGCTGGTGTACCATCTCAGTGGTCTCCGAGTAAGGGGAAGGGTTATGTTTCTTCACCATCTAAGGCGCACAGCTCAGCTTCGGTGGCAGTGACAGGGCCATCTAGGCCACGAGTTGACAATAGAGCATGTCATCTCTGTGGACAAGTCGGGCATTGGAAGTTCAATTGCCCGAATAGAGATGTTGAAGTGACGCAGCGACCGAGGCAGAGTTTCCAGAAGTCTGAGAGACCACAGCCCAGTGGTAGAAGAGGACGAGGACACGGTCAAGCATCTCAAGCTGGATCGTCTGCTCAAGGGAGCAGAGGTCGTGGACAGCAAGCTACGGCTCGATTCTATGCCATGAATCAGCCGGAGGCGATAGTCAACCCACGAGTGGTGACAGGTCAGATGGAGTTATTTCATTCTGATATGTCTTCTTCTTGCTTTATATCTGTTCTGGTTGACCTGGGTGCTACACACTCTTTTATCGCCTATAGTATGCTTGAAAACTGTCATCTACCTGTTAGTTGTAAGAAGGATAGCTTGTTGCTAGAAACCCCTCTTGATGGTTCCTCTTTGCTTCGAGAAGAGTGTCCATCTTGTGTTTTGTCTTTTTTGGGACACAACATTCAGGTGGATCTCATACCACTTGATATGCATGGTTTCGATGTTATCCTTGGGATGGATACCTTAGAGAAGTATAAGGTTATCTTGGACTGTGGTTCCAAGCAGGCGGTGTTTGATGTTGCTGGAGAGAAGTGGATCTTCCAGGGAGATAGGAAGATTCTTCCGACGTGTCTGGTGTCAGCTATGGTGGCAGATAGGTTGTTGCAACAAGGATGTGAGGCGTTCTTAGCTCACGTTGTGGATACCGTTATGGATACCAAGGCAAAAGGCCTTAACCTTGAAGAAGTGTCAGTAGTCCGAGAGTTTGCAGATGTGTTTTCCGAGGAGTTTCCTGGTGTTCCTCCACCCCGAGAGATCGACTTTGAGATCAATCTGGTTCCGGGAACACAGCCGATTGCACAGACACCTTATAGGATGGCTCCAGCAGAGATGGTAGAGTTGAAGAAGCAGTTACAAGAGTTGTTGGAGAAAGGTTTCATCAGACCGAGCACATCACCTTGGGGTGCTCCCATGTTGTTCGTTAAGAAGAAGGATGGTTCGATGCGGTTGTGTGTAGACTACCGACAGTTGAACAAGGTCACGGTCAAGAATAAGTACCCGTTGTCGAGGATAGATGACTTGTTCGATCAGTTGCGTTGTGCTACAGTGTTTTCGAAGATCGATCTACGGTCTGGATATCATCAGTTAAGGATAAAGGCAGATGACATACCAAAGTCAGCTTTTAGGACAAGGTATGGTCATTTTGAGTTTGTGGTTATGCCGTTTGGATTAACCAATGCACCTGCTGCTTTCATGGACCTGATGAACAGAGTGTTTCGTCCATTCTTAGATCAGTTTGTTGTAGTTTTTATAGACGACATCTTGATCTATAGTCGGAACCGGCTAGAGCATGAGCAACATCTTCGTCAAGCGTTGACTCTCCTTCGTCAACATCAGTTGTATGCTAAGTTTAGTAAGTGTGAGTTATGGTTGGACGAAGTGACTTTCTTAGGTCATGTGATATCTGCTGAAGGAGTCAAAGTAGATCCAAAGAAAGTGGAATCCGTTGCGGATTGGGAACAGCCGAAGACGCCGACGGAAGTTCGTAGTTTCCTTGGCCTAGCAGGATACTACCGGAGGTTTATCAAGGACTTCAGTTCGATAGCTCTACCGATGACGAAGTTGACCAGGAAGGATGTACCTTTTGTTTGGAATGATCGATGTCAGCAAGCTTTCCAAAGTTTGAAGGAAAAGCTAACCAGTGCTCCAGTGTTGATCTTGCCAGAATCTGGAAAAGGCTATGTTGTTTTCTGTGATGCGTCCAAGAAGGGTTTGGGTTGTGTGCTGATGCAGGAAGATCATGTGGTTTCTTTTGCTTCGCGACAGCTTAATAAACACGAGGAGAACTATCCGACCCATGACTTGGAGCTGGCAGCAGTGGTTCATGCGTTAAAGATTTGGAGACACTATGTTTATGGGGAAGTGTGTCAGATCTTTACAGATCACAAGAATCTGAAGTACATCTTCTCACAGCAAGAGTTGAACATGCGACAGCGTCGGTGGATGGAGTTGATCAATGATTATGATTGCACTATCGAGTATCATCCTGGTAAGGCGAATGTGGTAGCAGACGCGCTTAGCAGAAAGTCTTCTACTCCCAAGAAGGCACAGATGAGTTCTTTGGTATGCCATAGGCAGGACATGTTAGTCTCCTTACGGCAGATGAATGTACAGATGGAGGTTTCCTCGTTAGCTGGACTTTAAGCACAGATGCAAATCAAGCCCACGTTGAGACAGCAGATCAAGGATGCAGCAAACGGATGATACAGTACAGCTAATCAGATCAGAGTTTGGCAGCGAAAAGCGTGATGGGTTCCATGAGTCCGAGGATGGAGTGGTTTGCTATCATAATAGGATGGTGGTTCCAGATGCTGATAATCTGAGGAAGTTGGTGCTCGAGGAAGCACACACGTCAATGTATGCTATGCATCCAGGAGTCACCAAAATATATCATAGTCTGAAGGACTTGTACTGGTGGCCCGGCTTGAAGAAAGATGTAGCTGAGTTTGTGGCTAGGTGTACGGTGTGTCAGCAAGTCAAGGCTGAGCATCAAAAGCCGGTAGGTATGTTGCAACCTTTGCCTATACCACAGTGGAAATGGGATCATATCACCATGGATTTCGTAGTTGGTCTACCCAGGACAACTAGGAATCATGATTCCATCTGGGTGATAGTGGACAGATTAACGAAGTCTGCCCATTTCATACCTGTGAAGACCACGTATACAGCTGAAAAGCTCGCTCGAGTATATATGGATGAGATAGTTCGTTTGCATGGTGTGCCAGCAACGATAGTTTCTGATAGAGGTCCTCAGTTTACAAGTCGTTTTTGGGAACAGTTGCACAGGGCGATGGGAACACAGTTGAAGTTCAGTACCGCTTTCCACCCGCAGACAGATGGACAGTCTGAGAGGACTATTCAAACTTTGGAGGATCTTCTTCGTGCTTGTGTTTTGCAGTTCCTAGGCAGTTGGGACGTACATCTCAGTTTGATAGAGTTTGCCTACAACAATAGCTATCAGTGGAGCATGGACATGGCTCCCTATGAGGCTTTGTATGGGAGGAAGTGCAAATCTCCTTTATGTTGGTATGCATCAAGTGAATATCAGCTTTTGGGCCCTGAGTTAGTACAACAAATGACAGAAAAGATCAAGGTGATACAACAACAGTTGAAAGCGGCACAAGACAGGCAGAAGTCTTATGCAGACAATCGCCGATGACCCTTGGAGTTCCAGGTGGGAGACAAGGTGTATCTTAAAGTCTCTCCGTGGAAAGGTGTGCTGAGGTTTGGACGGAAAGGTAAGTTAGCTCCCAGATATATGGGGCCTTACTCAGTCTTAGCACGTGTTGGCAAGGTGGCTTATGAGTTAGAATTGCCTCCAGAGTTGCACAGGTTACATACAGTGTTCCATGTCAGTATGTTGAGGAAAAGTCATTCAGATACAGGAACAGTGATACAACCAGTTGAAGTTGAGCTTGACAAAGATGTGACTTATGAAGAGGGTCCTATGATGATCCTTGACAGAAGAGTCAAGAAGCTGAAGAGAAAGGATCTGGTTCTTGTGAAGGTCCTTTGGCATCACCGTGGCATTGAGGAAGCCACGTGGGAGCTTGAGGAAGAGATGAGGAGGAAGTATCCCTCGCTTTTCTCTTCGGATTTCGGGGACGAAATCCTTTTGTAGAGGTTTATGGCTGTAAGGACCCTGACCTGCGTTTAGGGTTTACCCTGTTTGTTTTGCTTGATCTTGGTGCTTTGGTGCTTACTAATCACCTTTAGTGGTGATTAGGGTTTGGTTGTGCTTTGTTGAGAGTTCGAGGGGCTACTTGCAAATAACCCAAGTTTAGGGTTTTGTGGGCAAGTTTGCCATCTTGTGAGATGTTTTCCCTCTTTGCTTCCTCTAGGGTTGAGAGGAAGGCTTGGGCTTGTTGTTTGAGTCCTTTGGGCCTGAGTTGAGCTTGTTTGGGCCTTGGAGTTCCTTGTTTGGGCTTGCTTGAGCCTTGTGTCGCCCAGGGCAGGTGGTGTGTCGCCCAGTTGCTTGGTGTGTCGCCCAGTTGCTTGGTGTGTTGCCCAGTAGCTCTTGTTGTGTCGCCCAGATGGCTTGGCTTGGTTGATGGACACATGGTGCACATCTTGGACAAGTGCCTTATGGCTTGCATGAGAAGTGGCTTGAGTTGGTGGACATGTGTCCCTTGGGTGGGCGACACATAGCATGGTTGTACCTTGGTTTCTCATCCCCTTCTTCCTATATAGGTAGCTCTTCTCCTTGCCTTAGCCTCCTTTGGTCCTTTGGTCTCCCCTCCACCCTTGGTGCACGATATCCATCTCCATCTTGCTTGTGTTGGCCGATACACTTCCTTGGAGCTGAAGTGGTGGCCGATACACTTCCTTGGAGCTGAAGTGGTGGCCGATACACTTCCTTGGAGCTGAAGTGGTGGCCGATACACCTCCCTGGAGCAGCTTGGTGGACGATAGCTTTGGACCCTGAAGTGCTTTGGAGCTTGGAGCTCTTCTTCTTCCTTGAAGCTTGGAGCTTAAGGCGGGTTGCATAGTTTCTAACCCTAACTCTCTTACCTCTAGCTTTAACCTTGTTACATGTTAGTAATCTAGCTTAGTTCCTTGCTTGTACATCTTGCTTATGTACCTTAGTGGCCGATATCCCTCTCCAGGGTTTAAGGTTCCTTGTATACCTTGCTTTTTAGGGTTTGTTCTCTTTGTGTTGGAGGTTGAAGATGACCTTGGGTTGGGCGATACCCCCTTCCTTGTGAGTATGTTGGGCGACACACTTGCCCTTAAGCTGAACGATATGAGTGTTCTTGGTGTCGGGCAACACCCTTCATCTTTGGTTGGAGGTCGATAGGTTGACCTAGCTTGAGTGTTGGCCGACATGGTGATCTTGTTGGGCGACATGGTGCTCTCTTTGGTGGCCGACATGGTGATCTTGTTGGGCGACATGGTGCTCTCTTTGGTGGCCGACATGGCACCTTGGTGGACAACATGTTGAGCTCTTGAAGTTGGCCGATACCCTTGCCCATGAGTGGGCGATAGGGTGAGCTAGGGTTTGGTTGGCCGATATGAAGGGAGACATAGTGATGTTCTTTGTTGGCCGATATGTGAGTGCCCTTGGAGATGGACGATACTCTCTCTCTCTCTCTATTGGGCGATATGGTTCCCTTGTTCCTCTCTTGAACGATAGGCCTTAGTATCTTGGTGATCTTTGTGGTGGAAGTTAGGGCCAAGCATGGCATGGCATGAAGGGCGATAGCTTGATGGACGATACCATGATGGGCGATATCTTGATGGTCGATACCATGTTGGGCGACATGCTTTGGGACATGATGGCCGATATGGTTAGTAGTGTGTTGGCCGATAGGGTTAGTAGTGTGTTGGCCGATAGGGTTAGTAGAGTGTGATGGCCGATAGGGTTAGTGAGGTTGGACGATACCTATGTTGGGTGATAGGCTTTAGATGAGGGTTGTGGGGTTTTAGTGACGGTGTGAGTTTCTTTGGTGATGGTCCCTTGTGTGATGGAAGTGGATGCTTATCCATTAACTAATTAAATGATGGTGGTGTTTGTGATACTATCAATATGTAATATGTTGCCTTGCAAATAATAAGGATGCTAATGATAGTAATGTATATAATGATAGCCCTCATGTAATAGATGCATGATGTGACCTGTTATGCTTAATTGTTAATGATAATGAGAATGATGATAACTACTCTAGTAGTTTGTTTAATGATCATAATGTTGGTAATAATGATGCTAAGTGACAGTTATGTTAAAGGTTGCTTCATGATACAAATGACAACAGTTGATGGCATAGTAATGACCTTGTTATTAATAGTGTTGGTTCTTTATACTCAATCTGTTTCCTATATACCTTGATTGCTTGTATGATCCTGAGATTGAGGGTAAGCATCAATATGGTTTGTTAATGATGTACTTAACATACTTGGTTACCAAATAAGTGTCATATTGATAAGTAGATTATCTTGAATGATATTTCATGATAGTGAGCATATTCCTTATGTTGAATCTATGATTATTGTGTACCCTAACCATGCAGGTGATGACTTAGCCATGAAAGGGCTATGTGACATATGTAATGAGTAACAGTATTTTGATAATTGCTTTATAAGATTATGTATGTGATGTGTTGGTCCCATGATGATGATGTGGGCCTTAAGAGGCAGTGAAAGTACATGATGAAGGATTGCGACCCCGTGGTATGTGATGATCCTTGAGATGGATCTGGATGGGTGGCAAGAGGCCAAGTGGTAACATGTGATGTTGGACCCTTGAGATGGGTCAGGTTGATGTGATCAGATTATAATATATGTTTTACTTTTTGTTATATCTTGCATGTTATTCAACTTGGTTGAATCTTGCAATCCATCTAAAAGATACTAATTAAGCACAGTGAAATACATCATGTAGTTTTCCCTGGCCATAGATCCATCATCGTCAGGACTTGGTGATGGTGAAACAGGTTTTCCTACGGGTTAACCTGGAAGCGCATATTGTTGAATATGTGTAGGTTGCTCCTAGCCTGAAAATGAGGAGGTAAGAGTGTAACTTTGGTTGCAGACTCAGATATGTGTGTAGAGCATGGTGAATAGGCCCATGGCTCAGGATATGTGATGTATGGAGCATGAATGCGTTCATGGCTCAGAGCACGGTGATCAGGCCCGTGGCTCAGTTTTACTAGCGCCGTGACCTATACCAAGGCGGGCTAGAGAATGGGTAGCCTATGGAGCTAACCCTGTGGCTTAGACCACTTCAGCGTGTGACTGCGGTCCTGCTTGTGTTGTACTCATGTACTGACCATGAGGTGGGAGGTCGTGGAGTCCGGCTCTTCCATTGACCTTGTATGGCACCGGTTTGGGCTTCGTAACCGAAGGTTGGATTTGAATGGTACGGTTCAAATCCTCAGGGCATAATAAAACATAATACAGCCGTTTAGTATTTACTGATCAAATCAAATATGAAACATTGGTTGAGGCCTTGTTTGTGTAATATCTCTGATATACCTTGCAGGTTATGTGGTAATCTGTCTTATCTTGATAATCAGATTATGTGACATTATATTCTGTTCTAATAATCCTGCTACATAGTGATATATCTTATCTTGATAATCATGTTCCTTTGAAAGACATCTGGTTATATGTTTTGGTACAGCTGGTATGCTTGCCGGTAAGAGTAAACCTTGCTATATATACAACTGCTCTTGTTATACCTGTTGTTAGTTAACTGCTGCTATAGTTTATCTTGCTGAGGTTCTATAGTTGCGGTGGGGAGCTATGTTTCCCGCTGGGACAATTGTTCAATTGTCTCACTCTGCTGGTTTACACCCTTTTTAGGTGGTCAACGTAGACGTGGTCGAGGTTGTGGTGTTGCGGACGAGAAGCTTGAGGAGCAGTAGAAGGCAAGCGTTGGACATGCTGCTGTTTTGGATGTTTTTAGTAGAGTCTAGAGTCATCCATGTACTCTCAGGTCCTTGGCAGTGTTTTGACGATGTTTCACGAAGATCGTTCGATGATATCTGTATATCCTGTTGTTGGCCGAATGTTGGCCTTTATGTATATATGAACAGGTGATGAACTCATGTGATGGATGGACAGCTGTTCCTGAGCTGTGGACACGTGTCAGATCTTGTGTATGTACATATTTATATGACATGTTTCTATGCAGGATGAGGACTGGAAAGTAATAGTTTCACAGTTTATCAGTTTTCTGCAATCGGTTTTAATTAACCTGTGTTTTTGATAATCTGTGGTTATGGTGTTTTCCGCACATTTTCGCGTAACACCTCATTATCTGTGTGATAATGGGATGTGTTGCCACACTACTTGTCTGTGCCCTTCTTCATTCTCAATTGCATGACCCAATTAAAATAGTGCATCGAGTGCTCCATTCCTCTGATGACCTAAAGTCAGTGCTCCATCCACCCTGGCTAGCACTTATAGTGCATATCAACTCTATTGTGGCCATGTTCTAAGGGATGGCATGAAATCCATCCTTTCCTCTCTTACTATCCCACTCCATCAACTTCTTTACATCAGTCATCTATTTGATATGCTCCTAGCCAGTTAATCTCTGGTGTCCAAGAGCTTGGTGCTAAGGCCATCACCACCTACCACGAGACCTCCTCCAAGTTCATCTGGTCGTCCATGGATCTAGAGGCATTGTCTCCCTATCTTAGGTGGGTGAATTAGAGGATCCACATACTACTGACCTTGGCATCATCATTACTCCTTCCTCTCATATTTTTGGTTTTCTCTTCCCCTTCAAAAATAAGGAAAACCCCATATTTGAATTTGAGGCTTTTATATCCTATCATCCTTTAGATATCAAGAGTCATTCTATGTGGATGACTTTGATTGAGACTTTGTTTTAAGAGTGTAAAAATATCATGATATGCCCCTTTTCTTCCATGTGTCTACTCCTCTACTAAACTGCATTGCATTTGCTTAAAACAATCCCTTGTCCATGAAGTAATGGTTCAACCTTTCATTTCATTGGTTCAATGCCCAATTTAGGTTTTAACACACCTTGTTCCTTCTAGTATCTTCTAAAATTTATGTACGACACTTCTTAATCTCGATTGGTCCCAAAATTTGACCAACACCTTATATGAATATTATCTTCTTGTATAAAGGTCCTCAGGACCAAAATAATTACCTTAGCCACTCTAGTATAGTGTATGTGATTTCACTTGTATTATGCCCTTGATCACAAATTGAATCACGAAATTCACTATAAACTTCACCAAAACCATACCACCTCTTATATTTGTCATCAAGAACACAATATCGATCCATAATTTTATCACTAAATGTACTGAAATCCGAATTTAGCAAAAGCCTAAAGTACCCTTATGTATGGTACATAATCAATTTGTGATCACATTATCATCACATTTCAAAAAAACCTTATTATCATCATATTAATCTACCCTAAATGTTCTTATGACCTTTCTAGCATCCTATGAGGGTCAATCCTCCAAAACACCTGTGGGTTTTAGATATACATAAAGGCCTCCAAAATGGCTGAAACTTGTCCCATTTGTCCTAATCTCACATAATTAGAGTTTCTCTTAGTAAAACTAGCATCCACGTGATACCAAAAAGTTTTGGATGTGACATATAGTATCCAATAACCTAGATGTAGAAGTCTATAAATTTATCTCTATAACATATATACCTAAAGTGAAGATCTCTATTTCCTAATTCATGTTCTTCAGTTCCTCGAGGTAGAGATAAAAATTCCTTTTCCAATATCTAAACAAGTGTAAATGTTGATATATGCCTTCTTTACCTACTCCTTCTTTTGCTTTAAGTGCATATGTCTTGAAATTTTGGTTATCCTAATAACTTTTCCTGATTTTTCCTTTGCCCTTGAACTTTGCTTTTACTTTATTAACCATCAACATGGATTTGAAATTGTATTTTTTCATTTGAAACTCATTTTCTCTCAACATGATAGGCAACTCTAACAACATTTTGACCAAGTTGTTCATCTTTTAATTAATGACAAAGTGACTATATGATTCCTACAATGATTGCATGATCACATTTGTTGCCAACTCTTGGCCTAAAAGAACTGCCATTCTCGCTACACCTTTCAAAAAAGCCATAAACATGAGAAAATAGAGCCCAACTAGACTACAATCTACTATGTTAGACATAAATAATGCCTTGTGACATCATACCTCTCTTGCTTTGCCTATTATCGGTACATATTCTTGAGTTGTGTAACCATCTCAAGAGATACCATGTTCTTATATTTCTTTTAAATCTCATGATTCATGGAGAATATCATTAGGCACTTGATTTGGGCAACAACACCGAAATGCTTACAATAAGCTTCCCTTTCTACCTTAGGTGCAATCATATCTAGTTTGTCTGGTACAAGTATATCTAGGATATAGAGTTTATACTCATGTGTGGGAATAATTTTAGAGTTGTAAACCAATCATTGAAGTTATTAAGTTTTCCCTTGTTAAGGACCGACCACAAAAAAAAGTGATTGTTTTTGTTTTCATTTGTCTAAAATAAATATCTGCAAGAGTCAATATTTTGATTTAAAAAAGGTTTATCAATATTGATCAAGTCTTTAATAAAATATACTCCCACTATTTTATTCAAAATTAATAGACCTTGTTATTCATTTGTAAGATTACAAGGAGCAATCTTCTAGTTGTTCAAACATCCTTATTCATCAAGTCATGAGCCAAATTTTGTCGATCAGCCACAATTAGCTACTTATGAATGAAACATATACCCACTAAAACTAATTCAACTCTTGAATAGATTATTGCACAATTCTTTGTCATAAACCATATATATAATTTTAGATGCTTAATCCTATTAAGATCACCTAGTTAAGTCCAACCCAAAGACCAACATGATTCAATATGCAACTTTCTTTGACAAAACCACACATCTATTATCACATTTCCCCTAGATTGACATCATGCCATGCTTTAAAATGTACCCACAAATTGTTGATCAAATGTTTCCATGTGTATTTCATAATAAAATGTGTATTAAACTTAATACTTTCTTTGAGGGATTTATTTATATACATAAAAATTACTAAAAGCCACATTTAATATGTATCATACACAATATCTCCACAGTCCACAAACATACGGCCATTTTCGGCAACCCTTTAGAACCACAAAAAATGCTGCCCACCTAAGTTCTTTGTGTTGGGTTTTGTGGAGAAAACATACGCAGCGGAAGCAATAAAATCCACGAAACCCAAAACAGGATCTCGTCGACAACAACGTATTTGGAAGGAGTGTGTGCGGGATATACCTTATTGCGGAGCAAGTCCGGTGATGTCCCACTGCACGACGGTGCAATGCTACTGACCTACACAGACGGAACTTCTCTCCCGTTTGCTGTCGCAGGTTGATCCGGAGGTGCTTCTTTGTGGAAGTGATGTCCGCCACTCGTAGCGTGTATAGGTGGTCGTCGACGTCCTTCGAACGCCAGCGTCTCAGTGTCTGCATCTCTACTTCGTCCATGCACATGGACGGAACTCCACGTCACGCTTCCCAAGCTGGCGGGAAGGAGTGTGTCTCTGCGGCGGCATGCTAGCAGTGCGTTGCTCTCCTTCCTCTCCTAAGTACGGTGACAGATAGGGTTTACGTGCGTGAGAGTAAACTAAAAGCATATCTCGATATCTTATATAGATATCAGACGTCAATCCTCTTTTAAATAGGATACGAAGGGAAGTAGGGTTTCCTAAACCCATCGGTAAATAGAAACGTTGCGTTAATTAAAATGCCCGTGGATTAATTAGAATATTATGGAATTCATTAATTAACCAAATAATCGCATTAATTGATTAATTAATATCCGACTCCATGCAATCGCTTGGGATGGCTCTATGGGCATATATATACCAACACTTTGCATATCATGCATCAACAACATATGAAACCTCACATGAACCTACATTTGTCCTGCATCACAGTTAATGGCTACATGGATGCTCCTTGGAGTTATATCTTCAAGGATATCTCATAAATAAAGTCCTCCATCTAATTCTATTCCTATCTAATATTACATGACACATTGAAACCTTAAGCTACATTCAAGGGGAGTTAAGAGGGAATGGAAACCATTAGATATGAAGAAGAAAAAATGAGGCTCAAAATGCAAGTTGAGTACTTTATCAAGTAAGATCCAATCATCATTATAACACTCACACAAAAGGGATCCTTGGGACATAACCATGCAAACATCCACCAAAAACTACTTTTTAAAGGAAGTGTGTATGATTTTATAAATATATAATATCATATACATATGCATTAAATAGTGTAGCTTTTCATATAATATATTACATCTGGTACATTTATGGCATCCATGCAAACAAAGCAGTGCCACTTGGGTGTATCGAGGTGAAGATGGCGGGGAATGGTAGAAAATGGGTGAATGGTGGTGGAAAATGAAGGGAGATGGAAGAAAATTGAAGAGACAGACGTAGGATGTGCACTTCAACCCTTTAAGACCTTGGAGCTCTTCCACGGGGCTTTGGGAACCAAAAAGTATGGAACCTCTGTCGAGATAGTGAGGGGTGCGTATTTATAGGTGAAGGGGAGTGAATCTAATAAGTTGTCACGACACCTGTCCTAGGGATGGTCGTGTCGGGCTCAACGCGATTCTACTGAGTGTAGCGGGCATGACAGGTATCACGGTCAAGGCAGGTGTCATGGATGAGATAGGTTTAGCTGTCCCTTGTCCTTGGCACAACCATGTCAGGCTCGGTGCGGTCGTGCTGAGCTGGCAGTCGTGACAGGTGTAGCGCTTGATGTAGATGTCGGGGGCGGAACGGGTGTAGCAGTTGAGACAGGTTTCGTAGTCACGATGGGTGTCATGATCAAGGTAGGTGTCATGAGTGAGACAGGTGCAACTGACTCTTGTCCTCGGCATGGTCGTGTCGAGCATAGCAGTTGGGACAGGTGTCACAGTCGAGGCAGGTGTCACGGGCAAGACATGTACAACTAACCCTTGTCCTTGGCACGGCTGTCCTGAGCATAGAAGTCATAATGGGTGTCGTGGGTGTGATAGGTGTAGTTGACCCTTGTCCTCGGCATGCCTGTGCCTAGCTTGGTGCAGTCATGTCAAGCATAGCAGTCACTACATATGGAAGTCTAGTTGCTACAAAAACTATGTGTTGGAGAGAAATCTTGGAGAATAGATGTCTTTTCAAGTTCGGTGCTTGCATGTCCCAAAATTGGCTAGTTGAGTGACTTTATCTTTGAAAGATATATAAATTATGTAAATATAAGTATCTAGAGTTATTTTGGGAATATTAAGGCTATATTTATCCAAAACAATAAATAAATGCTTAGCGTAAATGCCTAAATTTAGATGTCATCATATACCACCTATTTCATTCTTCAACACCTAATCTCACTAGTAAGTGTATAATGTGTATTCATTTTAAAGAAAATTTTGATAGCATTTCCCAACAATTCTCCAAGTACACTGATGTATATGGGCAAATGTCCACCATCATATCTACTTAGAGAACAAATGGGAAAGTGCTGACGAAACATCTTGAAAATGGAATATAAAGTATACACTTACATCCTAAGTGAGATTAAGTGTTCAAGAACAATCCCAAACATGGGACTATCCAAGATTTACTCCTAATGAGTAAATGTCAGACAAGTTTTATGGCCAACAAAATACATGTATGTTTTCATTCCTATAGCTATGATCCTAGTTTCATCATTTTTGTGTATAATCATTTAATTCAATTCATTCTTCCATTTGGATTATCATTTAAATCAATTTATTCTTCCATTTGGATTAGTTAATCAAGATAGAAAGGAAACATTAATATTAAGTAAGAGAACTAGATTAGTCACCTTAATTTGATATTATTGACTAGATCTTTGAAAAGTGACCCTCAAAGAGGTCCTAAGATTAGAAACAATGTATGAGTTGATACAGCAACAACATCTTGTAATCTTAGTCATACCCTAGTCTTGGTAGCATATTCTATAACATTGATTTCAACATCTCCATTTTACATCCATGTTCATCATCAGGAGATAAATTATTCATGACCTAGGGAGGGAGATATGACCTAAGGTAAACTAGAAATTAAGGTTAACAAACTAAGGAAAGAATGCAAATTGCACTAACTAAGATATAGAAATATTAATTAACATTAATCAATGCAAGATCAATAAGTAACTAACCATGAAAAAATGATTCACTATCAAAAAGATAACTACAATATTGGGTTGTTTGGGGGATATGTAACCTTCGACCATGTTTAAGGGCCATATTCATGCACATACATCCAACCATTAAGCTATGAAATGAAACAACATGGAGTAATGTAAATTATGAACCACATCCTATTAGTTGGCCATGGGTAACATGGTAGCATAAGGGATCTCTCTTACTCAGTAGTAGGGGAAGCAGACACCTAATCTCACTAGTAGAAGCTCTGACACAAGCTCACTAGGTGGTGGTGATGAGGGTAGCACTAGTAGAAGCTTCGGTAGAAGATCCAGAGACCTAGGTGGCGTCTGCTAGCTCAGGCCAAAGCTCCGACATCTTCCCAAGCTCACATCCTTCCAAGCTAGCAATAGCAGCTCCTCCATAGGTTAGAAACATTAGCTCCTCCAGCATCTTGAAGCACAAGCTCATGGAGGAGATAGATCCTCAAGCAAGAATAGTGAAAGCAGAGGAGGGTGGAGGAAGAGCAGCGGTGGCCAACAAAGATAGTATGCAGCAGCAACAACGAGTGGAGGAAGAGCAACGACAATGGCAGATTGAGCAATGGCAATGGAATCACTAGAATCACCACAGACCTTGGTGGAAATCACGATGAAATAGAGATTGAGAAAGTCCATTTCGTGCGAGTTCAATTAAGTTACTTGTAGTCATCAGTTGTTTAGAAAAACTAACATCTAAGCATGTAGTCTTGGTTAATCATAAGAAACTAATGATGAACTCCTTAACCAAACAAAAAATAGACACCATTTTGGGGCCATATTCATTGGTTAATTCTGTAAAAATTGACGACTAACTACATATCTAAACAAAAACGTTGTTCTCAGTTTAGGGGTATAGTTTTCGGGTACTAAAAGAAATTGACAATTAACTCCTAAACCAAACAAAAAATAGACACAGTTTTGGGGCCATAGTGGTTGGTTAAGTTTGTAAAAACTACCAATGAAGTGGCACTCCAGTGGTAAAAGTGATGATGTAAGACCAAGAGGTCATGAGTTCGAGCCCAGATAACCAGATTAATGAATTGCCATTTTTTTTAAAAAAAATCTATAAAAATCGATGACTAACTACATATCCAAACAAAAAATTTTTATCATCGGCACAGGGGTATAGTTGTGATTATTAAAAAACAAACGATTAATTCCTAAACTAAATAAAAATAGACACTAGTTTGGGGTCACCGTCATCAGTGAAGTTTGTAAAACCTACGACTAACTACATATCCAAATGAAAAATTCCCCTTGGGTTAGGGGTATCGTTATTAGTTTAGCAAGAAAAATCGATGACGAAGAAGCAATTTGGGAAGAAAATATTTTTGTAGGGACATGGAGCATAAACACCTAGTCATCTTCTAAGAAATTGACGATTTAGACCCATCTCAAAAAAGAATTGTGTCTCACTATGGGGGTCTAAACCTTTGGTTTTTTGTTAGAACCAACGACAAAAGGAGGGATAATTTTTTCTGTAGGGATATGGCATGAACATTTTGTCATCAGTTGTATACAAAATAGATGCCAGATTAAAAATTTTGGACGCAAAATTTTTCTGTAAAAAATTGTATTTCATGGACAATTTTTCATGTCAGTTTCTATGAAAAGTAACTGACGTTAAAATAAAAGTGGTACCCATATCTTTTCTAAATCGATAGGACTTCACATATGGTGATGGTTGGCATGAAGAATAGACATTGTTGGTATATTGGTGTTGGTTTTTCTAAGGAATTGACATCACCAAAAGTGACATTAAAAGTCAGATATGTACTAGTGTCTCTTCTATAGGCTATGGGAAGGAGTTGTCCCTTTGATGTCAACATGCTAGTGTTGACTTATTCCCTCTTGATGTCTCTCCCTTTCATGTGTAAGACTTTCTCAGGCTATCACATTACCACAAATATGAGAAGACAATGTTTGTAAGCGTTAGTTGTTACTTCTGAAATCCTTGACTACCCCTCTATTTATAGAAGGGTAAGGGTCAGGATTTCCAGATCAACCAGGATTTGAAGAGATAGGTTTTCATGATTTTTTGACTATTGGGAATCATGAGTCAGTTAACTCAATACTTGATTCATCAAATCACACCCAGTCAATTAACTCAACACTTGAGTCAGCTGAATGGAATGTTTTCCTAATAGCGAATATATTGACTTTCAATGCAACGATCAATGCACAACATGATATCAACATCATTCCTTGATCCAGTCTTACTGGTCATGCAGTCGGTCAACTGGACTCTTGAATCATCAAATTCACACTTTAGTCGGTCGACTCAAAGTCCATGTCAGCCAATTTTTAACCAAAATTGTTTAAATTGATTACCTAAACACTTTAATAATCACAACACATAAATCGATCGACTCAACACTTGAGTTAGTAAAATGATATTCTGAGTCAGCCATTTATTCATGAGTAAACTCCTATTCCATGTGCATCCTATGTGTGTGACCCTATAGGTCCCAAGTTACATTGGAAGTGAATGTCCATAACTAACTTATAACATCACAAGCAACCAGGTGTATCTGTAAACACATCATTGCTATCCAAGTAATTGGAAAATTGGAGAATAACTTCAACCTACATTTTGTGATCAGTCTTATAGTGATTGTATAGTTCCTTTGTATCTGATATCCAAACTAAACTGGAGGCACAAAATTGTCTTCGTCTCAACATTCAATCCATGTTCCTTGAACTAGAGTAGATTGTATAGGATGCATGTGAGTTCACATATCTTATATTGAATCACATGAGTATGGCGATACATTTCTTAGTCTCTCTTATCAAGTGGCTGGGATATAAATCTCCCGTAGGAGGGAATAATCCCATCTACATCACTAACAATCAATCCCCATGTGTTACAATGTATCCGAGCATCACCTTTATGACAACTTTTATTCAAGGTCAAGTTGGATGATGTCAAAATACATTGAACGACATGTGATGAGTGTAGGGAGTTCAGGTCTAAGAACTAAAATCACCACTATCACTATGAGAGCTGATTCTAACCACCATTCCATGGTCTCCATGTATCATTCTCAAGGTGGGTATGTACAATACACTTTTATGTAAAATGTACCAATGTTTTTGACTTGATATTCCATATCATGACTAATGAGACTCTATCATTAGTCAACACATGCTCTAGTCTTATATATTATTGTTGTCTATTTTTCTTCCACAATAATAGCCAACTAGCGACATAACAAGAATGTATGTACTCTTATCATATACATCAACTCATTGTTCAGGTCATAAACCTGAAGACATTTGTCATTGAGCAACATCATTTTTTAGACATCTACTATGTTATGTACTCATCTCATGATTGAGACAAACATAATAGACAGAACTACCTTTATAATTATCAAATCAAGTATATGATTCCTCCATAACAATCATCATATGATTTTCTCTATGGGCATAAATACCAACAACAGGGGATAGAGTCATGTGAGCATGAGGAGGAGGTGAATATTCTATACATGGAGATGATGGTGGTGGACTAGTACTAGCAGCCATAGCATGAGCAATAGAAAATGGGTAATGGGAAGTCTATGTGAGAATTGATAATATGAATATGCAACATAGTTAGTGGTGTGAAAAGAGGGTTGGTACAACAACATATGAAACCTCACATGAACCTACATTTGTCCTGCATCACAGTTAATGGCTACATGGATGCTCCTTGGAGTTATATCTTCAAGGATATCTCATAAATAAAGTCCTCCATCTAATTCTATTCCTATCTAATATTACATGACACATTGAAACCTTAAGCTACATTCAAGGGGAGTTAAGAGGGAATGGAAACCATTAGATATGAAGAAGAAAAAATGAGGCTCAAAATGCAAGTTGAGTACTTTATCAAGTAAGATCCAATCATCATTATAACACTCACACAAAAGGGATCCTTGGGACATAACCATGCAAACATCCACCAAAAACTACTTTTTAAAGGAAGTGTGTATGATTTTATAAATATATAATATCATATACATATGCATTAAATAGTGTAGCTTTTCATATAATATATTACATCTGGTACATTTATGGCATCCATGCAAACAAAGCAGTGCCACTTGGGTGTATCGAGGTGAAGATGGCGGGGAATGGTAGAAAATGGGTGAATGGTGGTGGAAAATGAAGGGAGATGGAAGAAAATTGAAGAGACAGACGTAGGATGTGCACTTCAACCCTTTAAGACCTTGGAGCTCTTCCACGGGGCTTTGGGAACCAAAAAGTATGGAACCTCTGTCGAGATAGTGAGGGGTGCGTATTTATAGGTGAAGGGGAGTGAATCTAATAAGTTGTCACGACACCTGTCCTAGGGATGGTCGTGTCGGGCTCAACGCGATTCTACTGAGTGTAGCGGGCATGACAGGTATCACGGTCAAGGCAGGTGTCATGGATGAGATAGGTTTAGCTGTCCCTTGTCCTTGGCACAACCATGTCAGGCTCGGTGCGGTCGTGCTGAGCTGGCAGTCGTGACAGGTGTAGCGCTTGATGTAGATGTCGGGGGCGGAACGGGTGTAGCAGTTGAGACAGGTTTCGTAGTCACGATGGGTGTCATGATCAAGGTAGGTGTCATGAGTGAGACAGGTGCAACTGACTCTTGTCCTCGGCATGGTCGTGTCGAGCATAGCAGTTGGGACAGGTGTCACAGTCGAGGCAGGTGTCACGGGCAAGACATGTACAACTAACCCTTGTCCTTGGCACGGCTGTCCTGAGCATAGAAGTCATAATGGGTGTCGTGGGTGTGATAGGTGTAGTTGACCCTTGTCCTCGGCATGCCTGTGCCTAGCTTGGTGCAGTCATGTCAAGCATAGCAGTCACTACATATGGAAGTCTAGTTGCTACAAAAACTATGTGTTGGAGAGAAATCTTGGAGAATAGATGTCTTTTCAAGTTCGGTGCTTGCATGTCCCAAAATTGGCTAGTTGAGTGACTTTATCTTTGAAAGATATATAAATTATGTAAATATAAGTATCTAGAGTTATTTTGGGAATATTAAGGCTATATTTATCCAAAACAATAAATAAATGCTTAGCGTAAATGCCTAAATTTAGATGTCATCATATACCACCTATTTCATTCTTCAACACCTAATCTCACTAGTAAGTGTATAATGTGTATTCATTTTAAAGAAAATTTTGATAGCATTTCCCAACAATTCTCCAAGTACACTGATGTATATGGGCAAATGTCCACCATCATATCTACTTAGAGAACAAATGGGAAAGTGCTGACGAAACATCTTGAAAATGGAATATAAAGTATACACTTACATCCTAAGTGAGATTAAGTGTTCAAGAACAATCCCAAACATGGGACTATCCAAGATTTACTCCTAATGAGTAAATGTCAGACAAGTTTTATGGCCAACAAAATACATGTATGTTTTCATTCCTATAGCTATGATCCTAGTTTCATCATTTTTGTGTATAATCATTTAATTCAATTCATTCTTCCATTTGGATTATCATTTAAATCAATTTATTCTTCCATTTGGATTAGTTAATCAAGATAGAAAGGAAACATTAATATTAAGTAAGAGAACTAGATTAGTCACCTTAATTTGATATTATTGACTAGATCTTTGAAAAGTGACCCTCAAAGAGGTCCTAAGATTAGAAACAATGTATGAGTTGATACAGCAACAACATCTTGTAATCTTAGTCATACCCTAGTCTTGGTAGCATATTCTATAACATTGATTTCAACATCTCCATTTTACATCCATGTTCATCATCAGGAGATAAATTATTCATGACCTAGGGAGGGAGATATGACCTAAGGTAAACTAGAAATTAAGGTTAACAAACTAAGGAAAGAATGCAAATTGCACTAACTAAGATATAGAAATATTAATTAACATTAATCAATGCAAGATCAATAAGTAACTAACCATGAAAAAATGATTCACTATCAAAAAGATAACTACAATATTGGGTTGTTTGGGGGATATGTAACCTTCGACCATGTTTAAGGGCCATATTCATGCACATACATCCAACCATTAAGCTATGAAATGAAACAACATGGAGTAATGTAAATTATGAACCACATCCTATTAGTTGGCCATGGGTAACATGGTAGCATAAGGGATCTCTCTTACTCAGTAGTAGGGGAAGCAGACACCTAATCTCACTAGTAGAAGCTCTGACACAAGCTCACTAGGTGGTGGTGATGAGGGTAGCACTAGTAGAAGCTTCGGTAGAAGATCCAGAGACCTAGGTGGCGTCTGCTAGCTCAGGCCAAAGCTCCGACATCTTCCCAAGCTCACATCCTTCCAAGCTAGCAATAGCAGCTCCTCCATAGGTTAGAAACATTAGCTCCTCCAGCATCTTGAAGCACAAGCTCATGGAGGAGATAGATCCTCAAGCAAGAATAGTGAAAGCAGAGGAGGGTGGAGGAAGAGCAGCGGTGGCCAACAAAGATAGTATGCAGCAGCAACAACGAGTGGAGGAAGAGCAACGACAATGGCAGATTGAGCAATGGCAATGGAATCACTAGAATCACCACAGACCTTGGTGGAAATCACGATGAAATAGAGATTGAGAAAGTCCATTTCGTGCGAGTTCAATTAAGTTACTTGTAGTCATCAGTTGTTTAGAAAAACTAACATCTAAGCATGTAGTCTTGGTTAATCATAAGAAACTAATGATGAACTCCTTAACCAAACAAAAAATAGACACCATTTTGGGGCCATATTCATTGGTTAATTCTGTAAAAATTGACGACTAACTACATATCTAAACAAAAACGTTGTTCTCAGTTTAGGGGTATAGTTTTCGGGTACTAAAAGAAATTGACAATTAACTCCTAAACCAAACAAAAAATAGACACAGTTTTGGGGCCATAGTGGTTGGTTAAGTTTGTAAAAACTACCAATGAAGTGGCACTCCAGTGGTAAAAGTGATGATGTAAGACCAAGAGGTCATGAGTTCGAGCCCAGATAACCAGATTAATGAATTGCCATTTTTTTTAAAAAAAATCTATAAAAATCGATGACTAACTACATATCCAAACAAAAAATTTTTATCATCGGCACAGGGGTATAGTTGTGATTATTAAAAAACAAACGATTAATTCCTAAACTAAATAAAAATAGACACTAGTTTGGGGTCACCGTCATCAGTGAAGTTTGTAAAACCTACGACTAACTACATATCCAAATGAAAAATTCCCCTTGGGTTAGGGGTATCGTTATTAGTTTAGCAAGAAAAATCGATGACGAAGAAGCAATTTGGGAAGAAAATATTTTTGTAGGGACATGGAGCATAAACACCTAGTCATCTTCTAAGAAATTGACGATTTAGACCCATCTCAAAAAAGAATTGTGTCTCACTATGGGGGTCTAAACCTTTGGTTTTTTGTTAGAACCAACGACAAAAGGAGGGATAATTTTTTCTGTAGGGATATGGCATGAACATTTTGTCATCAGTTGTATACAAAATAGATGCCAGATTAAAAATTTTGGACGCAAAATTTTTCTGTAAAAAATTGTATTTCATGGACAATTTTTCATGTCAGTTTCTATGAAAAGTAACTGACGTTAAAATAAAAGTGGTACCCATATCTTTTCTAAATCGATAGGACTTCACATATGGTGATGGTTGGCATGAAGAATAGACATTGTTGGTATATTGGTGTTGGTTTTTCTAAGGAATTGACATCACCAAAAGTGACATTAAAAGTCAGATATGTACTAGTGTCTCTTCTATAGGCTATGGGAAGGAGTTGTCCCTTTGATGTCAACATGCTAGTGTTGACTTATTCCCTCTTGATGTCTCTCCCTTTCATGTGTAAGACTTTCTCAGGCTATCACATTACCACAAATATGAGAAGACAATGTTTGTAAGCGTTAGTTGTTACTTCTGAAATCCTTGACTACCCCTCTATTTATAGAAGGGTAAGGGTCAGGATTTCCAGATCAACCAGGATTTGAAGAGATAGGTTTTCATGATTTTTTGACTATTGGGAATCATGAGTCAGTTAACTCAATACTTGATTCATCAAATCACACCCAGTCAATTAACTCAACACTTGAGTCAGCTGAATGGAATGTTTTCCTAATAGCGAATATATTGACTTTCAATGCAACGATCAATGCACAACATGATATCAACATCATTCCTTGATCCAGTCTTACTGGTCATGCAGTCGGTCAACTGGACTCTTGAATCATCAAATTCACACTTTAGTCGGTCGACTCAAAGTCCATGTCAGCCAATTTTTAACCAAAATTGTTTAAATTGATTACCTAAACACTTTAATAATCACAACACATAAATCGATCGACTCAACACTTGAGTTAGTAAAATGATATTCTGAGTCAGCCATTTATTCATGAGTAAACTCCTATTCCATGTGCATCCTATGTGTGTGACCCTATAGGTCCCAAGTTACATTGGAAGTGAATGTCCATAACTAACTTATAACATCACAAGCAACCAGGTGTATCTGTAAACACATCATTGCTATCCAAGTAATTGGAAAATTGGAGAATAACTTCAACCTACATTTTGTGATCAGTCTTATAGTGATTGTATAGTTCCTTTGTATCTGATATCCAAACTAAACTGGAGGCACAAAATTGTCTTCGTCTCAACATTCAATCCATGTTCCTTGAACTAGAGTAGATTGTATAGGATGCATGTGAGTTCACATATCTTATATTGAATCACATGAGTATGGCGATACATTTCTTAGTCTCTCTTATCAAGTGGCTGGGATATAAATCTCCCGTAGGAGGGAATAATCCCATCTACATCACTAACAATCAATCCCCATGTGTTACAATGTATCCGAGCATCACCTTTATGACAACTTTTATTCAAGGTCAAGTTGGATGATGTCAAAATACATTGAACGACATGTGATGAGTGTAGGGAGTTCAGGTCTAAGAACTAAAATCACCACTATCACTATGAGAGCTGATTCTAACCACCATTCCATGGTCTCCATGTATCATTCTCAAGGTGGGTATGTACAATACACTTTTATGTAAAATGTACCAATGTTTTTGACTTGATATTCCATATCATGACTAATGAGACTCTATCATTAGTCAACACATGCTCTAGTCTTATATATTATTGTTGTCTATTTTTCTTCCACAATAATAGCCAACTAGCGACATAACAAGAATGTATGTACTCTTATCATATACATCAACTCATTGTTCAGGTCATAAACCTGAAGACATTTGTCATTGAGCAACATCATTTTTTAGACATCTACTATGTTATGTACTCATCTCATGATTGAGACAAACATAATAGACAGAACTACCTTTATAATTATCAAATCAAGTATATGATTCCTCCATAACAATCATCATATGATTTTCTCTATGGGCATAAATACCAACAACAGGGGATAGAGTCATGTGAGCATGAGGAGGAGGTGAATATTCTATACATGGAGATGATGGTGGTGGACTAGTACTAGCAGCCATAGCATGAGCAATAGAAAATGGGTAATGGGAAGTCTATGTGAGAATTGATAATATGAATATGCAACATAGTTAGTGGTGTGAAAAGAGGGTTGGTATCCTAGATAGGGGTGATGACAAGTCATGTTCATGGAAGCCATGATATGAGTCAGATCATCATACAAATGAGACTGAACTTGCATGTGATAAACATTCTCATACATTATATATCCCATGAGTTGCTCATTGGATATAGAGAATGAGAAACATGGTGGAGGGATAGGATGTGAAGGTGGGGTTACAAGAGTGGTGGAGGTACTAGGATAATATCTAGAAGAAGATGTAGTGGGAGTTACACTTGCATTGATTGAAAATTTCATGTTCTTTCATCTTTGTTTGGTGCCAACTATGCTTTTCCATGTCTAGTTGAGATCCTTCTTGGATATGTATCCCCTTTTGGGCATGTTTATGTACTTTTACCTTAAGCAATTAGTTTTATTCCAGATCTAGTACATTTTTTATTCTATCTTCTCTTTATGATTATGATTGCTGATTTGGTTGATCTCTTTCTTGCTTGAGCTTCTATTTATGCCTGGATCAAAATATTAGTAGTAGAAATGGAAAAGAGAAGGTCATTTGGATCGGAATATGAAAATAGAATGGTTCAAGGTGATCTGTGTAGAACTAGAGACCTGGGCACAGCTGGGCCAAGTCCGACACAGTTGGACCCACTACCAGGTTCTACCCCGATCACACCTATTCCTAGCATCTTTGAATATTCTAGACCTGAGAGGGTATCTTGAATATTCTAAGGTGTTGATTTGTCATCCTCGAGAGACGTTTCGTATCATTGATGGGTTTTAAAGTGAGTGGGATGACCCCACATGAACAGATACCACAATACCTACTATGTTTGGATGTAGGTTGCTTTATGGGATGTTCGAGGGTTGTCTACACCCAAGAACGTGTCCATAGACTGCCTAACTTGTGGTTACATAGCTAGGAACTCCTTGTCTTTGATTAGTTGAATCCAGCGGGCTCTGTTTTGTTTTTCCTACTTCGTTTTGTTTTATTTTGTGACATTTTGCTATACTAGTTCTAGTTCTATACCTTTATCAACTAACACATTGGCTTAACTGACTTAAGAGAGAGATCTTAAGCGTCCTAAATGTACCCATGTCCTTGTGTTCAACCCCATATATCTACTTTGACCACGTTATAAAGCTGTGCGGGTCCTTGAAGGTTTCAGGTTATAAATTTAAAAGTCCAATCACCCTTTAGGAGATGTAATACAATTATAATGGGAGCACCTCTTTTGTCTGATAGCACATGTAGTTGAAGAAAAAGATCATTGTCAGTGTGCTTTTTGAAGAGTCCAAAAATGAGTGGGCCACCTAGTTAAAGTTCCACCAATAATATTTCCCTACTACCCATGGCTATATGATTGAGGAGAATAATCATGCATGACGGCCTAGTTGTGAGGAACCAACTTATGAGGATGTCGATATGGAAGTTGATGAGATCCTTGGTGACTCTGATTATATTTCAGATGATGGGGATGGATATGGTGATGATAAATATGGTGATGATACTGAAGACAATGGCATTGATGTGGAAGATGTTCCTAAGAGTTCATCCCCACACCTTTCCATCATGAGATGAGAGGAAGATCATAGTGATTGTGATCCTGATCTAGAGGACTAGGTCTTAGTCTAACATGTCCTATACTTTTATTTTGTGAGCTTAGTATGTTTTATATAGGACACATTTATCTAAGACCATGTCTATCTATTCCTTTATCTGTGTTGTATTTTCACTCTAGTTGTATGTTCCTAAGTCATTAGACTATTTCCGCTTGTCAACTTTTAATTTCTTCACATGATGTACTCAAAGATAGTTATTATATGCATATCTCCTCTATTTGAGATACTTACTTGTTTACAATGTATGACTTGTGGAAATTGCCTTATATATAATGTATGTATGTATGTGTATATATAGGGGGCTTATTCATTGTACTTGTAGGTAACTAAGGTTTTTGCTATCCATGTACCCTGAAAAGTAACTACTTTTCTGAAAAATTAACATCATGGATAAAAAAGTAACTATATTGTCAAAAAAGTAACTTCTGATGAAAAAGCAAAAATGAGCAGAATACACAATAAAAATTCTAGAATAAAAATGTAGCTAGAATTTATACTGTCTATTTTGCTCGTTTTACCTTTGTAGTCTTATAACTACTCTTTGGACAATACAGTTAATTCATTGTCTAGATAGTTACTTTCATGACCAAATAATTGCTTTTCAATCTGCAAGGTAGCAAAACTTGTTGACTCAAGGTCAATTAGGTCAATGTTGACTCACATCTAAATTGACTAAACCCGTGTTTTGATGATGACTAACCATTCCACATATCGGTGTCTAATGTCTCTACTTGAGTGATTTCAGATTAGGTAAAGACACACTCTAAATTCCCTAACTTGCGCATATCCAATTGGAGAAAAGACAAGTGAAAATCCATACAAGTGCATGTTTTTGTAGTATGATGTATATCCATTAGAATCATGTTGTAAATCATTTGTAATGATTGTATGACTTGTAATTAAGATTAGAAAAATATCAGGAGCACTTAGATTGAATATTAGAGCACTTTAGATGCAACTTTGAAAATTGATTACAGGCACTTTTTCGGTCGAGTTTCCCAGCCTGAAAACTCGACTAATCATCCTTGATCAATTTTCTGAAGATTGCATCGGTCGAGTTGTGTTTACACAGAACTCGATCGATGGAGTAACTGACCAAATCGATTTTCATTGGTCGGTCGAGTTTCCTCAGGACAAACTTGACCGATGGTCTGAATATCGACTTTGTCTTTTACTCTATTGGTCGAGTTACCCTTATAGAAACTCGACCGATTGCACTATATGGAAAAGTGCAGAAAAGTGCTTCTAGCTGTTATGGAGTTGAAACAAGTGAAAATATATCTGTTGCAAGCCACAAAACGGCTAGTTTTCATTCACAAGTGTTCCCAAAGGCTAAGAGGCATCCCTAGCTATAAATAGGACCCCTTGCGCTTCATTCCAAGGTTGAGCATTCATTGCAAAACTCTATGTGAGGTTCCTATTCTATAGTTGAGTGCTTCCTACAGCCTCCTCTCCCTCTCTAAGCTTAATCACTTGCTACATCCATTAGAGTTAGTAGGAAATCTGTAAGAGAGCTATTCCTACATGTATATCTTGTGAGGCTCTCACTTCCACCACCTCCATTTCTCTCATTTCAATCATGAAGATGAAGGTTCTCTCTCTTACCCAAGAGAGGTGAAGAAGAACAAGGGAAGGATTCCCTTGGTGAAGATCAAGGCTGAAGACTTGGAGCTAGAGTGGGTAAGCCCTTGGTGAAGGCAGAAGACTCCTTGCTCAAGTAGGTAAGTCCTTGGTGGAAGCTTCTCTGAGTGAAGGTGAAGTCAAAAGCTAAAGATCCAAGAAGAGTGGGTGATCCCTACAAGGCTGAAGACTTGTGCAAGAGTGGGTAAGTCCTTGGAGAAGGCCGAAGACTCTTGCAAAGTGGGTAAGTCCTTGGTAAGGTTGAAGACTCTTTGTATTGGATAGGTAAGTCTTTTGTTTGGTCATGCATTGTATGTCTTATGAATGAATATAAGAGTGCAATAGTTTGGAAGTCCTAGAGGTTGACCTCTCTAGGAAAGTGGACTGACACACTTCTAGTTTGAAGTGTGGAACCACTCTAAATAGTTTGTATCTTGGTGTATGTTCAATCTCTCTCATCCTTGCTATGCATGTTTTAGTTGCACTCAAATTACCTATTTAGAAACCTTATCTTGTCATATATCTTGAAGGTTTAATGAATTTTGTTTAAGTGCTTTCAGCTCTATTCACCCCCCCTCTAGAGCATCTAATCACCCATCTAGGATCCATCAATTGGTATCAGAGCGGGTCTTCTCCAAGCATACTTCAACAAGTAGGAGAAGATGGGTGACAACCTAGGAGGGAGATTCTCTACCAGTCTTCCAATCTTTGATGGGAGCAATTTCCTCTATTGGAGAAGAAGGCTTCAATTCTACATCTAAGGATCAAGTATTGAGATGTGGCAAATGGTGAACAACCCATACATGCTACCAAAGACAAGGATTGAAGAATGGGATGAAGCTACCTTGAAGAAAGCAACCTTGAATGCTAGAGCCATGCACATCCTATATGCCTCCATGACCCCCACCGAGTTCAACTAGATTTCTTCATGTGAAACAACCTATGAGGTATGGAGAAAGCTTTACATCACTTATGAAGGGACAGATCAAGTGAAGGAAAGCAAAGTCTACATGCTCAAAGGGCTGCTTGAGAACTTCAAGATGGGAAAGGAGGAGAGCATAGCCAACATGTACTCAAGGCTCAACACCATCTTGAATGGTCTTGCTATTCTAGGACATCCTATGTCTAGTGGAGAGATCAACTCAAAGATCCTTAGAACTCTCCCCAAGAGGTGGGAACCCAATGTGACTTCCATTGAAGAAACAAGGTCTCTTAGGGATATTCCTATTGAAGAGCTCATTGGAAATCTACAAGCACATGAAGCTACACTTGACAAGACGGAGGAAGTAGAAAGACAAGAGAAGAAAAAGCTAAAGAGAATGAAGATGGCTGAAATGAAGGCTCAAATTGAAGCTATCATGGAACAAGTCTCTCCATCCTCTCAAGCTAAAGAAGATGCCATGTACACCAAGGGTAAACTCTACAAAGGCAAGTCCTCCTCCATTCGATGTTTCACATGTGGAAAGAAGGGTCACTACAAGGAAGATTGCCTACAAGGCAAAAAGACCCATCTTCACAAGAAGAAATGGCAATCAAGCTCAAGTGGCTCCTCCAACTCAAGCTCGAGTGAAGATTCAAGTGAAGGATCAAGCTCAAGCTCTAGTGATGAAGGAGAATGCCATTTTGGTCTTATAGCATCAACAAGTGAAGACTCAAGTGAGGTAAATCTAAACTCTTTAGATAAAGAATCTTTGATCGCTATTATTCATGATATTTGTGCCTCTCTTAAGTCTTCTAAAAGAAAAAATAAAAAGCTTGCTAAAATTGTTGATAATTTGCATGTAGAACTAGATGATCTTGAACATGCTAATTCTTGCTTGGTTGATGATAAAAATGATTGTCTTAGCCAAGTAGACTCTCTTAAACTTGAAAATGCTAGTTTGCTTGATAAGATTAGATTTCGAAAAACTCAACCTCTCATGCCTAGTTCTAATGAAGAGCATACTTTAATTGTTGATTCTCTCATGCATGATATTGATGTTCTTAAATCTGAAAACAAGGACAAATATTTTGTTTTGCAAGAATTAGAAATAGAAAATGCCTCCATGCTTGCTAAAATCAATGGGCATGAATCTTGTTCTAGTTCTACAAATAGAGAGAATGATGTTGTTGCTCTTCATATTAATAGAGATTCTTGTTTAACTAAAGCTCTTTGCTTAGAAAATGATCTTTTACATGCTAGAGATAATATCAATCATTTATCTTCTACTATTACCTCTCTTATGCATGATAATGATAGTTTGAGATCCTCTTTGCAAAGATTCTTAGTTGGTAAGAAGAGCCTTGATGATATCCTACACCATACTACTAAACAAATTGGTAGACATGGTTTAGGGTATGATAGTAGTCAAGGGAACAACAAAGATAAAAGACCTCCAATCTTCCAAGGAGAATCCTCTAGTTTTAAGACTATGGGCACATGCAACTATTGTAATGAAATTGGTCATTATTCTACTTATTGTCCTTTTAGGAAAGCAACCAAAAGCAATAAGACTTGGGTTTCTAAACTAACCCCTCCGGACCCAAAAACATGATTGGGGACCATTTCATCTTTCTTCTTGTAGGTACTTGCAAATGGATTGACTTGAGCTATTGAATTACAAATTGACTTCTCAATCCACATGAAAGAAGAAAGGTGAGATGTGTAGAGGGTGACAACAAGTAGAAAAGGAATGGTAAGAACAAAGGTAAATGTTTTTCTTTCTTATAACCAATCCTAACTTGTTTTGTCAATATGGTGTGCACTATTCATATGGTTTTTGAGACAAAAGTGGTATTTTGTGATTATGTTCAGACTCTTACTCAAAAACTATTTCTAATGCTTCTATAGTGCATTACTAACTTGATTAGACATGTTTGGATATGGTTTGTATTTTTAGCATGCCTTTAAATATGTTTTTATGAAATATATATGCCTTTTGACAGCTGGTCTTTCGGTCAAGTTTGCCCTGTTTGAAACTCGACCGATAGGCACCAATGGGTGTTGCCAACAGCTGTCTTCGGTCGAGTTGTCAATGCTCAAAACTCGACCGATAACACTGTGCACAGAATATACATTTGGCTTATTGAGTGAGAATTTCCCTCTGAACTAGATTTTCTCAACCAATAGCCTTATTCTTTGGCACTCTCATTTGGTAACTTTATATATGCATATTGCCATGTTCTAAATTGCCTATCTTGCTTACAACTCTATCTCTCTAATTGCTCTAAATTAGTATATCTATATGTTGCAATTACTTGCTTTGAGTTGTTTTGTAGGTTTTGATGATGATATCTTTGGATCTCTTGGTTGTGTCTTAAATTACTTCCGTTGTGCTCTAACTTGCTACATCTATCTAGGTGTATATCTTGTTTTGATACAACCTTGAGATTCTTATTGGTAATCATCTTTTGGTAAGGATGCATATCTAGTGAGTTATATCCTTTCATGCTTCTAAAATTGCATATCTCTTTGTTTGGATATATCTCTACATCTACTCATAGTTTGCTTTATCTTGTGTATCTTTCGGTATCTCTTGCTATGATCTAGATCCTACTAGTAGTCCTAACTTTTGATAACATGTACTAGTAGTTCATATACATGTAGTTCTAGCCTTGTTTAAAATTGACATCTTTGCTCATCAATATGCTATGCTTGTATCGTGTCTCATACATGCTCAAGCTTGTTCCTTGAACTGCATATCTACTATCTTGAGTTGCTTACATAACATTGTGATGCAGGGCACAAAGATCTACATTATATGTAGAAATTGGAGTATTTTTGGATTTTATGCAGATTTTCTCTAGTTTCAGTTTTTGCTACAAGTGTAGTGTTTTTCAGGCAGAAACGACCTTCTGAGCAAGACTCATTGCTTTGCAATGAGCTCTGATAGTTTTTGGTCAAAATCCGTCATCTTGAGGGTCAAAATTATGTTTTATTGTTTTTTTTAGCACTTTATCTTGCTTTTTGGGTTGTTCAAGTATATGCTTTAACTTGCTTTTCTTTCTATGCTTGGACAAGCCCCTATCTATGCTCTTCTACTCTCCTTATATATATTTGTGTTATCTCCTTTCTCTTTAACAAGTGATGTTTCTTATTTCTTCATAACCCCACTTTTTGAAATGACAAAGGGGGAGAAAGGTATGTCTTCTTTTAAAAGAGGAAGAAGGCATGTCTTACATGAAGAAGAGAAGCATGTTCATGTAAAGGGAGTAGGTAAAAGGGGAGAAGACATATATGTGTAGAACATATATGAGTAGATGACATAGTATTCTATAAATGTTATGAAAGTTAACCATGCAGGAGAAATAACATCAATTGAGGGGGAGTATGAGAACTCCATGTCATCAATTGAAGGGGAGCATATAAGATCAATCATATTGAAAGCCCTAGGTTTCTCCAAAGGTATGACTTTATTTAAATGCTTTCAATACATTTATGGAATGGTTTGTCATCTTCAAAAAGGGGGAGATTGTTGACTCAAGGTCAATTAGGTCAATGTTGACTCACGTCTAAATTGACTAAACCTGTGTTTTGATGATGACTAACCATTCCACATATTGGTGTCTAATGTCTCTACTTGAGTGATTTCAGATTAGGTAAAGACACACTCCAAATGCCCTAACTTGCGCATATCAAATTGGAGAAAAGACAAGTCAAAATCCATACAAGTGCACATTTTTGTACTATGATGTATATCCATTAGAATCATGGTGTAAATCACTTGTAATGATTGTATGACTTGTACTTAAGCTTAGAAAAATATCAGGAGCACTTAGATTGAATATTAGAGCACTTTAGATGCAACTTTGAAAATTGATTACAGGGACTTTGTCGGTCGAGTTTCCCAGCCTAAAAACTCGATCGATCATCCTTGATCAATTTTCTGAAGATTGCATCGGTCGAGTTGTGTTAACACAGAACTCGACCGATGGAGTAACTGACCAAATCGATTTTCATTGGTCGGTCAAGTTTCCTCAGGACAAACTCGACCGATGGTTTGAATATCGGCTTTGTCTTTTACTCTATCGGTCGAGTTACCCTTATAGAAACTCGACCGATTGCACTGTACGAAAAAGTGCAGAAAAGTGCTTCTAGCCATTGTGGAGTTGCAACAAGTGAAAATATATCTGTTGCAAGCCACAAAATGGCTAGTTTTCGTTCACAAGTGTTCCCAAAGGCTAAGTGGCATCCCCAGCTATAAATAGGACCCCTTGGGCTTCATTCCAAGGTTGAGCATTCATTGCAAAACTCTATGTGAGGTTCCTATTCTATAGTTGAGTGCTTCCTACAACCTCCTCTCTCTCTCTCTAAGCTTAATCACTTGCTACATCCATTAGAGTGAGTAGGAAATCTTCAAGAGAGCTAGTCCTACATGTATATCTTGTGAGGCTCTCACTTCCACCACCTCCATTTCTCTCATTTCAATCATGAAGATGAAGGTTCTCTCTCTTACCCAAGAGAGGTGAAGAAGAACAAGGGAAGGAGTCCCTTGGTGAAGATCAAGGTTGAAGACTTGGAGCTAGAGTGGGTAAGCCCTTGGTGAAGGCAGAAGACTCCTTGCTCAAGTAGGTTAGTCCTTGGTGGAAGCTTCTTTGAGTGAAGGTGAAGTCAAAAGCTGAAGATCCAAGAAGAGTGGGTGATCCCTGCAAGACTGAAGACTTGTGCAAGAGTGGGTAAGTCCTTAGAGAAGGACGAAGACTCTTGCAAAGTGGGTAAGTCCTTGGTAAGGTTAAAGACTCTTTGTATTGGATAGGTAAGTCTTTTGTTTGGTCATGCATTGTATGTCTTATGAATGAATATAAGAGTGGAATAGTTTGGAAGTCCTAGAGGTTGACCTCTCTAGGCAAGTGGACTGACACACTTCTAGTTTGAAGTGTGGAACCACTCTAAATAGCTTGTCTCTTAGTGTATGGTCAATCTCTCTCATCCTTGCTATGCATGTTTTAGTTGCACTCAAATTACCTATTTAGCAACCTTATCTTGTCATATATCTTGAAGGTTTAATGAATTTTGTTTAAGTGCTTTCACCTCTATTCACCCCCCCTTTAGAGCATCTAATCACCCATCTAGGATCCATCAAAACTTGTGTTGCCTACATGGGTATTTTAGATAAACCCTATATATATATATATATATATATTATGCTTCTATTTCAAATTGTGGTTGATTCATGGATAAATCCTTTCAATTTTCTCCTCTACCCCCTCCTTTTCGAAATGAAAATGGGAGAAAGATTAAAGAAATCATTAATGAGCACTATAATTGGAAATTCTTGTTTGAAATGTTAGAAATTTATGGAATTGACAGAATGTGTTATTTTGTTATTAAGACAAATAAAATAGGCATCGTAAGAATATATTTAGGGGGCACATCTCATCTAAAACATATGTAAACCCATGTAAAATGCTAAGGTATAGAATTCAAATTTTCATTTTCTTTCAATATTTTTAGGAATGAGTCATCTTCAAAAAGATGGAGAATGTTGACTCGACGGTTATACATTGCCCAGATTTTGATAATGACTTGTCCACCCATTGGTTTTTATCTTACATTTCCTTTAAAATAATTTAAGATTATTAGGAACTCGTGAAGCAAGGGAATTCACAAATGCTAGTTTGTTAAATTACAAGTCAATATAGCACAAAATCTACAATTGAAGGATTCACAACATTTCACTTAGATTTTTGTTGTAAATCATCTATAATGAAAAATGACTTGTAAAAAATCTTATCCAATGATTAGATTTCTTTTTTTTATGATTTATACCAATTCACAAAAGTGATCAACTTTTATCACATTAAAAATCCATAGCCAAGACTTTCCTGGTAGACTTCTCTACCTATGAGATACTAGATGGATTGGTGCATTTTCATCAGACGAGATACTAGCTGATAAGTATACATGAAAATGACACCAAAAGACATTACTTTTATTTTCATCGGCTGAGATACCCACCCTGAATCGCGATTGATAGTATTGTATCTGCAAAGTGCAATCTAGCCGTTAGAGAGTCATATAAAGTGATTTATATCCATTTGAAAAGCAACCAAACTATCTAAAAATGATAGAATTTGAACTTTTATTCTTTGCTAGATAGTGGAAACCCTTAGCTATATATAAAGACCCTTAGAGAACATGCAAAGGTTGTTGGGTTTTAGGTGAGGGAGAGGGAAGCAGAAACAAAAAATTTCTCTCACCACAAAACCATAAACACATATCGTATCAACTACTATGAAATAGGAAGGATGGTTTTAGCGAGTCATACCTGGTCTTGAGGCTTGCTCAGTCACAATGCCTCACAGTGCGGTCTTCACCCACCTGTCTATGACGACATCTGTGCAGCTCCTGGTCTTTACCCGAATTGTGGTTCATAGTTGTCCTCATGAGCGACAGAAGTCTTCAGCCTCTATAGATAGTCCACATGAACCATAGAGAACTCTAGTCATCCAGTCCTACAGGACACTAGAAGGAGTCACCCCCTTTTGTCAGTGTACTAGTCACTGACACACTCTCCCACAACCAGTTGTCCTGTAGTTGTCTTTCCCTCGATGTTCCTCCCTGGATGGGTAGAACTTGCTTGTGCTCTCTCGGTTACCACAACTAGAGAGGACAACAACTTTGTAGAGAAGTTGATGTTATGAGTTGTGCTATCTGAGAAGCCCCTAGTATCCCTCTATATATAGGAGGGGTCAGGGTCAGGGTTCTCAGCCCCGGGTAATGCAGGGCTAAAGTGGGAGTAGAAGGGTCTAAAATTTCCATGAATTGATTGCACTGCGGCAGTGGAACCAATCATTCCACAAACAAATCGGTTAGTTGGGAGTGTGAGCATGTCAGTTCACTTAGTGAACTGGACAGTTCACTTCCCAGACTTGCCGCCAGTTGACTTTCCTCTTTTATTTCCAATCAACACTAAGATCAGTTCTTGTCCCAATCAAATTGTACAAGTGAAATGAAAAACTTTTCTCACAAATTGGGACAAACCAACCTTGCTCGTTTAGTCCATTTGATTTGATCAGTTCACCAAGTGAACCGATCGACTCACTGACCATCAGCTGATTGGTTCGCCCAGTGAACCGGTCGATTGGTGATCTAGATTGTACTGAAACACAGTTAATGTAGTTCTCAATCAATCCAACACTCAAATCAGTTGGTTACACACTTGAACTTGATGATTTTGAGTCAAGTTAAATGATTGAATGTTTGATTGAGTACCTAAACACCTTTAGTAATCAAATCAAACATCATTCATGGATAAACTCCTCTTCTAGGTAAATCCTTTGTGTATGACCCTATAGGTCCCATTTCACATTAGAAGTGAATGTCCATAACTAGCTTATGACATCACTAGCAAATAGCGGTGCCTAGTCGCACATCAGTGCTACCCAAGTGAAAAGGAAAGTTGGAGAACAACTTTCAATCCTACAGTTTGTGATTGGTGTTCCAGTGAATGTATAATTCCTTTGTCTCTGAATCCTGAACGAACTCAAGGAATGGAGTTGTTATCCATTCAAGTTCATTCATGTTCCTTGATTCAAAGTAGACTGTTTAAGATATGTGTGCCATCAATATCACATATTGACTGACACGTTCATGTGGATGCCTTTCTCAGTCTTGCTTATCAAGTGGCCATGGACATCATACTCCCTTAGGAGGGATAAATCCCATACCTATCATTCACAGTCAAAACCCCATGTGTCAAAGTCTCCCAATCATCACCTTTATAACAATCCATATTTCAGGACTGCATTTGATGATGTCAAAGTGTACCCAACGACATGTGATGAGTGCAGTGATTTCAGGTCTAAGAATCACAATCATCACCATCACTGTGAGAGCTGATTGTGACTACCATGTCATGGTTCCATGTGTCACTCTCACGGTGGGTCTATTCGATACACTGATTGCTAACATGTATCTATGTGCTTGGTTTGATATCACATATCATGACTAATGAGACTCTACCATCAACCAACACACACTCTAGTCTTTCTATGTCATTGTTTTCTATCAACCTTCCACAATGACATCTGACTAGGGATAAAACAAGAATGTACAAAATCTTAGCATCCATATGATCTCATTCTTCAGGTCCTCAACCTGAAGGCATACATCATTGAGTATTGTCATTCTCTAGACATTCATTATGTTTTATCATTATCTCATAACTGATTGAACCAGAATAAATTGGAAGCTTACCTTTGATATTTATCAAATCAATCATAATGTATCCCAATCCAAATCATCATGTGATTGTCTCTTAGGGAATACATACAAACAAAGGTGGCATTTCATGCTTATATGCTATGTTTGAGTGAAAAGATCCTAAAGACACCTAAATCATTCTCAAGCTTAATTACATCCCATTTGTCATTAAGAGGATCTAAGTTTTCTATAAGAGAGATTCCACATGTACTCTTGTCAAAGCTCTTAGCTCTTCTTTCCAATTTCTCTTTAGAAAAGTGGTGATTTGAAGTTTGTTTCCTTGAAGAAGGAAGTGGTGAAATCAATGTGGAAGATCTTCTACAAGAATAGGTAAGACCTTGGTGAAGGATGATGATTTTTGGTAGGTAGGCAGGAAAGTCATTTTAATGGTTATTGACTAGTTGATCCGAAAAGGAATGCTAGTTTATCCCTTGACCCAGAAAAGAATGGCCTTTTATTGTAACTCTTATAGTGGAATACAAGGAGTGACACAAGTTTGAAAATCCTAGAGATTGACCCCTCTAGGTAGTGGATGTACATTTGATTTGAGGTTGGAACCACTTTACGTAGTTGTATTTTTTGGTGCTTGTATAATCTATCTTTTCCTCATTTTTCGTATGTGTAGTATTATTTTGGGAAATATCTTGATGGTCTAATCAATTTTGTTTAAGTAATATTATCTCTATTGGCTTCCCCTATAGATCCCATAGATCCAACAACCTCATTACTTGCCTTAATTTCCTGCATAATCCCAAAGTGATTGCACCTTAACCCTCAATATTTGGTTCAAGCTCTCAAGAATCCTACTGGATGAAGAGAATTATCTTAAACATGAGTGTTGGTTATATTATGTTACAATATTAGATTTTGTTTGAAGGATGATTTTTTTCCTAAAATACCATGTCTCAGGACACACAGTTTTAAACTATTTTTCCTAAACCTATATGTATTTTCAGGTTTTAATTGGACATTATCATTTTGCTCTTGGAGTTAGAATATTGCTCGAGGACATGAAATTTGGTCAATCTTGGGATGGTTGATAATAACCAAATTTAGTCATTAATGCCAATTAATTAACTACCATTTTATGCCTTTAATAACCTTGATATGACCAAATCAAACTAGCCAATTTTTGGACTTGTAGGCAGCAGATGAAAAGACATCAATGTACTTAAGTCTTGGGTCAAAGTCTGGTAAGACTCAGACTGAATTATCAGTTTGGTGTGAAAAAATAGGCCCAGTTCAGTGAACGTGTCCCTGTTTTCCCAACACATCATTGATAGTGACCATATTCATCAACCTACACATCCACTATCATTGGTGGGTCAAACCCAGCCATAGCTTATCCAAACCAGCCAAGTTTGATCAGACCCTTCATCAACCTCCTTTATCAGATCAAAAGCAATGAAAACCAAACTATGACCACAACTAATATACATTGACCAATGACATTCACATATGTTTTTTTACTTGTGTACTGCATCATCAACGTATGTGTTCACTCAACAAGCTAATAATCAATGGAACTAATTTGGCCATGTTCACCAAATTGGGCTAGGTAATCCTAGTAAGACTCTTTATTGACCATCTATAAATGGACATTAGCCAATGGAATCTATTGGTGGCTTCCACCAATGATACCAACTGACGAACCTTGTCATTGGCTGATGGAAAAAATTGACAACCAATGCAACAAACATGACCCAAATTAACCCAACCCAGGTGCATTTTGAAACCACAAAATCCATGAATAATAAATTGAAGCCAACCCTATTTCATGCAATCCATTTAGGTTTTCACTCAATTACTCAAAATTATAACATATGCATCACCTACCACTATAAAAACCCCTCCTTCATCACTAGGACAAGAGTTCCACATTTTGATTCCCTATAAAGACATGACCTTTCAATTGAGAGTCGTTGCCTAAAATTCCCAAGATCCAAATTTGAACAAATAATAGAAAATAATTTCCATTAATTCAGATATTGTTTACAAGATGCTCCTATAAGGAGTTACATGAACTTCCAACTATGGAAATAGTTACACATGAGAAGAAACATCTGATTAATCCTCCTTCAATTAACTTTAATGTATTCAGTTCTTTTCATCCAGTTCTTCATGTCATGAAGTCTTCATATGTGGCATTTATCGAAAATGGCATGAAACAAAGCACATATATGTATATTGGTATACTATGTATGTGGGATGGAAACAAAATATGTCTATGTAGGTGTAACAACATAAAGAACCATAGCAATAATTATCATTATGTAATCAAACATGTATTTTATTTTGTAACTTCTCGACCATTATCCTTTCACTCTCTATGAGACGCCCTCTCTTTAGGGGATCCTTTTTATGGGGAAACCTATCTTTAGGGTTTGGTACCTATAGTGGACTCTCAAAACCTTCCTTTTTGAGCTTGATTTTATGTCAGCTTTCCTTTCTAGGCTCGGTCTGTGCTGATATTCCTTTCTGATCTTGATCACCAGTCATTCTAATAATGACTTCTTTTAAACCATGCTCTTTAACTCACCAAAGATAGTTATTTAGGGTTTGAGCAATTAATATTTATATAAAATGATACTCATAGGGGCTTTATAGATTATAGGAAGTAAATAAAAAATCATGCAGTTTAATTGAATCCATTAAGAAAACCTCAAAAGCTTGAAAGTTGATAAAGTGGGTATTCATAGGCATAACCTCATACCTTTGCTTTAATATAGAAATCATGCAACATGTACTTCAAGAGTATATCCAAACATCTAAGAATTTCGCATAATCAACCAACATTATCTGCATGTAGGTATACTTTAAAGTGTCACTACCACATTCAAACCATACTTAATCTAGCATATGTCCTAAACTAGGGTTTAGGGTTGTCTCAGGTTCAGAATAAGGACTAAGGATACAAACCTTGATTCCATTGCATCATGATTTATTATATTTATGAACCCACATTAGACATTAGGTGAAATCCTAAATATCAAGTTGAGTCTTTCAGATTATTAGAGAAATTATGTTTAATTATGCATCTCAAGACCATAGTAATAGAGTATATATTAGGTTCTAAACTCTACTTATCACATTTATGACTCAAAATCTATAAATATGTCATCATTAACCAAAATCTTTTAAAGGACTTAGATTCTTATCGTCTTAAGCATATTAAGTTTCAAGGAACATCTTGATATAATCATTTGCATTTAAGATTCTTACAAGTTATATGATTGATTTCAAAACCCTAATTTATTATATGTAGGATTATCCAATTTACAATCCTTAAATATTCATTATTGTTATCACCATGATCTTAGATTTACCAGTAGTAGATTTTATCTCAAAGTAAAGGGATTCAATATAATCAATTTTTTAATCACAAGTTCTAAGGTTTGAATATATTAATAATCACTATAACATGAATTATCAATGTTTTAGGAATTGGGATGAGAATTAGGCCTTGAATCCATTTTATTAGTGTTCCTATCATTTTTGTGATTGATATATATATATATATATACATACATATATATACATACATATATATACATATATATACATATATATATACATATATATTCTATGTTCTGAGTTACCTATAATTAGTTACACGTTTTTCAATTTTAAAATTAGTGAACCAATCACATGGTGCCACATCTGTAATTGGCTGTATTATCTAAGGTGTTGTGGGGTTTGGTCTGAGCCAATAGGATCGTGCCATCTCAGCTGTCCATGCCCGTGTTGTAGGGACTTAAAATGGGATCAAAATTAAAAAAAAACACTCCTAACTTTACAGCAATAGGATGAGGGTAAAGTTCTAGATTCTCTCATGTTCATCTCCCTCTGTTTCCCGTCTTCTTCTCTGCGAGTAGGTCCTATGGGTGAGTCAAACCAATGGTTGACTTTGCATGTTTGTGCCCCTAAGGCGTAGGAAAGTATGCGAGTCTCTCTACCTCACTCGATGGATTGGTCCATGGCCTCCAATTTACTAGAGGAGAGAAGGACACGGTTGCCTATGACTCGACCTGTGGCAGAGCACAAGGATAAGAAAGGAGAAATATGGCAAAGTCTTGCTAAGGAATTTGAGGGGGTGGAAAGACTTGGATGTTCGCGGGGTCTCCAAATATGTTTTGATCTTGTGAAGAGTATTGTTATGCCTTATATAGGAAGGACCTCCTAGGGACAACCGTCAACATAGTTTGATCCCCACTAGGATTTGGGAAAACCTCGTGGATTCATGAAAATGGAGGAAGGAAGGGATGGTTTGATTCATGTTGCTATCCCAAATTTGAATGGAACTTTTTTAGGTGCCCACATTGATCACACACATAGAGAGAGAGAGATGAGGGGAGAAGGGGTGGGACAATAGCATGTTTCCTTATTGAATTGGTGGAAGGTGACGACACGCTAGTCGTTGATCCTAAGATGAGTCTATTAGGACCGCACACATCAAATAAGGGTCAGGCCCCTAAGTTTCTAAATTAATTAATCATGACATTAAATACATTCATCATTTAACCCTTCACTTTAGGGAAACTAAATAAATTCATATAAGTTTTCTACTTTTTCCCCTCAATCCCAATATTTAAGGGAAACCTTTTAACAACTTAATCTTAGTTTGGGCAAGGTTTGGTGCCAAAATACAAAATTTAAATATCTTTTTCTTCACTTCTAAGCCTTTCCTTTAGATGAATTATTTAAGGCATCTAAGAACTTCTTTTCCCATTATAACTTGGTAAGAAATCATATTATATATTATCATATTGGACCGAACAAAAGTTATTAGTTGCTTTCAATTTATATTCTCCAAAAATTTCCAAATATATCCTTATTTAATTACTAATTGTCCATTACTTTTAGGAATTCTTTTATTATTCAATTTTCTTCTCTTTCTTCAGTCAATAATTATTAATGTATTACTAAAAATAGTAAAACACACGAAATCCCTTTTCAAAGGAGAAATTGCATTCTCAAATACAAAATTTAAAACAAGACATGAAAATGTCCCACTTTCTAGTATGTCCTTAACAATTGATTATTTGCATTCAAATATATGTATAAATACATGCAAAAATACAAGTAATAACATCCTTCCCCTCTTATAAGAATTTTGTCTTCAAAATTCGACTAGTTATTCAAGAACCAAGATGGGGATGAGACTTTTTCATGTCTATCTTTAGCTCCCATGTGGCTTCATTCTTAGAATGGCCTTTCCAAAGAACATTTACTATCCCAATTTCTATAATTATCGTAGTTATGTTATTATCTTCAAATATCCCAAAAGTTAGATTGATTTATCTTGATTTGGTGTCCCAACACTTGTGTTGCCATCAGGTTAAGTCTTATATTCATAGAATTTGAATTTACCAAATTTGAGTATGTAACATTGACCCCTCCTTAAAGGGAATGTTGTCCTCAAAATGCGAGCCAAATTAGAGTATGGTGAATGATGAATCTTATTATTTTCAAACCCTAGAGTTAAAACCCTTCCTGGATATCTTTATACTCTCCGTTGATAGGTAAATTTCTCATAATACTAAGGTTTGCATCCAATTTCAATTTTAGGGTACATTCACAACCTTATCTATTGCATGATTTTATCACTTAGTGATTACTTTATGATTCCAATCCCATTCGATAATCATGTTTTCATTTTTTATTTCAATTTCACTTGGTGACTACCAAGGTTTCCAACTATCATCCCTAAGGGTGAGTAACACATCAAACCCTATATTATTCCATTAAATTTCAAATCAGGTATTCATTCTCATATATCGCTTTATTTTTTAATCCTAACATGTGTCTATCCAATCTCACATTCATAACAAGATGAAATAAATATTTGGTTGCAATATGAATATAAAGTTCATCCCATTCCAAGGGAAGAGATGGGGTATTCACACATTATTTTTTAAGTTTTAAATATTGTTTCATTCACTCTCAGCAAGGACTTCCTACAATGAATACCTTTAGTTCAAAATTTTCTTACTATTTCTTGCACTCACATGGAATTCAATTTTTCCCATGATTATTGAGTCTATGTACAACTACTATAAAGATTCTTATTCAAACATCATCACATGACTTCCTATATTATTTTACATCTCATGTTTCCTCAGCCTCAGTCATTCCCTTAGATCTCTAGGGGTATAGGTACCTTTTTGAGTGATCTCCTCTTGACCCCTAGGGCTTGATGCATTTATGGAGTGCCTCTCATACTGTCCCCTTGGGCCTCATAAACTCATGAAGGCAGCTGGTCTCTTGACCCTATGGCCTTGGGTATACATGGATGTTAATCTACTAATCTCACGATCTTATGCACGTAGTATACGAGCACCTCCTAACCCATAAGTCATTTGTACCTTTAACCATCCCTACTTGATTGCATGATAAACTTAGGGTTGTACCCTTACCATGGGCTTTAATGAGATTTCAAAACTTTATTTCATTTTACATTTCACTTGGGGTTCTCTAAAAATATCCAAGCACATTATATCTTTTATAATTCTTTAACCTAAATTTCCTTCATCTCTCATATAATTGACTTTATGTCTCTTCATTGTGCTCATGGAGACCATCTTGTCTGGGCTTGGTCCCAAATTATCAGTCACTCCCATAGTGACTTTTCCACGTCCCATAGAGATGGCATGTCTGGGTCCAAAGAATTATACTCAATATATGTTCTTTGTGTTGACTTTAGGTAAATGTTGACTCAAGGTCTAAATTGACTAAACCCTTGTTTTGATGATGATTAAACCATTCCAATTAATTATTTCTAATGCTTCTACTTGAGTGATTTCAGATTATGTATAGACACACTCCAAATTCCCTAACTTGTACATCTCAACTTGGAGAAAAGACAAGTCAAAGTCAATACAAGTGCACATTTTTGGAATATGATGTAAATCCATCAGAATCATGTTGCAAATCTCTTGTAATGATTGTATGACTTGTAATTAAGCTTAGAAAAAATCAAGAGTACTTAAATTGAATATTTAAGCACTTTAATGACATTTTCCAAAATTCATTACAAGCACTTTATCGGTCGGGTTACATTGTCGACTGATCCTTGATGGATTTTGAGAATTTCATGGTTTAGTTATGTTTCCTATACATAGAAATTGATTGATCCCTGTAATGGAACAACACTGATTTTAGTGATTGGTTGAGTTTCATCCAGGATAAAATCAACTGATTGGTCAAATCTGCTTTGTCGAGTCGTGCATTCGGTCGAGTTTCCCAAAAGTAAAATTGACTGATAGCATTGTACATAAAAGTGTAGAAAAGTGTTTCTAGCCGTTGTAGAGTTGCAATAATAAAAAATATATCCATTGCAAGAAAATGGCTGATTTTCATTCTTAAGTGTTCCCAAAGTCTAAGAGGCATCCCCAACTATAAATAGTACCCCTTGGGCTGCATTCCAAGGTTGACCATTCAATGCAAAACTCTACATGAGGTTCCTATTCTATAGTTGAGTGCATCCTACAGCCTCCTCTATCTCTCTAAGCTTGATCACTTGACACATCCAATAGAGTGAGTAGGATATTTGTAAGAGAGCTAGTCCTACATGTATATCTTGTGAGGCTCTCACTTCCACCACCTCCCAATCTCTCATTCCAACCATTAAGATGAAGGTTCTCTCTCTTAGCTAAGAGAGGTGAAGAAGAACAAGGGAAGGAGTCCCTTCATGAAGATCAAGGCCGAAGACTTAGAGCAAGAGTGAGTAAGCCCTTGGTGAAGGAAAAATACTCCTTGCTCAAGTGGGTAAGTCCTTGGTGAAAGCTTCTCTGAGTAAAGGTGAAGTCAAAGGCTAAAGATCCAAGAAGAGTAGGTAATTCCTAGAAGGCTAAAGACTTGTTCAAGAGTGTGTAACTCCTTGGAGAAGGTCAAAGACTCATTGTAAAGTGGGTAAGTCATTGGTAAGGTTGAAGACTCTTTGTATTGGATAGGTAAGTCCTTTGGTGGGTCATGTGTTGTAACTCTTATAAGTTAATGTATAGAGGAAGGAATGCTTAGAAATCCTAGAGGTTGACCTCTCCACGTAGTGGACTGACATACTCCTAGTTTGGAGTATGGAACCACTCTACATAGCTTGTCACTTGGTGCTTGTTCAATCTCTCTCTCCCCCTTGCTATGTATGTTTTCATTGCACTCAAATTTCCTATTTAGCAACCTTATCTTGTTATATAACTTGAAGGTCTAATAAATTTTGTTTAAATGCATTCAGCTCTATTCAACCCCCTCTAGATCATCTAATCACCCATCTTAGGATACAATACTTTGATGCTTCATGTACTTAAACATTCAAGATTTAACTGACATTTAAAGTTACCTCAATTCTAAAATTCATTTGTGAATTCACCCTTCTAGTGAAGGTCCTATCTAAGGATAAGATAAAACTAACATTTAATAGTAACCAATAGAAACAAACTTGAACCAAGATTTATATTACCACAAAGGAACATGTATTTTAGGCATATTTTCCATTAAATCATCCATGGTTTTACTACCTAAGGGCTATATCATTATACTAGGTGATCTACCACCCAAGAGTTGGAGCACTATCAACTACTACAAGTTAAAGAATTTAGATACAAAGGAATCAATATATTATGCTTCATGTGTTCAAGACTACATGAACAATCATTTCATTTAATGTCATATACCGAGTACTTTGTAATTCTATATAGTAGGCCAGTAACAAGTAAGGCATACTTTGAAGAAGACAAATTTAATTACCACATATCCCTCATGTCAATTGAAACCAAATTCAATGTTTATCATAAAAATTATCTCATTGCTTTCTTGTATTAGGTTGCAATCTTTATTAGGTTCATCCAGAATTTTGATAGTTACTTCACATTATCATATATCATGCATATGTCTAACCAATTATAGACAGGGGACTATTAACCCATTTCTAAGTCTTCCATCATATCATACCCATAGGTCACGTTTCAGGGTGAAATCATTTTCATACTTATATTATGTTATGGCCGTGCTAAGAAAACATACATGAATGTCTTGTCAAACGTATATCAAAAATCTAATTGAGGTTTCCTCAACCTGTTACTTGAGGGTGATGCCATGCTCAATGTCCATGAGCTCATTCAACTGTATGAATATTATATGTACTACCTTTGTCTTCACTCCTTGGTCTAGGGATTTAGGTCTACCTTAGTAGCACCAATCATCAACTTCACAACATCTGGAAACTCTAGCATAGAATAAATCAAAACCTAATATGGCATTCATTGCATGGGTCTCTACTCGTGAAAAGTTTCTCTATCTCAACCACTGGAGTCCCAGTGAGGAACCACCAACCTGAGCACGAGTCTTTACAACATAGTACTACCATTCCTTTCCTCTTCAAGATCTTTTGACTCTCTCTCCCTCACCTAGATGGTACGTATTTGTACCATATACACATATATGTGAGCAACCTCTTTCTTATCTCTAGGGTTTGGTCTTACTAAGGAAACCCTGGGTACAACAAGCTTCTAAGAATTGCACATAAAGCAACTCAACTCATTCACTCAGGGGCTCTAGTTTAGGACATATTAGAATGAATATTTCTTATAATTCCTCATATCTTGGAGTCTAGGTTTCTAACATTTTCCCTCAAGGTCCCACTCTCTCTTTATTGAACCCTATATATGGTCCTAACACTAGATGTTCCCCATTTATAGAAGAGAGTTAGGCTCTTGTAGATTCACATCTTGTCTTCACTTAGCTTATCTTATCTCGGAGAAGAACACACACATGTATCATCAAGTCTTATGTCACAACCTCAAAATTAAAGACAAATTATCAAATCCGAATGAGGTCATAGTAAACCCTATTATCTCCTTATGTAAAACTAAACTCATTTCATACATGGAATATGTTATGTTTCCAACAAGGCTTTAGGCATCTAATCTAAAACTAATTCCTCTTCTAGCCTGATACCCCTCCTTCCCATTGGTGCATGACTACCTCCTACTCATACTTGTATGGGAACACATTTTCTGTTAGGGTGCCTACCATAAGGAGCTTAGACTTTATAGCCACAACCTGACGTCACGGGTTAGGGTTTTATCTCCCTCACAGATCCTTTCCCCACTTCTTGAGTTGACTCATCCTAGGTCGGGACACCATCCCTAAAAGTTTCCCTAAGGGTTTTCATATTCTTCCTTGTAATGTAACCTAGTTCACATGTGTATTCAAACCCTTCACATGTATTATGCATGCCTCACTCCATGTATTTGCATGCATCGAAAAACTAGGGTAGCCAAATTCATTGTATTTTATCATTTATGTTCCCATTGCTTAAGATTTATAAGGTTACGATTATTATTTTACTCACACTACTCCCAATACACATGATAAGGATTTTAGGTTAGGGTTCGAAACTACACCCTGCACCATAGGGTTTCAATATCACTTAACCCACATAGGGGTTTTACTAAGCCAACCCTAGATCCATCTAGTGTATACCCTTGCAAGGAAAAAGCCATGACATCATTTTTTCTTTACTTTATCATTATCCCCACATTACATGTACATTAATTGGCAGATGATGCCTTAATCCTACTTCTTCACAAAACTTGATATGAGGAGGGAAGTATTGTTTGGGTTTATTAAGCAAGAGGATGAGAAGTGGATGAAATTTGAGATGAGGAGACTCAGAAGAAACATTATTTTAGACAAACCCTAGGTTATGGCTAGGCCAGTATTGCATTAGCAAAGGGAGTCCTCCTATACCAACTTAATAGTGTGGAGGAAAATATTACCATCGCCCAAAAAATGACCCGTTCTAGACACCATTACCCATAGGTCATGCCTTAATAATTTTCCTTATATTTCTACATATTACTTGAAATTATAAAATATTAAATATTATTTGAAAATTTTGGGACTCTGATACCAGATTTAACGACCTCACTTTTCAGTATCCCCCAATTAAGGAAAGACCATAAAGTTGAGAGTCATTACTTAAAATTCCCAAGATGTAGATTTTAACAAATAACAAATAATAGCAAATAATTACTATGAATTCAAAATTGTTTACAAGATTCTCCACTAAGGAGTTACATGAACTTCCAACTAATGATACTAATACACATGAGAAGAAATATCTAACTAATCCTCCTTTAATTGACTTGAATGTCTTCAATTATTTCCATTCGGTTCATCATATCAAGATATATTCACATGTGGAATTTACCTAAACTGGCATGAAACAAAGCACAAATTAGTGTATTGCTATACAGTGTACATGGGGTGCAAACAAAGTATGTGCATGTAGATGTAACAATATAAACAACCATAGCATAAATTATCATTACATAATAGACCATACATTTTCTTTTATTGCTTCTTAAACCTTATCCTTTCACTCTCTTTGTTGTGCCCTCTCTTTAGGGGAGCCTTTTTATGGGGAACCCTCTCTTTTGGGTTTGACCCCTACAGTGGACTCTTAAAACCTTCCTTTTCGGGCTTGGTTTTATGTTGGACTTGCTTTTCGGGCTTGGCCTGTGGTGATCTTCCTTTCCAGTTTGATCATTAGTCATTCCCATAATAACTTCTTTAACCCCATGCTCTTTAACTCACTAGAAATAACTATTTAGGGTTAGAAAAAGTTATAATTATATAAGATGATACTCGTAGGAACGTTATAGATTGTAAGAAGTAAATAAACAATCAAGTAGTTTAACTACAATCCATTCGGGAAACCTCAAAAAGCTTAAAGTCAGTAAGGCAAGTATTCATAGGCATAACCATGTAAGTTTTCTTTCATACAGAAACCATGCATCATGTACTTCAAAAGTATATCCAAATATCCAAGCATTCATCATAATCAATCAACATTATCTGCTTGTAGGTATACTCTAAAGTGTCACTACCTCATTTAAATCATACTTAATCTTCAACATGTCCTAAACTAGGGTTTACGATTGTCTCAGGTTTAGGATAAGGAATAAGGTTACAAACCCTAATTTCATTTCATCATGGTTTATTAGAGTTATGAACCCACATTAGACATTAGGTGAAATTATTATAATCAAGTTGAGCCTTTCAGATCATTTAGAGAAACTATATTTTATTATCCATTTCAAGACCATAGTAATAGAGTATATTAGTCTATAAACCCTACTTATCTCATTTATGACTCAAAACCTTAAATTATGATCATTATTGAACAAAATGCATCAAGGACGTAGATTCTAATCATCTTGAGAAAATTAGTTTACAAGGAACATCTTGATTGGATCATTTGCACATAAGATTGTCACAAGTTATATCATTAATTTCAAAACCTCAATTTGTTATATGTAGGATTATCCACTTTAGAAACCTCAAATATTCATTATTGTTATTACCATCATGCTAGATTCAACAATAGCATATTGTATCACAAAGTAAAGGGATTCAATATATTCAATTTGTTGATCATGAATTCTAGGGTTTGCATATATTAATAACCGCAAAAATATGAATTAGCACTACTTCTCGTACTAGGATCATCATTAGGCCTTGAATCCATTTTATTGAGTTCCCTTCATTTTTTTTATCAATCTGGTATATATATTCTCTATGTTCCAAATTACCTATAATTAGTTAAAAAAATTACAATTTAATACTATTGGACCAATCACATGGAGCCACATCATCAATCGACTATGTTATCTAAGGTTTCATAGGATCGGGGCCGAAGCAATGGGCTTACACCTTCTCCGCCCTTTGCGCCCATGTGGCAAGGGCTTATAATGGGATCCAAAGACAAAAAATTCACCTTAGCTTACAATAGTAGGACGATGGTGGAGTGTTTGATTCTCTCATGTTTGTCTCCCTCCTTTGTCGAGATTCTTCTCATGAGTAGGTTCGCTAGACAAGTCAAATCAAGGGTTGACTTTGTGTGTTTGTGCCACTGAGTTGTAGGTGCACTACTACAGAAACAGCCTTTGGCATCGGTTGTTTAACCCCCTTTGGCATCGGTTTCTGAGCGACGCCTATGTGGGCGCCGCTAAAGGTCGAACACTTCGGCGTCGGTTTTTTAATCGACGCCTATTTAACATATAGGCGTCGGTCTTTTAGTAGATAACCGACGCCAAAAGGGTTCGCGCCACAGAAAACGACATCATCTAGGACACATTCTGCGTCGGTTATCTACTAAAAGACCGACGCCTATATGGACTATAGCGTCGGTGTTTACTTGGTAACCGACGCAGAAAGAGTCCTAGATGACACTGTTTTCTGTGGCACGAACCCTTTTGGCGTCGGTTTTCTATAAAAAAATGACACCATACTTCAAGACGTCACGACCGTGCTTCCCTGCACGACCGTGTTTAGTACTATAGGCGTCGGTTTTATATGAATAACCGACGCCTTTTCCACCACGGCTGTGCTTTCCTGCACGGTCGGGTTGTTTGTACTATTAGGCGTCGGTTTTTATCCAATAACCGACGCTGTAGGTCTTTGCTGACGGTTTTCTGTAAATAACTGACGCCTATATCTATTTTTTTTTCATATCAGTTTGCAGGCCTGCTGTGGATGGTCAGTAGGATGAGAACCTGTAGTTCAGTTTTCTGAACTGTAGGTTTACGACATCCATTGATATCAGCCTACAAACAGGCCACAAACCTGCAAAAGTCCCAAGGAAAATTTCACACAAGTAGATACATTCAGACATCAATTCAATTCTCACATTCACACATATAGAAACATTCAAATACATGTATTAACATTCAGAAATATTCATTTACAAAGTATCATTCATTATCGCTATCAACATCCCAATTATATCTTACAGTTGCCACTGCTTGTATGGCTTTTGCCCATTCTTCTCTTATTTCATTTAATGCTTCCATCGTATATGGAGCATGTATATTTTTTAAGCGTTTACCTATAGTGTTGTCAGTTTTAAACACATGCAAAGAGAATGATGTATATATATATAAGTAATAATATAAAAATAAGATTGATATATTTCATACTAACTAATGAGACTATATATAATACATCATGTATGGTATCGATGTCCAATGCGGCATGTTTGATAATCATCTGCATAAATCGCATCACATAGTATGTGCATGCCCAGCCATTGTCTTGTGTAGCACATTATAAATTGAAACATACAAAATAATACAACTAAGCACAAATCACATCAATAATATATACATTGGAGTTGGGAACTTACTTGTACGTTCTGCCAATTTATTGGCTGGTTCTTTTTCCTTGGGACTGTTCCTCCAGCCTTTTTGAATGCATCCAAACCCCTACATGTTAATACAACACATTAAATTACATAAGTAAATAGTAATGTAATAACAGATGTTAACATATACAAAAATGAAATATTTCTCACCAGAATAATGGCATTCTCATTACGTGTCCAATTTTAGTGTTTAATGTACTTCCAGCAGGATCTAGATAATAAACAGTGAACGTCCCGGGGACAATAACTAGTAACTCCCAATGTTTACCGCTAGAGGTAAAAAGTTAACAATTAATAACTCAAAATTCACAATAAAAATGGAATTTTCTTAAGTCCAAATTATAAATAAAGTAAACTTACTTGACATTGAATGGAGCTATTATTATCGTCTTCTTTTGCTGACCAAAAATTGTAAAAGCATCTATACAGTATTGTTGAACATTATCAAGGTCTTTAGCTACGATACTAATCAATGATGGAATCAAAAATCCCACATGATCAAATGCAAATTGTTTGCAATGATCTTCGACTAAGTAGCTGCAAAACATGTATTACGTATGCATTAATATATAAGAAACCAGATCACCGGATCTTACACAAGGTATATGGATGTATAAACAAGATCTCACCTTATCCATGTCTCTATCATTGATGTATTCAGCCAATCATACATAAACAGCTCAATAATATCTTGTATAAATAAAGAGCTATCATATGATTGACCTGCATAATCTGCATCTAAAGAAACAATTATCGGGCAATGTATATTATGTGCCCGTAGCCAACATGCCATTCCCCCACAAGCAGGACCTAATGGGTATGTTAGGTCAGTTGGAACCCAAGTTGGCAATGCGGGAAGTGGAGGTGGAGGCCTAGGTGCTCCTGGTGTCTTCTTTTTAACATGTATATATAATTTCAGATCAGTTGACATCATATATACACATTAACAGTCTAAATCAATATAAATTTATCTTACAATTTCAGTAGTGTAGACGACATCTTCTTTGGGCCACAATATGACCCCGCCTTCTGCCTCAGCAAGTGTATCAATATCTGGGTGGGGATATGGCAATGTAGCTTCCCTCCAATCGGGTAACACACGTAATGGGCCCACACAAACATAGCCTTGTGGCATTGGAGTCCCGTGAAACCTTTCCCCAGGAAGGGACGGGTAAGCATGCGCCTCTACAACAACATAATCTTGTATTCTTAAGCGGCATGGCTTCAATGCCTACAAATTTACGTAAAGAATGTTATACATACATACATATCATCTTGAAAACATATCATCTTGAAAAGACTAGCTACAATGTCATAAACAATACTTACAGTAGACGTGTTAGGCGATGGGTCTCCAGGATTACTCGCAGTCTGTGCATCAGGAGAAGAGTGGGTCGCCATAGGCTGATTGGAAGCCTGAGATGTCTGCCACTACAGCAATTCTTCCTTGACCTTCTCAGCAACTACATCGTTGACCTTCTTAGCAACTATATCCTCGAATCTCTTATTCTCCTATACATGGATCAAAGAAACATTAGCTTTTTATTATTGAATTTCCTTTTGCAGTAACATTCTAAAAAAAGAATAGGTTACCTCTTCTTGAGAAAGTCCCACTCTGGGTTTGCGCTGGGATGGCCCAAAGAATGCTTTGATGCCCACACCAGTGCATGCACCCCTAACACGTCCAGGATGCTCTGGGTTACCCAGAGCAACTGTCAATTCATCCCTTGTGCCTTGAGGGATGAACGTGCCTTGTTTCCTCTGCTCGTGCAGCTCCCGCTAATCACCATCAACAGAAATTGGTAAGTTAACACCACAAATAATCAATATTCAAACGATTGCTCTAAGAGTTGTATTTTACCATTTTTGCAGCCGCTTCAGCAGTTACGGGCTTCTTTATTTCACCCTTCTTGTTTTGGCTCCCAGCTATCCAGATATCATGGCGAGGCATGGGTGTGGCAGACTCCTGAGTAGGAGCAGACTCCTGAGTAGGAGCAGACTCCTGAGTAGCCGCAGACTCCGCATGCAGTCTTTGGTGAACGCTTGCATAGCCTTTTGGACCCATAGTGTGGTCATGCACATTCAGTGCACGCCTTGCTTTTTGTGCGTCACTGAGGGCCTAGTTAGTATGCAAATTAATGATTTGGTTAGTATCACTAAATGTTAATCTTGAATAGGTGAATACAATGTATATTAATTAAATTGGGAGTGACACCTAATACCTTGAATTCTTCAGATTTTCTTGAAGCAACAAAATTGTCCCAATTTTTTTTGTCCAAGAAGTTCCATTGTTCAAGGGCTGACTTCTTTTTCTTATCACCCTCTTTTATGTATTCTCTGTTCAGATTTGTCCTATAATTCCTAAGCATCTTTCCAGCGCGTTGCATCACACTTTTACGATGCAACTTCTCATCCAATGCAAACAGATTCTGTAAAATAGAAATGTTATTAACTAGTATCCAAAATAGAATTGCAAATAATAGAATTTGTAATCTACAAAATAGAATTGCAAATAATAATAACTCACGCATAAATCCTTCCATATCAAGTCTTTTTTCCCCTGAGGAACTTTATGCCAATTATCATACTTAACACCACAATGGCTCCGAGTGGTACACCCAAGATAGTTTACAAAATTATTGCGGTTCACTCCAATTGCATTTCCTCCATTATCAAACTCCACAACCAATTTGGATCCACTGCCACTAAGCGCTATTAACTTCTTCAACAGAGTGATGCCCCTTTTCTTGTTAAGTGTTTGGTGATGCGCATCAAGTTGCTCCAGTGATTCAGTGGGTACATGTGCATCAACAACCTAAAATTTGACAAAAATAAACACACTGAATTAGCCCAATATAGAAATATAAGATATATGACATAACTAGAAGATAATGAATTTTATAGAAATACATGATATGTTTTTAGAACTTACATTGGTATCCTCGCCATGCTCGTCATGGACAGCATGCTCATCATGGACTTCATGCTCATCATGGACATCATGCTCATCATGGTCAGCCATCTGAAAATGTCATTAAAAAGGCAAACATTTAGCATTTGTATTAACTAGAAAAAGGCAAACATTTAGCATTTGTATTAACTAGAAAAAGGCAAACATTTAGCATTTGTATAAATATACATGTCTCTAAAATTGTGATCTTTTATCAATTAACAATCCTTCATTGTGATCTCCGCGCACATATAAGTCATTATTAGCTTCAATATTTTGTGGAGTTGGCAACCCAACTGAGAATGGACTGGAGTCATCATACTTATCATAGTACTCTTCTTCATCTATAGGATCTTCAATGAATTGTCTTTTACCATGAAGAACAACCGACCATTTATCATTTGTAGGATCATCGATATAGAATATTTGTTTCACCTATGATGCCAATATGAATGGTTCACCCTTCTCGCCAATCTTTTCAAAGTTCACCAAAGTGAAACCCAATTCATCCACTATAACTCCTTTGGTGTTATCAACCCAATTACATTTAAAGAGCGGAATTTTGAAATCTATGTAGTCAAACTCCCAAATGTCTTCAATGACACCGTAATATGACATTTTAGCTTCACGTGGACTCTTATCCTTTGCACTTGCAAAGTACATAGTCGACGCTTGAAGAGTGACCCACTATTTTGGACGACACTCTTATCATCTTGGCGCTTTTTGTAATATGTGAATCTATTAATGTCAAACCCTTCATAAGACATAACATTCGGTTTTGGTCTAAAGGCGAGGCATTTGATAGTTTTTGTAATATCATTTGGTGTTTGAGATAGTTGATGTAAGACTTTATCTTCAAACCACTTAGTAAAAGTCTTATTATGCTCTCTAGCAAGCCACATTGAACTTGCTTGAGAATGTTGTCTCTTTATGAAATTGGTATGTTCCTCGATATAAACACTCACTTCGTCCATATTGTGTAAAATATACAAGTGAGCTTGTTCCAACTGCTCACGGCTGATTACTTTCACCCGTGATCCCAAAATTCCTTTGCCCTCCACAATATTCTTGTCATTATCAGGAGTGTCATTACCACTGAGAAAGTCATTGCAAAAATCCATAACCTCTCTCGCCACATAACCTTCAATAACACTCCCTTCAGGCCGATAACGGTTTCGAACATCACCTTTAAAAACGCTCATGTATCGTTCAAAGGGATACATCCAATGCAAGAAAACTGGTCCCAACATTTTCACTTCCCTAGTCAAGTGGACAACAAGATGTACCATGATATCAAAGAATGAAGGAGGGAAATACATCTCAAGCTGACATAGGGTAACAACCACTTCTCTTTGCAAACTATCGAGAGTATCAGGGTCAATAACTTTGCTGCATAGACTGTTGAAAAAGAAATAAAGTCTGGTAATTGCAAACCTTACATGCTTCGACAATATAGATCGAATTGCCACAGGCAATATTTGTTGCATTAGAGTGTGACAATCATGAGATTTAAGACCTATCAACTTCAGATCTTTCATTAATACCAATCTACGGATGTTGGATGAGTAACCATGTGGCACCTTAACATTTACCAAGCATTCACAAAAAGTTTTCTTCTCCTTTCTAGACAACATGTAACAAGCGGGAGGTAAGTATGTTCTTTTATTACCCATTTCACATAATTCTATTAATTATGACCTTATTCCCATTTCACGTAGGTCCAGTCTAGATTTTATCCCATCTTTAGTCTTACCTGGTATATTTAACAGAGTACCAATGATGCTATCACAGACATTTTTCTCAACGTGCATTACATCGATACAATGCCTGACTGTCAAAGAACTCCAATAAGGAAGATCCCAAAATATTGACTTCTTCTTGAATGCAGAATTGTCACTCCGTGTGGCCATACTACATTGTGATTTCTTACCAAATTCATTGACAATGTCTTTTACTCTTGCATAAACAACATCCCCTGGTATAGGTTTAGGTGCACTCCGTTCATCATTCCATCCATTGAATGCTTTGCGCTTCCTAACATACGGATGGAATTTTGAAAGAAACTTTCGATGACCAAGATATAGAGTCTTGCCGCCATGTTTTAATCTTATTGAATCAGTGTTTTCTTCACATATAGGACACGCTTTAGCTCCTTTGACACTATATCCAGACAAATTCCCATATGCTGGAAAGTCATTAATAGTGCAAAACAACATAGCGTGCAAACAAAATGTCTCTCTTGCTGAAGCATCATAGGTCATCACACCTTCAGCCCAAAGTTTCTTTAAGTCATCAATCAAAGGTTCAAGATAAACATCGATATCATTTTCGGGTTGTTTAGGGCCCGATATCAACAACGACAACATAACGTACTTATTTTTCATACACATCCAGGGAGGAAGATTGTATATAACAAGCATGACTGGCCAAGTGCTATGTTGGCTGCTCAATGTTCCGTACAGATTCATCCCATATGTACAAAGCCCAAGTCTTAGATTCTTATCTTCTTCACCAAATTTGGGGTACAATAGATCAATTTTCTTCCACTGTGGGGAATCAGACGCATGTCGTAGGATCCCATCATTATTTTTCTTAACATCTGCATGCCACCTCAAATTCTTCGCATCTTTTGGATTTGCAAACAAGCGTTGAAACCGTGATATTATAGGTAGATACCACAACACCTTGGCAGGAGAACCAGTTTTGGACTCCCCCGAAGTCGTCAATTTATACCTTGACGCACCACATTTTGGACAATCTTTCAAATCTACATAGTCCTTTTGAAATAATACACAATCATTCGGGCATGCGTGTATCTTCTTGGCCTCCATTCCCATTGGGCACAACATTTTCTTTACCTGGTATGTTGAGATTGGCAGCTCGTTTCCTTCAGGAAGCATTTCTTTCAACAAAGTCCACAATGAAGTGAAGCTTTTGTCGCTCCATCTATTGTTAGCTTTCAACTTATACAATCTCAACACAGTGCTAAGCTTCGTAAACTTAGCACAGCCTATGTATAACGGTATCTCAGCATCATGCACAATGTTTCTAAAGATAGGAGGTGGATCGGTGTGCTCTACCCTACAACTATCCAACATCGCATCAACGATGTCTGCTGGAACTGGTTCGTTCACATTTACGTCATCGGAGGCGCTTTCTTCTTCCACCCAAGCACTGCTATCGACATCTACTAGTTTCAATTTTGAAATCTCTCCATGCCAGTGCCATTCTGTATAGCCTTGTACAATCCCGTTGCACATGACATGACTTTTGATTTCCTCACCAGTGTTGACTTTCAAGTTGTTACCGCAATGCCTACATGGACAGTAGAACCTATCTGTAGGTTTTTTCCTATGTTCCTCGGCAAATCTAATAAACTGATCAAGACCAGATATAAACTCTGGGGTGCAACGATTACGAATGGACATCCATGATCTATCCATTCTATGATCAGAGAAAACAAGTATATATTAGGAAACAAGTATATATTAGGAAAAGATTAGGGTATACACTTACATCCTAAGTGTATAATGTGATGTCATTCTTATATATAATAAATGTGTACCACCTATCCCATCCTTGAACACCTAATCTCACTAGTAAGTGTATAATGTGTATTGGATTTTCAAGAAAATTTCGGCAGCATTTCCCCACTGTTCTCTAAGTACATATGTACTTAGAGAACAAACGGGGAAATGCTGCCGAAATTTTCTCGAAAACCCAATACACATTATACACTTACATCCTAAGTGAGATTAGGTGTTCAAGAACAGTCCCAAACCGGGGACTATCCAAGATTTACTCCTAATGAGTCAATCTTGGACGGGTTTCTAGGCCAACAAACACATTTGATGTCATTCTTATATATAATAAATGTGTACCACCTATCCCATCCTTGAACACCTAATCTCACTAGTAAGTGTATAATGTGTATTGGGTTTTCAAGAAAATTTCGACAGCATTTCCCCGCTGTTCTCTAAGTACATATGTACTTAGAGAACAAACGGGGAAATGCTGCCAAAATTTTCTTGAAAACCCAATACACATTATACACTTACATCCTAAGTGAGATTAGGTGTTCAAGAATAGTCCCAAACCAGGGACTATCCAAGATTTACTCCTAATGAGTCAATCTTGGACGGGTTTCTAGGCCAACAAACATATTTGATGTCATTCTTATATATAATAAATGTGTACCACCTATCCCATCCTTGAACACCTAATCTCACTAGTAAGTGTATAATGTGTATTGGGTTTTCGAGAAAATTTCGGCAGCATTTCCCCGTTGTTCTCTAAGTACATATGTACTTAGAGAACAAACGGGGAAATGCTGCCGAAATTTTCTCTAAAACCCAATACACATTATACACTTACATCCTAAGTGAGATTAGGTGTTCAAGAACAGTCCCAAACTGGGGACTATCCAAGATTTACTCCTAATGAGTCAATCTTGGACGAGTTTCTAGGCCAACAAACACAATAATAGATATGTACATGTTAGGGTTTCATCACAATTGATGTTAGGGTTTCATCAATGTTAGGGTTTAATCAAATCAAATTAGGATGCTAGAATGTATTTAAATCAAATTAGGGTTTAAATCAAATCAAACACGGCCGTGGCTGTGTTGGTCTACCACGGCCGTGCTGGGCAGCACGGCCGTGGTAGGCCATTCTTCTCAGTTCTCAGTGAAAGAAGTGGTGAAACCAAGATTTAGATGCAATATTAGGCGAGCAACAACAACTGACCTCGCAGCAGTGGTGGCGGTGACCGGAGAGCTCCAGGCGGCAGGGCAGGCAGGTGCACCGGTGGTCGGCGAGCTCCAGGCAGTAGGGCAGACAGACCAAGGAGCAGCGGCGTCGGCGGCAAGGAGCAGCGGCGTCGACGGGCGGTGGCAAGGAGGAAGGCGGCGCGGCGGCGAGCTCCATGCGGCAGGGAAGGCAGACCAAGGAGCAGCAGTGGCTGCGGAGAAGGGGGCGCGGCGGAGAAGAGGGCGCAGAGAAGGGGAAGAAGGCAGCAACAGTGGCGGCGGAGAAGGGGGTGCGCCGGCGGTGCAGCGGCGCTGTCGTAGAGGAAGAAGGAGCTTTCGTGGAGGAGAAATTGGTGGTGTGGTCGGGCGACAGCAGAGAAGAAAAGGAAAATCGGCTCGCAATGAAACAGAAGAAAGGGGAAGAGTCGGGCGATCACAGGATATTAAGTTCCAAAATAGCGTCGGTTGTTTCAAACAACCGACGCCTAAACCTCTTTAGCGTCGGTTGTTTGAACCAACCGACGTCCAATTGGACGATATTTTCACGAAACTGTTTGGCGGGAACCACTTTCAGTGTCGGTTATAAAAGGTTAACCGACGCTGAAAGTGACACTTTTCGCACAAATTTTCATCGTGCATAGGCGTCGGTTTCTATCTACATAACCGACGCTGAAAGTGACACTATTTTTTTTGCTTGAAAATTGGATTTCGCGGGTGACTTTAGGCGTCGGTTTTTTATTAACAACCGACATTGTATTCAAAGCGGTACCCATGTCTGGCTGGTCTTCGAATATAGACGTCGGTTTGCCTAAATAACCGACGTCTAATAGTGTAGGCGTCGGTTTTCCTAAAGAACTGACGCCCAGAAAAGCGACACTGAATGTTGTTTCTGTAGTAGTGGTGAGTGTGCAGGTCACTTTGCCTCATCTCGTTTGATTCGTCCATGGCCTCCAATTGACTAGAACAGGAAAGAATATGGTTGCATATGACTCAACCTATAGTGGAGCACAGGAAGAAGAAACAAGAATGACATTATCTTACTAAGGAATTGGAGGTGAAGGTCGATCCTTGGATGTTTGAAGGGTCTCACAATGATCATCTAATCTTGCAAGCATGATTCTTATGCCTAATAGGCATGACCTCCTATGCCCAAACATCAGCAGAGTTTATCCCCTCTGGGATTTAAGAAAAGCTCAAGGATTCACAAACAAGGAGGAGGGGATGGTTTGATTCAAATTGCTTTCCCAAATATAATGGGAACATTTTTAGGTTCCTACATTGATTACAGAGAGAGAAGAGAGGGGAGAAGGGGCATTACTATAGTGGGTTTCCTTATAGAGCTAGAGGAAGATAGTGACACTCTCGTTGTTGATCCTAAGATCGATCAATCAGGGGTTCACTCATAAAACAAGGGTCGGACCCCTAAGTTTCTAATCTATAATCATGATATTAAATATTTTCATCCATTAACCTTCCACTTTAGGGAAACTAAATAAATCCATATCTCTCTCCTTCATTTTCTCCTCGATCCTAAAATTTAAGGGAAACCTTTTAATAACTTATCTTGGTTGGGGCAAGGTTTGGTGCTAAAATATGAAAGTTAAATACCTTTTTCTTCACCTCTATGTATTTCCTTTATTTGAATATTTAAGGCATCTAATAACTTATTTTTCCATTTAAACGTGCCACATAAATCTTATTTCAATATATATTCTCATTGAATACAATATTGGGTTGAATAAAACCTATTAGTTGTCTTCAATTTATCTTTTCGATAAATTTCCAAATAATTCCTTGTTTCATTACCAATTTTCCATTGGGAATTCCTTTATTATTTAGTTTTCTTCTCTTTCTTTAGCCAATAAGTATCAATGGATTATTGAAAATAGTAAAACACATGAAATCCCATTCTAAAGGATAAATTGCATTCTCAAATCAAAACTTCCAAACAAGACATGAAAATGTCCCACTTGTAAAATGTCCTTAACAATTAATTATTTGCATTCAGATATATGTATAAATACATGTAATAATCTAGGTTATATCATTCTCAAACCTCCATCTTAGACCTCTAAGGGTTGAGAGGGCTAAGGATTTCCTCCTACACTCGAACCTATTAGTATGTGTCCATTTTCCATCAGTTGAAATCATTTCCCATTGACTACCATCCTCCTCCATTCATTTCAATTAGTCTCCATCCTCTATTTAGATATCCACAGGACATAAGTGACCAAGTTACATCCAACCTGGTCGGGTTCACATCCATCCATCCATTGACACAAGTTGTTTTTTAGGTGGAATTGAGGAAGAAGGAGACCAAGGAGTATAGAGGATTGAGGATGATGATTCAAAAGATAAGATCCATCTCATCCATAGGATAAGAAGTGAGATCTACCTCTCCTTAATAGGATAATATTTTCCTTTTCCTCCCTTTATTCTATCCTTCTCCTTTCTTTTGCATATATCGTATATTTCCATCTTTTTGGGGAATCAACTATGGTTGTTTTTGTCTAGTTGTGTTCCTTCCTAGCTATGTAGCCTGTTTTGGAGTTGTTAATGTACTCCAAATATAAGAAAGTAATAAATATAGTAATCTAGCATGACATTCTTTTACCTTCTTTTTTTGTTATGATTGTTGGAATGGCTGATCTATTTCTTGTATGAACATATGATTTTGTTAAACTCAAAATATTAGTGGTAAAAATGGGTAGAGAATGTTGTTTGGACCTAAGTATGGTGGGATAGGGGCCTAGGTATGATTTTCTTGGGACCCAGGATAGTAGTTTGATTCAACATCACAAAATTGGATATGTTTCACCAAAGATGGACCAATTTTGTTGTGGTTCAGATATATGAGAGATCTATTTTGCTCCTAGTGCACCTAGGTTGTTTTTACCCATGTGGTAATATGCAAAAATCGGAGATGTTCATCAATAATATTGAAGAGAGATATTGGGCAATGAATGGGGTTTTAATCATTCTATGCAAGAGTGAGTGGGACGAAGCCCACATGAGTACCTACCATGGTAAATGTGGGTTAGGATGTTAGTTGCTAGCTAAAATACTCTAGAGTTTGTCTACACACAAGAATGAGGTCCATAGACAGTCTGACTTGTGGTTGCATAGCCTAGAACTCCTTCACTCACTAGTAGGATTTGATGGAATCTACTTTCTTCATTTTACTTTATTTTACTTGATTTTGTTTTCCTTTCCTTGTTTTAGTTGTATGCACATATCAAACCATCTATTTTGTTGGATAAGTAAGATTTGAAGGTTAGATAAAATTCCCCTTCTTCCATGTGTTTGACCCTATGCCATTTCTTCACCGTTGTATATCATTATAGGAGTCCCAAGGTTTTGGGTTATAAATTTATAGTTTGACTCTTAAAGGACCGGTTCATTATAATTGTATTTCAGACTCTCATCCTAGGGGTGATCACATGGGTAGAAGTAAAGTTCCTTGTTTTCTCAGGAAATGGAAGAGAATAAAGTAGAGAGAAGTGGACTATATTTTACTCATAAAGACTGAAGAGATACTAGGATAACAGTAGCAGTTCAATCTTGAGAAATGAATGCAAAGAGAATGAGAGATTCATGTAAAGAATGAGGTGTATTGATGTCTTATTTATCGAGAATAGACATTATTTTAGTCAAACTATAGGTTTATTGATAGGAAAAGTGGTTACAGATGGGACATTTTTTAGTTCAGATGTATGCTGGTTTCCCTTAACTGAGAACTATCTCAATCGATCTCATAGTTTGACTTACATCCTCCCCAGTCAAACATAGTCCATGCCAAAAATGTTATTTAGTATAAAAAAGCTTTTATTTGTGAATAAAACTCTAGAATAATCAAAAGATCACATATACATATGTAATTATATTAGAAATGAATTTTAGATGAAATACACCCAGAAATGATAAATACAAACTTCATTATATCATTTTACTGGGGGAAATGAGACATTTTCATTGTTTTGAGTGGGTACAATGAAAAATGATGAAAAATTAGTACCTTTAGAATAACTACTTGAAGTAAATACTAACATACATATAGGATTGCAAAAATTACTATGAAAAACATTTTATAATGAATCTTTTAGTCAATTTACAATGGTATAGGACAAACATTGTTAATCTATATGAATGTTGATAATGAAGCAACTAGAAATCTATCGCTAAATAGATTGAAGTATTCCATAGGTAATAGTAGTGTTAACATATTCACCGATTCAATTCTAGTATCCACATGCTCAAGAAAAATTTGAGTTTTCTCATAATGATCACAAAGAAAATTATGTTTAACATCTATGTTTTGCACAAATATGCAATGTAGTATTTTTGTTAGATATATTACACTTGTGTTATTATAATATATATATGTGGGAGGCATGTAGATATGGTTTATCAAGAATTGATAAATCCAAAGGATTCGATAACAATAACTTCTTATACTGAAGTATTCTACTTTTAATTTTTCAAAGTGTTACAACATTTTTTTGCCAAAATAAGCTATTAGAAAATTTGATAATAGAAAGCATGTGGGACTATTACTTTTTTATCAATTCCACATCCAATATAATCCAAATATGTACATTCTATGAACTCAAAGACCTCAACTTGTGAATACAAGAGACATAATTCAATTGTTACTGTAAGATATCTCAAGGAACCTTTGATTGTACTATATGTGATTTCTTAGAATTAGCTTGAATCCAAGCATAAATTCATATGAAGAAATATATGTCAGGTTTATATGTTGTATGATAAGTTAAGAAACTCATAAATTCTTTATATACATCAATTTAAGTGATTTTTCTCTCTTCACCTTTATCAATTTTAGCAGATGTAGCCATACGAGTGGTACATGGCTTACACTTTTCCATGTCAAATCCTTTAAGAAACTATTAAGTGCAGTTTTCTTGACAACTGAAAATTCATTTGATGTTCTCATAATCTTAAAAACTTAAGAAAATGTAAATTCTCCTTTTTTTTGGGGATCACCGAGAAGATCTTATTCATCCTGCTCTCGGGTTACAGGCAAACTTGAGAATCTGTTTACATGAGGATTCGTCCTTTGTCCATTCCAGTGCTCTGCTGAAATGAACGCTAGACATTCGTCCCAGTTTATGGAATCAGTTACATTCCTAATCGCCCATTTAACAAGAAGGTCTGCTAGTACATTTGTCTCACACTTGACAAAGCGGATAAGAATGGCCGGATGTATACCTTTGAGCACTGCAACTCTTTGCTGGAAAATATCATATTTCGGCATGTTGCTCTGCTTGGAATTCAGTATGTCCCATGCCAACTTGCTGTCAGATTCAATTATCAGCTGTTCTGGTCTATCAATCATAGATTCAATGCCTCTACAGATGGCCATAAATTCTCCTTTGTTACTCATTTCAAATTTATTATTCATGAAATTAGCAAAATCACTATAAAATGTGTAATCATTAGATCCAAAAATAATATCACTAACATATATTTGTAAACATATAAATAGTCCATGTATAATCTTAAATAATAGTGCATTCTTGTCTTATCTGAATGAAAAGCTATAATTTATAAAAGACATTTGGGGTTGCAAATACCATTCCTTAGAAGCTTCTTTTAATATATAAAAATATATTTTTAGTTTATAAATATAATCATAACTTTTAGATCTTCAAATTAGGTGGTTGGGTGACATTAACTTCTTCTTCAATTTACCATTTAAAAAGACAATCTTGGCATTCATTTGATAAAGTTTTATCACAAGGTGGCTAGATAGTGATATAAACATACATATGGATTAAGTCTAAATACTAGGGTGAAAGTTTCATCAAAATTAATTTCCTCTTTTTGGTTATAGCCTTGGGCCATGAGACAATATTTATTATGAACTATACAACAAGTTTCATTAAGGTCCCTAAAGACTCAACTAGTTCTAGTAAGTGTTTTGTTGAATAGTATAGGATGTGGATCCCAAAATTCAAATTTAACTAATTCATTAAGTTCTTCATGTATGGATGTGATCCAATATTCATCACCAAGAGCGACGTAGATGGTCTTTGGGTATGCTTTGGATAAAAATGCTAGGTTGTCTTATTCCTTAAACACAAATTGAGTCTTTACCTTATCTCTAATATCACTTGAAACCAAATCATAAGGATGATCTTCAACGAGCCTAGGAGTCGATTGATTAGGTGAAAGTTTTCCTTCATAAAATTTATTTTGAATTTTAGTATTTTCTTTATTTATTACATATTTGGAGGCACTTCAAGTGTGAGATTCTCAAATTGAGGGATCAAATCTTTGATATTAACACTTGGTGTGTTTTTTATAAACTTGATACTGATTGATTATTCAACTTTTTAGAAAGTAAATTGAAAATGGAAAATCTTTTACTTTTTGGGGAGTGCCCTTGAGAAAAATACTTAAATTATTTGGCATCAAACTTACCTTAATATTCTTTACTATTAGAATATACAATGAAATTATTTGGCATCAAACTTACCTTAATATTATTTACTATTGGAATATACAATGCATATCCAAAGGTATGGATAAACTTCGTGCTTTTTTCTATCAAAACATCATGCGATGTTTCATTGGTATAGGGATGGATGAATGATCTACTTTGGATATAACAAGATATGTGTTGAAGAAGAATTGTTATACCCATCTCTTTAAGTGTTATTTCATCCTATTGATTGAATCATTTTCTGATGATATCTAGCTGAATAAATTTGTCAGCATATCATTCTTGGTCACAAAATCTGTTGGATTTATTATTTCCAAATTCTATACCACGATGACTTCTAATTATTTATGTACCATGTTGAAGCTCATATTACACTCAATTTCAATCTCTCTTAATGAATTAAGTGTATTATGTCTTGCAACAAAAAGTGGATCTGAGTAAATCTATAGTTAATACAAGTGATTAAAGAGCAAAATATTCTTCCACCAAGAGGTTACAATTCTCACTAATCCAAAAATATATATGTTTATAAGCTCTAGAGATGTAATCGTCAATAATATAACCTTAGACTTGAATGAGATTTTAGTTTACTATCATTTTTTACAAGGTTACATTTTTCTATTTTTAAAAGAAGGCTCAGAAATACATATAACTAGTTCAAGTTTGGAAATATTATGGACAAGGTTCATGTTCACATGTCCTAGACTTCAATACCAAAGAAGTTCATTTTCTTCATTAGGTACAAGGCATTATCTTTTTGTAAGACTAGTTGTATTGGTCTTAAGGATATATATTTTTTCATCCCTCCTTCCCTCATTAATAATATTACTATTTTTTACCAAAACAATTCTACATACATCCTTTTTAAGTAAGACATCAAAACCATTATCATAGAGTTGAGTGCCACTAATAAGGTTATGATACAAACCATCAATGAGTAATAAAATTTTTATGTAGAGATTTTTATCTATACTCCTAATTTAGTTACTTTGTCTTTCCCATTATCAATGAAGGTCATTGCGACTCCTATTTTTCTCTAGTGCATTGAACTTCTTATTGTCACCAATGATTTTCTTGTAGCAACAATATTTATCACCTCATCTTGCAAATTGAAATTTGTGGTATCCACATGAGGGTCCTTATGGGTTCATATTATAGAATTTACACAAGAAGTGAAATCTCACATGTGTTAATTAATGTTCAACTAAAATTATTAGTACATATTGTATATAAATTGTATAACATATCTAAGAAAATTATATTTTGATTAACATACATGCAACTGGAAAGATACAACCTTGTTGAATTGTAAGTTTGTCTAGCTTCTCAATAGGACTAAGCGATCAATCGACATGATTAGGGTGAATAATGAATAATTTAATATTTTTTATAATTATCCAATCATTCATGTAATACAAGAATATTCATGAATAAAACATTGTAAAAAATAAAATTGCAAAAATAGAGATAATTAGGATCTGATTACAACTTTAGCATAAAGGTGAAAGAGAGGAATCAAGTAGGAGGAGAAGGTTTTATGATTCATACAAGATTCATTGGGTCTCCCTCTCTGTAGTAACAATGGTTAACATTGTGTCTACTATCATTACAAAAAGATCACATACATAAACTTTTGGATGAGTGATTAGCCTAAATAAGGTTTGATGAATTTCTTCTTGGGTGGATGATTCGTGGACTTGTATTTAAGACTAATTATACATACTTTCTTCTAGGAGTAATGAAGTATGTTGTCTAACTCATTTTCCTATTTAGGAATTTGAAGATTTTGTACATGTGGGTTTTGTTCTCTCTTACAAAACACAAATTGTGGTTTCTAGAAGTACTGTTATAGAAGGCATATTATTCTTTTCAATACATTTTGTGATCATAATCTTCATGATTGCATATGATAGATTGAGCTTAACAAGCATGCAACTCTTTCTACAAGAGCATAATTTATGTCTAGTTACAAAAACATTGACAATTTCTAAAACATAACATTGTAGACGTTAGAGTACAAATGACATCACTAGTAAAGGGAGTGGTTTGAGGTCATCAAGCTAATAAGAAAGATTTTCAATCTTCTAAAGAAAGTTATGTATTATCTTAGAAAATTGTTTACAAATACTCCTATACCCCAATATTGTTCCTCAAGTAAAAGAAATAATATATGTAACTTCATCCTTGAAAATATCACTAAGGTTTCCTCACTTGTGTCGATTTAATTTGTCTTTTCCAATAATCATACTAGATTGGTTTCATAATTATCTATATTTCCATCTTCTTTGTGAGAGTAGGTTGAGAATTTTTTTGCAGGTTCCTTCTTTGATATCTTGCTTATCATATGTCAATTGGTTTATTTTCATTCCCTTCCAAGTTGAGTATTCTAGCAACATTGTCTTCCATGCTTCTATGGTTAGTTAGAAGAGACCTAGAAGACCTAATTTGATACCAATTCACTGAATAGAGTCTATAAGGGGTGAATATACTCTTCAAAAGAATTTTGAATAACTCAATAGACAATATGTTAGTATCAACTTTTGCATAATAAAAACTAGTAAAGTGAAGGAGGTGGAAGATAGAATACAAAAATACACGGTGATTTATATTAGATCAGAAACCATAAAGGCTTCCTAATTTGTATCTAGTTGGATTTCAGCTACTAGGTTTTGGCAACTGATTGTTATTGATATTAAAGGGAATAGTATATAATATTATATAGCATACAAAAATAATAAGGATGCATAATACATTTCCCCCTTTATATCATGTCAATAGGAGAACGCCTCCATTTCCTTTTCTGAATTGCAAAAAAAACACCTTTACACTTTGTTTGCAAATGTAACAAAGGAAGGTCACCACCTGCTTTCTTTCTTTTCTAGGCTAAAGGAGGACCATAAAGTTACTGGTAGACCAGTTACCACTTTACTCACATTGTAGTACCTCTAGAAAAATCTTTTAACAAAAGAGAATATTTGAAGAAGGATACTACAATTGCAATCATGGAGAATTTCAGTGGGCTTCTCAAGATAATAAGAAATATTTTTCTATATGAGAAGCTCCACTTGAGCACAACTGGTTAACTAAGGAGGACATAAATAAAATATTTTCTCAAATTTTCTATTGGTCAAGTGTGTGTCAATGGGATTAAATATGGTCTCCATATGTTGTAATGGGTAGATTGATCTAGGGAAGTGCCTAGAAGCATCCTAGGGCAATATATATGTTAGGTAAAGTCAAAAGTTAAATTATGATGGAATTGGGCATTTGACTAATTACCTCCTAAAAATTATACTTCAACCAAGTGTTCTTTAATCAAAGAATGAGCACAAAAAGTGAAAAGGAATATTTATTGCTTCCACACAATGTGTTGGATATTAAACTAGATTGTTTTGACTACCCGTCAATTCAACTAGAGTTCAATTTATATGGCACTCATCAAACTCATAGTTCAATCGAGAGATATGAAGAAGAACGATTGCTCCTTAGACCGATTCATGGATGAATTGGAAGTTTGACCGACACATCTTCTTTGAACTATAAGTTTGACCAAAAGAATTTCACTTACCTAAAAGTCACATAAAATAAATTTTAGATCTAGACATACATGTAATAAGAAATAAATATGTGATATATTGGTCTTATTTAATTGATTCTAAAAAAATGATTTCAGATTTTAGATGCTAAATCATTAAACTTAATCTATTATATACAGATTTAATATATTTTGGAATGAATGGTTTTAAAATTAATGTTGGATGGGGTCTTTTTTTTATTTTTTTATTTTTTTTTTTGGTTAAGCCAGGGGACCATCTATTCACCCCACTCCCCTCGTGTGGGCACAATCAAAAGCAAACATACATCTCCTGCTGAATCGCAGGTAAAACCCCACATAACACACCAAACACACAACACACATCAAACTAGGCCGCACAAATCGACCCAAAACCCCCTCTTACCTCTCTCTCCGCAACACAACATAAGGCGTCTTGTGTTTCTCAAGAAACACCATGCCCCTAATCCTACTAGGAACAAACCTCATGTCAGAAACAACAAGCGGCTCAGTCAAATGAAAACCCCATCTCCCTATCTCCTTCAGGATCGAATTGATAACTTTATGCACTAACGATCCAGTAATGTCCCTCTCCGCAATGATCTCCTTCACCTCTTTGATCAAATTAACGATCTTCCAAGGCGCAACATCAGCTCCCCACAACATACCATAGACCGAACGATCATCAATCTCCACACTAGACACATGTAAAAACTGATCTTCCGCAAACTTAACACCAACAGTGCACGCTTGAACAAGCGCCATCTGGTAACAATCAACCGTCAACCAAGCTCTAGAAATCTGACAAACATCAGCATGATGGTTCCTAACAATCCCAGCCATCCACCATCTATTATGGCCATAGATATCACAGTTCTGCCCAACCGCAATGTTCAGCTTCAGATTATAAATGTCAGGATTCATCCACCTCACCAAACTAATCTCCTTCAGCATGTACATAGGATCCTCCACCCCATAGGCCTTAATCCTGTTATGAAAAGAAGAATCAGCTATGCGGGTGAATCTTTTTTTCTTCATCAAGGCGTTAATCTGGTATATCAACCAATCCACCTCCCTATTCCAGAGAATCTTCCTGTTATCATATCTAGCCGCACACCTCATCCGCCAAATACAGTAAGGAATAATGGTGGCCATGCACGCCACAAGCCACAGCTGCAAATTGCCAGAACTACCCAAGGAACAAGCATCAATCAAAGACATCCGATCCGCGGGAGCAGGATAATCCGTGATCTCAGTGAACCTGGTCCAGAAAGACGTGGCAATCTGACTATGAAACATAAGATGGTCAATGTCTTCCACACTTGGCTCATCACAACAATCACATCGGGACGCTAGAGCAATACAACAACTGGCCACGTTCTCATCAGTAGGGACAGCATTCTTCATCATCTTCCAAATGAAAGCACACACCTTAGGTGAGTTGACGTGCCAAATTCGGTGAAGCCCATGCGGTCCATCATAACTTGCACTTCCCAAGATCATCTTGACAGAGCGAACGGAGAACTGACCTCTCAAATCCGGTATCCAAATGGGATAATCATCCGTGTCTGAAATTTGTTGACTCGCCTTCCTAATAAGCTCCACCCCATGCTCGTCGAGGACCTGCTGTAAGGATGGCCAATCCCAACCACTCCCATGAATCCAGAAATCACGCACCAAAAAAGGTTGGTTGCGATCACTGTTAAACCGTGCGTGATCAAACAATCTCTCATCACACCACAAGAAATCCCAAAATGGAAAATCACCCTTTCCAACAATCCAGCGGCAGTGAGGATATATACTCGGGAACATATTCCAAACTTTCTTCCAGTAAGGAGATGCATTCGACCTATACTTCAGATGGTGGGGATATAAAGCAGAATGACCAAGCGCTCTATTTGCATACTTGGCGCTGCAGAACTTGGCCAATAAAGTGTCTCCAACAATCATCTCCCAACACGCCTTTGCCACAAAGGCGTTGTTTATGCTGCGAGTAGTAGACAACCCAAGACCACCTTGCTTCATATTAACCGCCACTCTGTCCCAGCTAACCCAAGCCTTCCTATGGACGTTGGCACGGTCCGCCCAAAGGAATTTAGAAAACATGGCATCAAGACGAGAAGCAATACCATCCGGAATACCAATAGAAGTCGATGTATACACCATAGTAGAAGATAACACATGCAATCAAAAGCTTCCTGCCTGCAAAAGATAACAGCCTGGACTTCCATGACGCAGTCTTATGAGAAACCTTCTGAATAAGATAATCAAAGTTAGAAATCAAATTCCTTCCAGCTCTAATCGGCACACCCAATTACAAAAAATGATCAACCACATTATCCATCTGAATAGTTGCGCCAATATTCATCTTAGTAGCCGGGTCTTTGATGCCCACAACACAAGAAGACTTCAACCTGTTAATCCTCTGGGCCGATGCAGTCTCATACATAGAAAGAAGCACCTGAATCTCATCCATCGTGTTAGGAGTAGCATTCACACAGATCATAATATCATCAGCATAACTCAGAAAGAGAGGAGGGATCCCATTTCCCCTAGTACGAAATCTCGCCACTCTCCTCAAGTCCCCCATAAGCACAATCCTTCTGCATAGGATTTCTTCAAACAAAATGAACAGAAATGGAGAAATGGCATTACCTTGTTTCAGCCCCCTAAGCAAAGGAAAAAAACCGGAGGACTCTTCCCCAATCGTAACAGTTGCCTAGGAATTAGAGAAGAAACTGATACATAACTCAATGAACTCCTTGACAAAACCGAACCTCGCCATGATCCGCTCCAGGACATCCCATTTAATCCGATCATACACCTTAGACATATCAAGCTTTATCATGATGTTCGGCCTATCACCCCCATAGTATATGTCATGCATCAACTCCTTCACCAAACGGACATGGTGAGTTATCTCCCTCCCTCTAATAAACGCCGCCTGCTCCTCAGAAATCAAAGCCGGCATCAAAGAAACCATCCTGTTACTAATAACACGTGCAAGAATTCTCAACGCCACATTCTCTACAGAAATCAGGCGGAAATCCTTCTCCAAGATCGTCGGATCGTCCTTCTTAGGAATAAGCACAATACGGCAACAGAACAAACTACGACGACAATTCTGTCTAAGGAAAAAAGCTTCAGCGAGTCTCATAAAATCATCTTTTATATAATCCCATGCAGCCATATAAAAAGGAATAGTAAAACCATCAGGACCAGGAGCAGAAAACTTGTCCATTTGGCTCATAGTATCAAACACCTCAGTCGCACTAGGGACAGCAGTAAGAGACATATTATCATCCATAGACACAACCTCCGGTATACTAGCTAGGAACTCCTCCAAAACATCATCATCATGAGGTACCATCTCGCTGTAAGCATTCCTATAGAAATCAGCAGCACACGACGCAATCTCCTGCGGGTCAGTCACCCTGTCCCCCGATGGTAAAGTGGTGCATCTAACTCTCTTATTCTTTCTACAGGACTTCACAACAGCATGGTAGAACCTAGAATTGCGCTCACCGTCGTTTAACCATTGGATCCAGGACTTCTCTTTCCATACATTCTCCTGCACATCTAAAACCTCTTGAAGCTCAAACTCCGCAATCCTCAAAGATGTCTCATTGGCCGTGCAAGGGTTCTCATCAAAGGCAGTTTGGGTATCGTGGACCACATCCTCTAGATCTAGGATCTTTTGGATTACGTCCCCAAAAGTCTTCCTGCTCCAAGACATTAGAGCCTCTCTCATCCTCTTAAGCTTATAGTAGAAAACATTTGACGGGTGCCCCTCTCTGGAATCATCCCAAGTATCCGCAATGATCTTCATACACTCCTCATGCTGCAGCCACGTCTGCATGAATGCAAAAAAACTCTTCTTTCTGACAGTAGCCAAATTCCCAGACTTGTACAAAATCCGGCAATGATCCGACACTCTATATCGAGTAAGATGACTCATGCAAGAATCCGGTCGCAGAGCTGCCCAAGTATCATTCAGCAATATTCTATCAAGTCTTTCCCAAATAGTAGGCATATTGTACTGCTTATTGACCCACGTGAACCTGCTGCCCTCAAACTGAGTCTCCTTGAGATATCCACTCTGGATAAAGGCGTTGAAATCAACAATTTCCTAAAAGCTCCTGTTATTGCCCCCTCTCTTCTCCTGATCACTTCTAATGATATTAAAATCAACTGCAAGAAGCCAACTACTATCGCCAATGATACCCGACATCTCAAGAACGTCTTCCCAAAGAGACCGCTTGTAAACGTAGCTACAACTTGCGTAGACCGCAGTAACAAAAAAGTATTACTCCTCTCATCAGTATATCTCATCGTCACATGCTGCCTATGACACTTCACAACCTCCGGCTTGAGAGTGCTATCCGCATAGCACCAAATTTTACCCCCATCAGCTGCATTATCAGTCGCCCAATCCAGATTCTCAATGTCCAGAAGCTCTTCCGCCACCCTAGCATGTAAAAAAGGCTCAAAGATACACACAATCCTGGGTTTATGCCTCCTGCATAACCTACCCAAGACTCTTCTCGTCTTATTATTCGCCGCTCCCCTAATATTCCAGAAAAGGTAGTTTGAGTCCATGGACTAAAACAACCACCAACAAACACTGCCTCCTTCAGAAATTCCAATCTCTGTCCTCCCGATCATCATAAGCAAACGGAAGCTCACCATCAGATAGCCTTCTTCTATGAACAACTCTGTGTGAATTACCCATACGTCCTCGCTGTCCCATACGCTCCTCACGGCTGAAATCTTCATGATGTCTACCATCATCCTCATTGCCTATGTGTATGTAGTCACGCAGGCTTCTATCATGCAACATCTTCCTTGCACCATCTTCATCAAACACGATCCTACGTGGGCCAACCTGCTGTGTTGTACACTCAACCTCCTCACGACATGGTTCAGATTGTGGCGGCATCTGCTGATCCTTCTCATGTTGCACATTTTCATCATCTCCCCTATCATGCACAATCATCATCTGTCCCTCATCAGAAGCGATATGCTACGCCTCCATTCCGATTAATAGCCAACGCATGCAGTGGAATGTCAAGATCACGTCCAACCTCCGTCAGCGAAAAAAGACTTGAACCAGGTTCCCCCCGAGCAACCATCTGCAAGTGTACGCTAGACCGTCTGTTCCCATATGTCAAAGTGACATATTGAGGTACATCTTCATTGAAAGCTTCAACTAACACCAGTATACCAGCAATGTCATCGGGTCCTCTCATCCATCCAGAAGCCACTATCAGTCTCCCAAAGCTGTTCACAATGTCGTCTATCGCCTTGTCATCCCGACATACAATAGGTAAATCTTCAATCCAGAACCATATCGCCTCCTTTCTAGCGCATCTCTCACCTTCCTCCATGTTATGCAAGCTAATATCAAACCCTTTGAATCCCAACATCTTTGAACTGGCAGCATCCTGTGCTTCCTTCACACTACCGAAAAAGACGACTGCTTTACGCTTAGAAAATCTGTAGAGATCTATGGCATGCTTCCACACATTCTTCAGGAAAGGAGAAAGCTCCGTCCAAGACACCTGGGGTGGCCAGCGTATCTCCACCACCTTGCACAACGCTTGAGCCTTTCTTTTACGTTCATCATCATCTGGCCCTAGATCAACAGCTACTCTCTTCGGGACATGCTGAGGTGCACCACGAGCCGGGATACCCACGTGCAAGGGTGGGAACACAGTCCTCGACATGATATCCGGGGGGGAAGGATGACGAGAGCTTAAAACAGCAGTACATCTTCGAGCAAGGTGACCCGGCCTGCTGCACTTGTAGCACACTTTCTCCCGATTGCATTGTGACTGCCAATGACCTTTCTCCAAACATCTGTAGCACGTGTCCCAAGGGAAGCCACTCATCTGTGTGCATCTATCATTATTGAACTCCTTCCTCATGCTCGGTCGATCTTCTTCAACCCTCCGGTTAGGGTTTAACGTCATGCTTTTGTTGTCCGTAGCAGCGCTGCCCCTACCGTAGTAGCGCCGCTCCTCCTCCACGCGTGGGACACGGACAATCGATGCCAGCCTATGGTTGTGAGCCGTGTGAACCTCCATCTGCTCTCTCCCCATTAGAATTGGAGTCGTGGTCATACGTCTTGGCGTACTTCCGTCCTCCAGCAACCCATCCTGGGCCTCTCCACGAGAAGCTGAACCTTCTCCACGCTCCACCATGTTGGTCGCCGCTGATGGTCTTGACTCTGATTGAACCAGCACCCTGATGTCCGAAAGGATGTCATCTACGTGCACGGTTTGCGCCGCCAAGTCTGCCCTCCTGTCAGCGACCGCCTCCCGCGCTCTGCTGCTTCCCCGCAGCCCTTGGCTCCCGCACCCAGGATGGGCGTCGCTCATCTCCACCACGTCCCCTGCTAGGTAGACCACCAGGGGTGGAGTGCCGCACCGGTGATTAGGCCGCGACGAAGCCGTCACCTGATCGCCTCCAATCGCCCACCCTAGCGCCGCACCGGTCCGTCTTCCCACCAATAGATCTTTCTCCTGTTGGATGGGGTCTTTTGAGGTATCTTTGGAAATATGTCAAAGAATTCAAGTTATATGGAACTTCTTTTGTTGATATATTGAGTCTTTTGTGTCTTGATGAGAAATTCAATTATTTCAGGCAAGAGAAACAAATCATATTTTAAGGAAACTCTTTGATATTATAAGGGGGGAGGGAATCATTTGAAGAGATGTATGAATGTTTATGAATATTGTGCCATTTGATATATTCATTACTAGGGGAATTGGTTAGATCGTCAATCTTTCCCTTTTGCCCCGTCTTTTGGTAAAAACTGAGTTCGCTTAATAAGAAAACTTGGATCAATATTTTTTTACAATGGGATCAATGGTTTGGAAGTTATCCACAGTTGACAAAGGGGGTAATTGTTAAGAGAGACACATGAACAATATTATGAACTTTGGGCTTATTGGACAATCAATAACAATCGGTAACCAGACCCCTAGATTTAACCAAGTAGGTATGAGAGTGCAACCAACCATGACTAGTGATCCTCATCCCCTGGTCTAGCCATCTTCTATCTCTAAAAAGTTAGGAACAAAAGACATAGTTGATGGTTTGGGGTCTGATAATGACCACGAGATCTTTGGATATGTTGAGCTAGTCTGTTGTTTTCCCTACATTCTCCAGATCAAACAAACCACTCATATGAGATTTTTCATGGGGATTTCTATGGAGAAGGAAACCTCAGAGCTTCATCTCTTCTCCACCCATAGCAGCAGAGGTCAAGGAGAGGGACAACAAACAAATGAAATGATGGCAGTGGTTGGTTGACTGTTCTCGATGTTTTTGGAAGTTCAAGGGAACCTGGATTTCTTTTCGAGGAACCCACTAGTAGACAATGACCTCACACTGCAATCAGACAACTAACTCCAAGTTTTTGATGCGACAACTATTCTGGGTGCTCAAACCTGGACTTCAGTTTATTAATGCACTCGCTACTTTTTCACATTTTGTATCACAAACCCACATTTACGTGATCTCAGTGGCTGCCAAAGTCCTTGTCCTCCTATAACAGAGGTCATCTAGAAGGTAAATTACAAAGGAATGAATTGAAACTGGCAGCTGGATTGACTTCTTTACAATTCTCAGAGCTTTAGGAAGGCCAAGGGAACTTGGTTTTCTTACTGATTAGTGAGCACACATGTACACATGCATGTGATAAAATGTATTTACAAAAATATTAGTATATGGTTACTACATTGTTTTTACATTATTTGATGACATTTTATGAGCTAAAACTATTAATGTCATCCTCATCTGACTTATTTCTCTAGTAATTCCAGTCTAGTCCACTCATATCTTTTTCTTGAGATATTGAAACCACTCTAATAGAGGATCCATCTACTTCGACATTGTGAAACCCTGGTAAAAAATGGGGATGGTTATTTGTGCATTATCTATGTACGAAATGGAGAGCATTATTATATATCTTGTGCCTTACTTATGACATCAACACTTGCTTTATGTTCTAAATAATTATTTCATAAAATTATTCAAAGTTAACCAATAGGATATTATATTTTCCAATACACAAACTTTTTGAATCCAATTTGATTGGTAGAAAAATGAGGATTTTTAAATCAATTGTAATTTTACAATTATATAATTTCATTTCCAAAAAATAAAAAATAGAAATGCCAATTAAATAATATATTATTATAATTCAGAATTCTATATATTCATACATATGAAGATAATGGAAGCAATACCCCTCCAAAAATTAATTCAATATATTTGGAGTAAAAACAATTCATTCACTCAACAATCTATTAAAAACTTAAATTATTTGGGATGTCATTTATAACACACATCTTTATTACTAAATTATATTGAATAATTTCACTCAACTTCATTATTATAGTACTCTACTAAATGAAAATTGTTGTATCATAGAGATCTACAAACCTTATTTTTCTAGTTGTTGTATCTGTGAAATGTGTTTTTTTATATCATGAAACCTAGATATAGTTTTATTTATATTTATACACATTCAATGTATATTTTTAAAGGTCAACAATTGTAGTTGTCAATTGATGAATGTTTTTTTCAATGTCTTGTTTGCATATTTCATAAAATTAGTTTATAACTTGAATCAAAATGGAAAGAGTTGAAAGTCATAAATTTATCCAATAGTATCAAATTTTTAGGTATGATCATCGTGTCCTCAAGACTATGATTGTAGGACACAATGATCTAGTTGTTTGATAATTATCACAAATCATGAAGAATTTTTTTTCCAATTATTTTATCAATATCCACTGTGTGAAGTGGATACCAAATGACCTATTTTTGACATGTGGATGAACTATCATATGTTGGATATAAATATGTATCTCTGAAAAAGGAAAACAACAAAGTAAAATAAAGGTTATCCTCAAAGGAAAAATTCCTTAGGACGAACTTTCTAATGATACAACATTTGAGATATTTTTGGTGATTCTAACAAGTCAAGGACAACTATTCATAACATAAAATACCATGTCACCTCCTACAATAGTCTATGCAAACGAGTAGGACACGTCAAATACTACTTGATAATATGTAGTTGATATGACTTATTTACTTGTAATTCCACTTTTATGCTACTCAAAAATGTTGAATAGCTATATATGTAATGGGAGGAATTTTTTTATGATTTTTTCCTTATTTATGACATATATACTTATGTCTAAAGAAATTTACCAATAATATTCACTATTCTTATTTTAAAGGTTTGGAAAATAGGATTCACTTTGGATAATGAGGATTTTATTTATATTTGTGTTCAACATGATACAATAGGTAAATTGCACAAACATTAAATGGTATAACTATAATTACCAATGGCATTAGAATTTTATTAACCTAACCCATAAATTACATTTAATTGGATATGTTTAGTCATTCATGCTGAATTTATCATTAGGTCATCATATTTTCTACATCAAGTGCCAAATGTATTTTGTGGATTGTAAAGTCCTGCCAATTAGTTTGGAAGATATGATAGTTTTTCTACTTATTGGAATAATTATTATATTGAATAATCATTGGGTGCTCAACATTAATAAAAACAATGTCTTTTTTGACTTATGCATCAATCTGGTTACAACTAAGAAGAGTATCAATTTAATATGTTTTGGTAAAAAATACCAGTCACTAATAAATAAATGGGGTGAAAAACTAATATACAAATGGGAAGTTGAACAATATCAATTACTCATTGCTTAGTTACACGTAATAATCTTGGAATTACACATATTGCTCTAGACATCGTCAACTATTGCATACACTACTAGCATTAGGAAAAACTGTAAAAGAATCAAGTGAGTACTATTGCAAGTTTTTTAGTTTTTAATGTCTATTTCCATGGACGTGGGAGAATCTTTTTGATTGTACAATCACCCACATGAATCACCTCCTTGGGATCCTTTGAACTCAAATGTAGGTGATAATGGCAAAGGACTTTTCCTATAGTTATTCCTACTTATTGCAATGACGATAAACTTTGCCGTCAGTTACAACACCTAGTTACTTGGATGTGCAAAAATCAAGGCAGTCCTACTGTTTGAATTGGTTTTCTTACTTAAACTTTATGAATTGCACAACATCCTCTTCATGTGCTATTGCAAATGTGAAAAACCAAGAAACATCACAGTCTAATAACATAAATCATGGTAATACCCGGTGTATTAGATATCCCAAAAAATAGTCCAAGATATATGTTCAACTTGACCACCTCACTGGATGCTAGAACCCCTATGAGCTGGAAGTGACAATAATTACAAGAGCTTTGGGATATGTAAGAGTTTAATGTCATTCTTCAATGCACATTTGTATAAACATGGATACATAAATGCACTGGATTTTGATATATGTTACCTCCACTCCACGTAGATGAACTTTGTGAATGTCATTCGCATGTGATTCCTTGCTTGATAAACAATTGCATGTCAAATTTTCTATGAAAGTTGCATCATCATCTGCAAACACAACTTGAAAGAAGCACTAATAAACTTATAAACACAACTTTAATGTCATTTTTCTTGGACATTGGTACATACATGTATGCAATATTTAGAACACTCCATAGCTAGACATGCAACAAAACAAAACAATTGCTAATACGCGGGATTCCACATGCTAGCACTTGCTTTGGTTTGTAGAATCGTGGAAGGTACTCAGAAAAGAGAGGTTTCAAGACGATTGATTATCATATGCAATACATGCCTATAATCAGGGATGATCCTCGGCAGTGACCAAATCATAAACCATGACAAGCCTTCGAAATACCATTCAAACCTTCCAGCAGAACAAAGTAAGGATCCATCACCCGTCATGCCTCATGGCCTCTGCAAAGTCAACATCCTCTGGGGTTAAGATATGGCAAGTCTATTGTTGGGGTGTTTAGGATAAGAGATTGACATTGAAGAAGTTAACGTGGTGTGTTGAGATCGTGCGAATAAATAGGGAAACAGACTGTTGGGTGTTTTTTGAGATCATGGAACCACTGACCGAATCATGGAGGTGGAAGATTTTTAGATGGGAGAGAGAAGTACGGAAACCGTTTTTACTTGGGATGATAGGTTGAGAAAAAATTGGTGGAAGTTACGATGGGAGAAAAAAAAGATGGATAGTTATTGAGTAATGGTAAAGTAATGGGAGTAGTTGAAAAGTTGGACGTGGGCTTGCTGATTTCAAACCAAATCTTTTCGGCGGAGAAGATTGAAGATAGACACCTAAGAAAAATAGACTCTTAAAGATGTGAGAGGAAAGAAATCACACTTATGAAGAGAGGGGGGTAGTTATAGATTAATCGTCTAAAGGAAGGTGGTTTAATAGAATTTGTTTTCTGAAAATAGATAAAATTTAAAACAGAGATGAAAAATAGAATGTCAAAGAAAATTGATCAATAGAAGTGGTGGGAACTTGATAACACGTATGAAAAGTAAGAATTATCTTTTAATTTTTTACTATGATGTGAGATAGTTACCTGATTATCGGATGACGGATTATGGGGAAGGAGAATACTAACATGGGAGAGAGAGAAGGTGTGACAATCATTTTTAATGGGATGAGGAGTGATAGAAAATTAAAGATTACCGAGTCAAAGACAAAGAGTTTGGCGGTTTGTAGTGTTTGCCATAACAGTAGGAGAGAGTGGGTTGTTTATAGAGTTGGTAAACATTTTGAATGTGATAAGGCGGGTGAGAAAAAGTTGAATCATGTTGAAGGTTACGGAAAGAGTGGGAGGGATCGTTTTGTTTTGAGTAGAAGACGGAGAGACTGTTCTGAGAGAGTGTGGTTAGTGGTTTTGGCTCAAAGAAAAGTAGAAATAAAAACAAAGAAAATCATTGAAAAAAAGGAGAGAAGAGGGCGAGTGAAGCAAAACACAGTATGAAAAAACTCCTTTTTACTGGTCGACCAGATTGCTACATAGGGTACGTTTCAGAGCTGGCGTTCTGAGCGCTCGCACCGCAATCACACAACAACTTGCGGTTCCTTGCTGCGAGGGGAAGCAACCAGGAACTTTAGTTTATGAACTTTTAGATCACAAATTCCCATTTCTCCACCATGAGCTGCCAATATTCTTTTGATCCCTAGCGAGATGGAAGTGCGGTAGCTAGGCAGTGCAGGCTGAGCGACCAACGTGAGGGCCAAACCAAGGTGTGGGTCGCGCCTAGCCAGGTTGCAATTGGGCCGGGGCTTGGGCTGCAAAGCTGCTACGAGGCCTGGATATGGACCCAGAAACGAACTTATCCTACATAAGCCCTAGAAAATGATAAGGATATATGAATATAGCAAGGTAATATACTATTTTGATCAAAAGAATGTTATCTTTAATTCGATGCCCCTATATTTGGGTTTTAACAATGTTTGTAGTCTGGTAAAGGGAAGAGAAGAGGTATATGTGGAATAGACATGATGAATGTTTGTAGATGCCATGTTTATATATAATATTAGGAAATGATTGTCTTGGACCGTGATGATGCTTGAATAATGTTAAGACATCCTACTATTAGTGCTTTTGAAAATCTTACATCGAATCAATCTATGCAAAACCTAATGTTAATAAAAAAATTTAACTTCATTTATAGAACCATGCGTTAACGAGATTGGGTTATGATGGCCATCATGTTACAAGAAAAATGAGGTCCTAACGACTTCAAATATGAAGCCTTATACATGATTCACCCTTGACCAAGTTTACTAAGTGAAGTGACATCAATGTTGAATTAGGATATGAACTCAGATACATGGGATTAATTCCTCCTGATATGTGATTGGAGGTGTTTGGGTTAAGTGTGTGAGTTACGTTTCTCTTGATAGGATGCTTTTTATTTCAAATACATAATTGTTCTTGGAATATGGTAGTATTATTATTTTAGTGACTATTAATTCTTTATACTTTGCATTTTTGGCATTATAGTGCATTATTCTTTCATTATTTGAGATTTGAAAACATAATTAAAGATATTGACTGTATTGTACTTATGGTATGTCTCTTGGCATGCGGCCAAGAAGAAGACCCTGTAAGATAGTTAGTGGCATTAGGTTTTCTTTGACTCTAGTAGCTCCGAGTAGGCTGCATACCTGACATATTGTAATTTTGATACTAGCGCACCCTTGTAATATAAACTAACATGTGATAAAAGATGAAATTAATAAGTTAAAAATATAGTGGTGTGAGCTTTTTCCTTTGCAAAAACATCTATTTCTATTTCCTAGCTGTGTATATTGCATGGTTATGCGGTAAAAATGTCTTATATGGGAACCATGTTCTTAGCACATTTGTCTTGAACCCATTTCAGGTTATGATTTTTGCTATAGATATAGAAATGAAGCGAGATCATGAACTATGAAGTGTTGTTAATAGTTGATAGGCGTAGTCTGTTGTATATGGTGTAGGAAAATGTACATGTTAATATACAATTTACCTTAATATGTGATACACAATTTAAGATAAAATTATCTATCTTTTTATGATGTGATTATATATTGTTTGGATGGTTGTATGATTGTTTCATATTCAAGTGATATCACTCTTTAGTTGTGTGCACTTCTAATGCCGTTGATAGCATTCTCATGTTCTAGTGACGAAAATATGGGAATGCTACAAACTATTTCCTTGACTCCCACCGGTCCTAACTAATACTTAAATAGCTTTAGGGCTTCTCAAAATGAATCATTTTACATGATAAAAAATAAATGAGATAAATACTAGATTTATTGGGCATTGGAAATAGAAGTTATGTAAATAATGACTCATTTAATGAAATGACTCATTTGGGTTTCTCTAATACATATGTTCCTAAAACACATAATAGCATAGTTATAAGAAACAATGGTTGTGAAAATTCCATTCATCAGAATAGGTTTGTGTATTGCTCTTAGGCCAGCAGTATGAAGGGATCCATTATAGAGTGCGAATTTAACTAAATATATACTAGTTATCATGCAATAGGGATAATTGGGTGCCCCTTCTATCTAAACAAAATTAATTGTCTTGGACTCTAGCTGAAAAAAATGTTCTGAACGCTAAATGAGAAGTTGTTTAGTTGTTGGCTCAATAATAGCAATGCAGGAACTAAATTATGTAAATGCGATTGAACTCAAAAACTTGCATGATGAAGGTATTTATTCATTAAACGTACCTTATTTTAATATGTTGATCTATCGTAGTATTATTTTATAAGTTTAGAGTAGTGTTACTTATTTGGTATTGATTAGAGTGAAATTAGAAGATGCACTTGTGATTTTCTCTTTGTTGTCAAGAAATGGATCTTTATTTTTAATTTAGATTAAATATATGTACAATTTAAAAATGGTAGTTAGACAAACATGAATACTTATATGAATGAAACTTATAATAATGAATCCTACTTGATATTAGTTTTCTTGACTTGCTTGAAAGGTTAGTTTAAATATAGAAATACACGTAAATTAATATTGATTAAAATGTACAATCCATAATGGATAAAACTCAACCATACACCTAGTTATATGTATCGGGCAAGAAAAATTATCTAGATAAAATTGGAAAATTTACATTATAATGATCAATGTTTTTCATGAATACTACAGATCCCCCAAAGAATAAGGAGATGAATAACATGAAAAATAACTAGTAAGAGATTATGTGAGGTATTTATGGCATGTAAACTTATATACACTAGAAATCTCACGAGAGAACCTAGTATGAATGTTAAAAAGGATTTGTTTACCTTAGTATGGACCTAATAGTAAAAAGAGACATATAGTACCTTAAAAAATATTTGAGTTACTATTGGGGAATCATGATTTGGGGTCCCTATCAATTGGTTCTAGTAGCGTATTCTAATTATTGGTGGTCTAACTCCACAATTTAGTTTTAGTTTGTACATGCTCGCTACCTATCTTTAGTAACATATTGTGCATAGCCATTATTCATATGTTATACATCCTTCATAAAATATGTGGAAAGGTCATGGTTTAGATAGGGTATATATAGTATACTTTAGATGCTAGTTTTTCTAAACACTTGCATGGAGAATCACTTTGAACAATAGTTCTGACTTTCAATTTGCTTGAAAACCTAGTGGTTTCATGGGAAAAAGGAGAGTGAAAATGTCACAATTAGAAAAGTGATAAAATTGTACGAACTTGGTTTGTGGAATAAGGAGGTTTGAAGTAAAGGATTCTAATTTTGGATAATTTACTTCAATCCTTATAAAAAAAATTAATCTGTTTCGATTGCAAATTGATTCCCTAGTATCTTTTCATGCCATTTCATACCATTTATAGTGTATTCTTGTTGTATATTAAATAAACATTATATTATATGAACTTTCATAAATGATATTTTATTTTATAAAGTAAAGTTGAAAAGATTAGTTAGAAGCACACACACATAGAGCTAATAGCCCAAGAATATATGTCAATTTTCAAATAAAAGAAAACAACTACAGTGAAATCCAACATGAACCATACTTGAGTAGTAGTCTTTCGTAGTATAGTTGGACAATATAGTAAGATTGGTTACAATGTAGTACATACTAGTACTACTATATTTATTGGTTAGTTCATGTCGTCATGGGTCATGTATATAATTTAGTATATTCTTATTGTGCTACATTCAAATGATTTTCCAAATTTATGTGTGTAGTAATATTCTATCATGTTTGTGACATTGGACATTAAATAATTGATGGAGACTATATTTTTGTTTTTTGATGTTACTTCAAATCATGAACATTGCATTTTAAAATGATGTCTTAATTCTATATAAGTGGAATAATCATGATCTAGTGTTACAAGAGTCACATTAAAAAACATCTATTTCTTCAAAAGTTATTTCTTAGACTTAGTGGACCCTAAACTAGTGTTCAATTAGGTTTACCTATATATTGTCATATAATATGGGAATGTATATATATACAATAAAATATTATATAAAGGAATATGAGCAAGTTGAGAGCCATTATAGCTATCATGATGTTCATGTATTTCAATTGGAGTGGTATGGATACAAATTGGTATCAAAGAGAATGTTGAAAGTCTAAATTGAGCATTCAATAGGAGATGAAGGGGTTGCCATTAGGTTGTAAGAATTCCAATATTATGCTCAAATGTGGTTGTTATGATAAGTCAACATTGATATAGATCATGATGAGCTGCATTTACAACTAAAAGACTTATAGAATGTACACAATATTATGCAATAATCTCAAAAAATGATCTAAATCAGATTTTCTATTCAACCAGTGAAGTTGTAGATCATTAGATAAAACAACAAAAAATACGAAAGTGTGGACCCAAGTTGTTTCTTGTAAGGAGTTCCATAATCAGTACTTTTCACCTACTTTTCTATTTGGTAAGACCAAGAAGCTATACTCTTTGAACACTATATTAATATTGATGTATAGAAGAATAACTAAATGAAACTATGTAGTTATATTCCATAATAAGAGGGGGATAATTTGATAAATCTAGTGGTGGTTGTTTCATTATAACATTTAGTGAAGGTTGTGTCATTTTTGGTGGATGGAATATTGATAGTTCCTACAATTTATTATGAATGACAACATATATAGACCACTAGGTGAAAAATGAAACTATCCATCCCAGTAGAAACTAGTTAGACATTTCATTAGTTTAGTATTATGCACATGCCCAAATAGATAATCTGATGCCACAAGAGAGAGATTGCTCAAAAAATAAAACATGAATCGATCTTGAAAACATCATCCAACACAGAAGCAACATATAGATCTCTGAATATTTTTTTTCCAAAACACCGAAAACAACAATGTATGAAACATTTGATTCAAATAAGAGTGTATGGGACATATTACAATTTATTAGATTACAAGACTCTAATCACCAAAAAGTTTGGGAGCCTTTCTCGCAACATCACAAGAAAGAGTCCAGCATATGCTTTACATATGTGGCATTACTATAGAGCATGTACATAAAATATTATGACTAATAACTCCAACACTAGAGGTCGTGCACGCATGTCAAAAACTCAAAGTGGACAAAGGACACTACAAAATTCCCACATGGAACTAAGTGTACAGGAAAAGCTAAGACTCTATCCTTACATGTTTTATCTCTGGAGGAGGTCACACAAACATCACCTACCTTTGAGAAACATTCACACAAACATCACCCACTTCAAGACTTAGGTTTGGTTCCCCATTGCTAATATTCTTAGACAATGTTGGGATAGTTAAGCCGCTCATCTAAAAGGTTTGAAAATCATGGGGTTTAGACCCAAGTCCAAGCGATATAATATAAATTTTGAAACATATATACTTACAAGACATATAATGTGAAAGTAACAACTAAGGGATTTAACAAGTAAACTAGAAGTGTACAGTAAGGCACATGCTTACCCATCCATTCTGGTGCCAAGATTTCCTACAAGGATATCAGGGAGCATATACATACCACATGTAACATGAATTATCAATACAAGAGAATAACCGTGTTTACATTGCAGAAAACTTTGACATGAATGCTACTTGGTTGTGATATGTTCTATATGCCCTTGGATAATTGAGGCATACCACTCAATCAACTAGCTAGATGTTATTAATAATCCTAAAAATTTGTACAAGGTCTAAGGATATTTGAATTCCTTTGATATCTTCTTATTACCTTAGGTTGAATAAAGTTCTCAAAAAGGTAATAGATCACATTAGTTGGTCTACCATGAATATATGCTAAAAGTGGATCCACCAATCTCAAGCACATACTGGGTACACATGTCATAGAACCAAAAATAGGGTAAAAGCCTCCTCAACATATCTCCTTCTATCATCTTTAATCATCATCACATATACATTTGAAGATCGGCCTTTATTGAGTCCCAAATATTTTTTTAAGACGATAAAATATCACAACCCTAAGTGTCCCATATATTCACTAATATATGGCTTTGAATATCTTCTCACAACTCCATGTTTCTACAACATACACTTACTACCCCCAACAACCCAAGAGAATAGATATATGGATCAGGGCTCTACAACTTAATTTCTCTTTATTACTTAGGTTCATTATCCTAGAACTAAAATTATCAAAGTATAAAATAGACTAACATGAAATAAGAAAATAGTTATGCAATAGAAACTCCAAAATGTATAAAATGTTTAACCATCATGGTATAACTCCTCATGACACGTGAAATATATTACACCTCTAGTCACATCAAGACATCCCAGTTAACTTAGTTTTGTTAATAACAAGGATAACAGGTCCTCTGAATACCATCCGTTACAACACCTTTAGGTAACATAGCCAAATAGAATAATGACTTCAAGTCATGTACTTAAAGTGAACCTGAGGAAAGATCGAACTTCAAATCAACGTCTTTTGAATATGCAGGTCATATTTTAGCATTTAAGGAAGAAATCTTAAAATTCTCTTAATATAATAAGATGTATTTTCACTAATAGACAAAAAATCATCATCCTTTACGTACAAGGAATCTACTCATGGTATGCATACCTGACTCACAAGACATGGTCTAGGAATAAGGTACTTAAAGATACCATATTTTTTAATTTATAGGGTATATAACAACAAGATCTGCAACTTGCAAACACATAGCAAGTAATAAATGAGTCATAGGTTATATCAATTGTCTAACAAGGGCAAAACCAATTCATACACACAGAGCAACTGTGAAGCTCCCACTTCACAAAAAAACTCTAGTGTATGGACAAACTCTCCAAGATCTTAGCTTCTCCCCTTTAACCACACTCTATGGGTACTGATTAATTGAGAAAGGCAACTAGCAAATAGTGAAAAGGTGAAGACATGTCGTAAGACTATCGCAAAAACCATAGAGAAAAACCACCTAGAAAAAAAATTAAGGATGATAAGAAGCCGAGATATCACCAAAAGGTCGCAAGATCAAGGTTCAAATTACTTGGATCTAAGATCAGATGCTACTAATGGCTTACAATGCATCAGGTGAGAAGAGAGAAAATGATAAAAATGTCGAAAGCAGGGATAGATGGAGGGGAAAATATCATTAGTTGTTTTTATTGATGATGTTTTGCTCCACATAAGTATCTCCAAGCTTAGTTGCCCAAGTGAGACGAGAAGGGAGAAAATGGGGGGTATTTATAGCCCCAAAGGATAGATATAGTTTTCAAACTATCAGTTGCCGATCAAAATTTGTATCTTCATCAGTCAGTCATATTATTGGTAGATGGACCTTGAATCTCATTTAGAACACACTCGCAGACAAACATCCCATAGTTAGATGTGAATAAGAAACATTTCGGTTGTTTTCTTTGGTTCAAGCTTTTAAAAAAAAACCTCAAAAGATACACCTAGAAACTCCATTGGTAGAGTTCTTGTATAAAACTGTCAGTATGGACAGTGCAGCTTCCCATCAATACCCAACTGATAGAAACCCACCAACCCACCATCCCATCATTTTTCCAATAGACAACCGATGAAAACCCAAATGCTTACATAGCCTCTCCCTTCCATAGACCCTCAACCGATGAAAGATATAACAACACCATCGGTCTTCAACAAGAAATAGATCCAAGCTCACCCAAACCAACGAAAGGTAGAAGGGCTTTGTTAGTTCTCAATCAACAAGAAGCAAATCACACTTCCATCAGTCTTCTATCGATGGAAGGTTAGACCATTCTGGTCAATTTTCAACTGATAGAAGGGAATCTAGGCTAGGTTAGTCCACCTAAGTGCATCCAGTTTTAGCCAAACAAAGGAAAGAAGAAGGAAAACAACATGCAATGTACAAATTACAAGGAAACCCTCAACCAAGTGTAATTTGTAAACAAACCCACAAGAAAATCACTCACTAACTAAGAACATTACAAAACAAGAATCTAAATAAGTGATGAAGGTATAGAAACATGAGTAAGGGGTTAATCTAGGTTAAGGGTCTTACAAATAAATTGTAATTGCATGTATAACTTGTAGCAACTAGAATTATGGACAATAAGAGGGAGTAGAGGTTTGGGGACTCAATCACTTTGAAAATTTTGGGAATTCCTAAATATTATCCTTTTATGCATTTACCAAAAACACTAACAAGGAAACACTATAATAAATCCAAATACAAAACTAGGGTTTATGTGAGGGACTTACCACACCAACACTTTCTTGAACAAGAGGGGAGTGGATAGTACCATTGCATAGGGAGAAAACCAAGGCGTACTAGAGCCACACCCTATTTCTCTTCTCTGATCCCTAAAGTGGAGGTATTATGTAATTTTCAAAGTATTTTCCATGTGTACTTTGATAATAGAACTATAATTATATTATAAAGTATGTATTTGATGAATAAATATTCATCATTATTTAATCACATTCTTCGATTAGTTTTGCATCCTATTCAACCAATTTATAACTTATATTAATTCATTTTACATCCTTACTCCTCGAGATATTTTATATTTTTTATTTATTTTTATTAGAAGTTATTCATATCTTTTAGTGAAGGTCACGTAGAAGCCATTGCGACTCTTGGGTAGTGAATCCCCACTGCCAGTAAAAGGTGATTGATGCCCATTCATTTAAGCCCATCGATGTTCTTTGACTTTATCAACACTTCAAATTTCTCAAGAATCCCAACTGCTTCAAGTAATCAAGAATCTACACCAAATGACACTTTGCACTCAACGAACACTTCATCAGAGCTTGATTCTCCCTATCAATAAAACTCCTTGATAGCCTATACCGTTATATCAAGTCTCATCAGTACATCTTGCATACAAATGCCCCTTGTCTCCTTTCAACAAGCAAATATCAAGACTCAACTAATGGTCTTGATTATGATAGCCTCCAAGTTCCTTGCCAAGTCCCCATCAGGGATACCTATTAAAGGAGACTTTAATGCTAGCACCTCCCTATCAAGACCCAATAACAACTAGAAATTGAGTCTCACCTCTCATTTTTCTATCTAGGACTCCCCTCCCCATGGATGTGAAGATTCATCAAGACATACTAGTTGATGAAAAGTGAGATCCCTTCTTATTACCTAACTGAATCAAGACATTCCCTTTCTAGCCATTGATAAGTACTATCCACATGTAATAGTTTTGGGACAAGAACCCTCTCTGGGTCAAGTGGCATTCCACCTTTTACGATCATTATGTCTCCTAAGTCATAGACCCTAATACTATCATTGGGGACTATATGTAGATGACCCTTGTATCCTTGCAAAAGGGGATCTAGATCCACATGGCCGAAAGTCTACAATACACTGGTTCAAGACTCCAAGAAGGATCTCTTTTTATCACCTTTACCTAGGGATTGATATCTTGACCTTGAGAGAGGCATGCCTATCCACCTTGCACCAATGATGGGTGGTGGTTCTCCCTCGACAACATTCATTCCTCTCCACCACCATTCATAGTCTCATCCATCATCAACCACCTTCATTATGCATGTGCTTCTCTTTAATAGAATAAGCCAAGCTAATAAAGAAGAACAAGGAGTCAGGATGTTGTTGCAGACAAATGCATTTCCTCCTTCCTATTTCATGACAATGACTTCATCTTCTTCACCATTTTCTTGTCTTGATCTTGTTATGGGGAGCTAGTATTCCATTTAGTGTGTTTTTGGGGTTAAGACCGCTACCCATACTTCATGATCTTGATTCATTATTTTAGTACATGAGTGAACCATTCTAATTTTGAATTTATGATCTATTGTATTTCACATTGATTTATCACTCATGTTGATTGTCTATAATAATTATAGGTATAGAGAACTTTGAATCCTAAAATTAGGATACTAATTAATTATAGTTGACCCCTACATGATAAATTCATATGGGTGGTCTCCAGAGCGATTGACAAATGATCTGTAGGTATAATACGACAAACCTATGATGATTCAACCTTGGAATTTCCTCGAGCCATGAGGATTGGAAATTTCTTGTTCTTAATCTTATATCCATACGAGCAATGATGTGATGTGATGTGAGTGAATGAATGCATGTTTAATGTCCCAAGATTTGAGGCCTCCGATAAAATGATGTTAAAAGGAATGATTGGACTACCTTTATCACTAAGGTGCACCTCCTGTTTAGGGATCACATCACTAAGAGCTTCAAAGTTAAGCATGCTCGGTTTGGAGTAGTACTAGGATGGCTGACCAGTTGGGAAGTTGATTTTGGTTTGTGTGTGAGTGAGGACAAAGAACATAGTTAAGGCTAGTGGTGGTTTGTGGGTCAATTGTCATTGTTGAAACTCTACTAGAGCCTTGGGAAGTGGGCCTGGGTGTTATAAATGATATCATAATAAATTCCCCTCTAGTAGGTGGGGCCCACATGGGCGTGTGGCATACCAATCTTTGAGTTGTACGGTCCAAGCATGTTGAAAAGGGCTATCTGAGTTGATGAAGACACCCTTACACTGGTAGTCTCCAAGCATGTTGGAAAGAGATATCCCAGTTGATGGAGCCACATTGTACTGGTAGCTGTGATTGGGAGCTGGGTGTACATGGGCCATTTGGGTTTGCATTGAAATGGGGAAAGATTAATATAGTTTAGATTTAACGAGGGCATCAAGAGCCTAAGTGGTGAAGACTTTAACGTTTAAGGATTTGAGGACTCAAATAAAATAATCTTAAAAGGAATGATTGGACTACCCATATCACCATGGTGCACCTCCATTTCAAGGAGCCCATCACTAAGAACTCTAAAGTTAAGCTTGTTTGGCTTAGAATAGTACTAGGATGGGTGACCAGTTAGGAAGTTGATCTTGGTTTGTAGGTGAGTGAGGACAAAGTGCACAGTTAAGGTTAGTGGTGGTTTGTGAGGTTAGTCATCATTCCTAAAACTCTACTAGAGCCTTGGGTAGTGGATCTGTGTGTTACACCATGTAGTTGTGGTGAAACTTGATTCCACCCCACTGTTCTTCATTATTAATTATATCTCTTGTTAATTTAATTTTTATTTCAAATATAATTATTTATAACAACATGTTAATGTTTGGAATTATATGTCAATATTTACTCAAACATGATAAAATTAGCAAGGTTAATTAAAATATTATCTCTTTCAATTTTATAATAAGCATACTACAATAATATGTGTTTTCTTACAGGTGGCATGTCTTGTACTAATTATTTTGATAAAAAAATATTTCTGTATCCTAGTGAATTTGAGGGTAAAAAATATATTCGTATCAAATTTTATCATCTTTGAAGGGACACCAGTATCGTCTAATTAAATATAGGTATAATTAATATTAACTTATGATTTTTATTTTTTCATTGATAATATTGAATATCCTCTTTAATAAAATCTTTCTATTGTTCACTTTACCAATGGTTAATTATTTAACCTTAGGTATTTCTATTTTAGTGCAACAACGATCTGCAAGTGTTGACTATATATTAGGTTTTGATCTCGAGATAGAAAAAACCTTCTACAAAATGGATAGAGACAACATGTGGAAAATGGATGAGATTTGAAATTGAATTTTATGGTGTAGCTAGCTTTACTGCATAGATAGATAGAATTTTGCATGAAACCAGGGAGGTAATACACGAGAAAATTTGAATAGACCAAGAAATAGGTTTAGAGGTTTAGAGACAAATGTAGCTGAGGCTTTTCTCTATATCAAAGGTCATTGATATCCACCACCTTGTGGTTCCACATGCCATCACAACATGTCATTTGAAATAAGGAATCAATGGATGCAGATGATGTAGAAAAATAGTTTCACTAACAATACAATTTAACACAATTATAAGACCCCTAACCTGGGTTTTGGGCTAACCCTATTTTCTTTGTCTAGATTAAGTGATTCAAACCTTTCTCCAATCCTTTTAGTTGTTCTTAGAGCTTGTGGATAGCTTAAGTCTCCAATTTGAGCTTGTTTGGATGATGTTTATGCTTTGTGTGCTTGTTTTGGGTCAATTTGCAATTTACGCATTTGTGAATGTTATCATGCAATTTTCCACATCTACAGTGTTCCTTATCTCTCTTTGCTTCATGAGAGAGAGAGAGTGTGGTGCTTTGGGGTGTCTTGGTTGGGCCTTGATTGAGTGGTGACACCCTAGAGGTGATTAGGGTCTTTAGGGTTTTGGGTGTATCGACCGTGTGTACCGTGTTGAAGGTGGTGACCCTTGTCTCAACCCATGTGGGTGTGTCTCGATCAAGGCACCTTCTCTAGGTGTTGTTGTCTCAACCGTGATGGTCGTGGTTTGTTGGGCTGAGACAGTTGCCTTCTACTAAGGTGTCTCAACCTAATGTATGTGGTGATCCTTTTGTCTCGACAGGATGATGTTTTGGTGCTTTGTTTCGACCAGATGATGTTTTGGTTTTTTGTCTAAACCATGAGGTCGTCCTTGGTGTGTCTCAGCCGTGACCATATCTTGGGTGGCCTAAGTGGTAGAGACCCAGCATAGGTTGTATCACCATCTCATGCATGTGTATTTTAAGTGGTTGCATGTTGGTTTCTTGGGTGGACAAGTGTCCCTTCGGTGCCTTTTGATGTTGACCCCTAATCTTCACCCTACTTCTCTCCTCCTTTTCAATATAAACACTATTATCTCCATGCAAGTGACCCTTTTAGGCCTTCCTTCTTCCTCCCTCTCTTTTGCTCGTCCTAGGATCTTGGTGGAGCAAGGAGGGTGATCCTTGGAGCCTTAGTGATCAAGAACCCTTGCATGTGGTGATTCTTACTGATCTTCAACCTAAGTAAGTGCATGCCTCTCTTTTGTAGCATTTTCCTTTGATATTCTACCCCTTCTTCTTCTCTTTCCTCAGCCCTAGACCATGGATCCTCCATGGTGGTTTTTCTTGAGAAGTGAACCCCTCTTCATAAGGGTCATACATCATGTTTTGATAAGGTAGACCCAAGTGTGAGGAATTTTTATTCTCTCTTTCTCCTCCTTCTTTTGGTCCGTCCTAGAGCTTCTTGCCATCTTTTCTCAGGTTATCTTTGACGTTGGTGTCTTATTATTGTTGAGGTGATCTTACGATCGAAAGTGGAGCCTGTGGTGGAGCTTCATCATCCTTGGTGTTCGTGTGCTTGGATCTTGTGATCCTTGGTGTTGATCTTCCTTAAGGAAGGTTAAATAACACTTTTCCCTCTCTATTATTGCACTTTTCATACATCCATGTTGATGTTTTATTTCTCTAAAATGTACCCCCAATGTGCTAGTAGATAATACCATGCTCTAGAGCTTGATTAATGGTGGTTAACATGCTTGGTTATCTTGGAATACCTAATTGATGGAACTCAATTATGGTGATTGTTGTGTAATGGTGGCTTTCTCCTACCTTTTGACCTTGGTTTTGACCACATGCATAGTGTTCATTTAACTTGATGTTTCATGGAGTTTAGGTTCTATCAAACATGGTTTTCTCTCTCTTGTACAAAGGTCTTTCATGATGTTTTTATGATACATTTTTTTAGGGTTTTTGGTGATCGATTTACATGGGGTCTTCTCCTCCATGATGATGATGGGTTTCTATGGTCTGGTCTTCTGTTTTGGCAGTGGTAAACTTCTATTGTGGTCATGGTTAATCTCTACTTTGATGTTGTTCCTTTTCCTTGAGGGTAACTTGTTCTAAGTAGTTGTTACACCATGTGTTAGTTGAGGTTGTGACGCTTCTGTACTTGATGTTTTGGTTGAGATGTTACTTCTATGTGGGGTCGAGTTGTCACACCTAGTGATGGTTGAGACACCTACCTCCATGATGGTCGTGCCCCATGGTTTGTTTGGTCAAAATGCTTTTCTTGGTTTGAGGTCAAAACCAGTTTTGGTTTGAGGTTGAGTCACTTGGTGATGATGGTCATGATGATCCCTTGTTGGTCGAGATGATGCCATAGTTTTTAGGTGGGGACATGTCCTTGTTTCGATTGCAACATGTCCTTGGTTGGAGGTCACAACATGCTTGGTTTTGGTCGTGACATGTCCTTATTTTGAAGATGAGATATCCTTATTTCTTGAGGTCGCGACATGTGTTTCATGGGGTGGTCAAAACCCTAATTCATGAGGGGTCGAGACATGTGGGGTGTTGCAGTCGACACACATTGGTTGGCGACCTTGTTTGCATGAATAGTCAAGACATGTGTAATGTGACATCCCCGAATTTTCTAAAACTTAATATGATGTGTGATGTCCAATTTGAGACCCTCACCTCAGAGACAATCCCAATTTAAACACTCCACACTAGGCTAAGAAGAAGAAAATCAGAGGAAATAAGAAGGAAACAACAGTAGCACATGCACATGAACAATAAATAAACCATGCAACACATGTTCACCATTCAACATATAATTATAAAATGAATTGTTATGACATTTGATGTTACATATTGAACAACAAACTTTTACATATACATGTACTACCACTAAACAACGGGATCTTAAGACAACATGTCCACCTATACATTAGCTTTCCAAACAACTCTCAACTATCTAGATTCTTAAAGAGCATATGTCCACAACCTAAACAAAAGATTACATGTGGTACACGTCAGCACAATATTCAAGAATATTGTACTGAGTATGCTTACATGTCTTTTATATGCCTCTCATTACTAAGTTTGGCAATAATATAAACTAATACTTGGTAGGTTTAAAGAAATATAAGAAAAAGCATATACTTGCACAAAGATGGTCATTAACAAAGAGAACACATTTTAAGTACATTTTCCATTATATCATTCATGCATTTACTACCTGAGAGTTGAATGCATTAAGTCCTTTATGATCTATTACCGAAGAGTGGATCATTTCACAATGTGATCTACTGCCAAAGAGTTGGATCACTTTCAAGTACTTGACTACCAAAGAGTTGAAGTATTTTATTTTCCAGCACTTGACTACCAAAGAGTTGAAATGCTTGGATATAATGGAACAAACACATTATGTTTCATGTGTTCATAGCCATAAATATGGAAAATCAAACAAGATATCATACAAGAATAGTCATTTCTTCCAATATCATACGCCAAGTGTTTACTACACATATAATGCAATATACTGTATAATAAGCCAAGTAAGAGGTAATGGCGTACCTTGATCAAGATATAATCTAAACCACATATTCCTGATATCATATATATCCTTGTCAACCCTGATTAAGACAAGACTACATACTATCATTAGATTCTCATCATCTTAACCATAATTATGATTCATTAGGGTTTTACTTTTCTCATTAAGATATTCCCATCATTACTTGTATTCTTGTCTTATCTTCTTGAAAATAGGTTACTGGTCTTTTCTTCTGTATTAGGATACATAATTGGATATTTGATTACATATAATAGTGTGCACATATTAACCCTAGGTTACATGCATTAACCCAAACTAGGATTTTCTCAACATCTTAGGATCATTTAACATGTACATTATTCATATCATAATTATAATCTCATAACCAAATATAAGGTTCCATGTATTGATATGAGCTTATACTAAATATTCAAACATTTATTGAGCATATATGTATTTATGGCACATGAATTAGGGTTATTAGCCCTAATTAGATATATGGATCAAATTACATGATTACATATCATAACATGATCATATATAATATCATATGGCTTTTAAATCATGTATAAGAGTTACTGATGCATTCTCATAATTTTGATATTTATTATACATCAAATAAGTATTTCACAACATACATGATATCACTAATATTAATGAATCAAAAGCCTAACATTATGCTTTCATGTCGTTCCACACATTTTTCTGATAATTTTGGTAGTTTGTTTGTATTTTTCTGATGCTCGAGCAAATTACTATGGATTATGCAAGGTCGTAATATTTACTAAATATTTTCGAGTTAATTACCTTGTCCGGCCAATGACAGTTCACCACGTGGCTCATGGCTTGCTCAGTTGCGCAGCGACCCACCCGAGTTTAAGATGACAGGTTCTTGATTGAGCCAAGTGGTTTATGTCCTTGGACCCGATCTGGATAAACCGGCTCACTCCTTTATCATTCTCCTATTCAACGCGATCTGTTCATGAGATTTGGGGTAGAGCCTCCGCCATTGGGGTTCTCCTCCGATGAGCAATCCGTCATTCATGCATGCTTGTAGTCATCTCATTAGGCCCCCCTCAGCTTCAGCTACCTCCTCCTCCCCCCTACGACCACTATTCATCTAGGGTTTGGCTGTGAAGCCCATTCTTCTCACAGGTGCCATTGTCGTTGGTCTCTGTTGCTGCAGAGAAAAGAGGCTAAATAGACCTGGTCGTCCTCTCTCTGGTTGAAGGCTACCAAAAGGTTCGCAGTGCCTCCTTGTACATCTTGACATCATCCAAACACCCCAAGGAAGACCCAAAGACCTGTTCCGACCTACACCATCTTCTCCGGTGAGGGTGCACATGTCCACTATGGAAAACCTCAAGGAACTTCATGTAACTACCTAGAAAAGCCTGCATTCTTCTCTTGTGTCCCTTCCCATTGTTTTCTTCTACCGCGTGTTGCTCTAGACCCCCTTCCTACCTTCGACCTCATCTCCTCCTCTGTCTGTCCTCGTAAATGGAGATGAGAGCGAAAACTAGGAGCTTGTTCTCCCTACCTTCTAAACCAAAACTTATGACTAAATGGTCGTGGTTTCAAGCATCTACACTACCTTGCTCTAACTGCAAGGTAGGTGATAACTGGCTCCAAGGGCTGAAAAGAGCCCACACGGCCAATCTGTGGCTCAGTCAGGTCTAGGGCATGTGACATTGATTAAATCCACAACTTAGGTCTATAAATCCTCAATAATGCACATCATTTCTGAAATTTCAAACCATAATAAACTCTCTCTAGGATACTCCAATTGTCACCAAATTTTAACCATAGCTCTATCATCACTCAGGCTACATTATACTCAAATTGGTTGATAAAACTCAACTATTTGACTTGTCAACTAAATTCCTCAAAAGACACTAAATATAGGGATCTTAATCATGATATAAACATCAATCAACACTCAAACTTTACCAAAACACTTGGAGCTCTCAACATAACTCAACATATGAATTCCAATATGTTATTGGTGATTAAAGTTTTCAAAAGAGTACTCTATCACATCCTACACACCTTAAGAGAAATTTGGTTCTCGAAATTAAACAAAGGTCCAGTCTATCACATCATATACATCTTAAGATAAATTTCATCCTCAAAATTAAACAAAAGTCTAGTCTATCACATATACATCTTAATAGAAATTTTGTCCTCAAAATTAAGCCATCATCTTACTTCAAGGAGCTTCATCCATTTCTAGGGAACCACTCTATGTGCAACATATCCACATAGGATACCTAGAACTATATATCCAAAGAACTTCTAAGATATTTTAAAAACATTTAAGGCGAACCCCTCAACATATAACATGATGTAGATGCTTAGGTTGTGTCACATTTCCAATTAGGATTTTGTAGTAATTTCACCCAAGTATAAGATTCAAATAATAGATTATACATGAAAATTTTCACATTTTAGGATTTACATCATCATTTTATCCAAACATCAGGTTCTAACATTATATCCTCATTTTAAGGAGAGTTATTTATAAATAACTCAAATTTATCCATAAAGATCATAACAAGGTTTCATCATCATTATATTGTGCAAAAATTTCAAACTATATTCAACATATATATTAAGTACTAACATTGTCACTATTTGGCATATATCATTAAAATGATCTCATTTCACTTTAATATTAAGTTACAAGTTTATTAGTGAATTCATCACTAGATTCACCAACCATATTATGTCATCACTATTCATCTAACACATACCACTAGTGTCATCTCATTGTACTTTCTCATATTAGGTTGTAAAGTCTATTAGAGATTCATCATGAGATTAGCCGACTACCCATATTATCATTATTGTTCATGTATATGGTTAACCATTTATACATAGAGATCTATCAAACTACACTCATTGTCTCATCATGCCATATCTACTTATATCACATTTCAAGATAAGATCACATTCTTACTTATATTATACCTTGGTTGTTCTAAACAAACTTATATGTGTGGCTCCTCAAACATATATCAAAACTTTATCTAGTCCAATTGAGGTTCTCCCGACCCATATCATGAGGGAAATGTCATGCTCAATCTCTCTGAGCTAACTCAACTCTATGAGTGACTCATATGCATATACTTTATCTTTCCTCTCTGATCTAGGGTTGTTAGGTATACCTCATTAGCACTAGTGATATCTTTACGAGCCTAGACACATAATCACAAACCAAAACATGATATGTCATTCTCTTCGTAGGTTCTCTACCCATGAATCATGCTTACCCCAAACTCTCTCTATATATACACCACTAGAGTCCTATAAGGAACGACCAACCCGAGCTTGAGGCTTTACAAAACTAAAACATAGTTTTACCTCCTCTAGGGTCTTGGGACTCTATCTCCCTCACCCATATGGTAGGTTCTCAAATTCACAACCAACCTCTCTCTGACTCTAGGGTTTGGTCCTCCCAAGGACATCTACGGTTCAACAGATCTATAGAATCATGCACAAAGTAACTCAACTCTTTCACTTAGGAGTATTATAGTTTAGGACATATCATAACACATATTTCTCATAATTCTCATATCTTAGAGTTTAGGTTCTCTAACCTTCTCCCTCTGGGTCTCACTCTCTCTAGAGTTAACCCAATAACTGGTCCCAACACTAGAGGTCCTCCTTCATAAAAGAACTTGAGTCTCTTATAGATTCACAACTTTGTCTTGACTTAGCTTATTTACCTCATAAAATCCTACATACTTGCATCATAAAAATTTATATTACATCCTCAAAACTAAACTTAGGTCCTCAAAGACAAACATATATCATCATAAACCATCTTATATAATTTCTATACATCTTATATTGTCATCTAATTTCATTTCATCTATTCCATCTATCACATATTCTCACAAAACTCTAGCCATCTAATCTAGAACTACTCTCTCTTCTAGACTGATGTCATTCACTTTCACTTAGGTTGTACATGTGTGGGGACACATTTTTGTAATACTTACATATATAATAAAATATGATATAGTTTTTCTCTGATAAAACATGCGTCAGAGAAAACTATCAAGGTTCGATTCAATTGGAGTCAAAACTAAATCTACAAAACAGGTGTCCCACACATAGTAGAGAGTCCAATGTCATGTCACCTAATGAAAAGGGTGAGAACTGGGTGTAGACTGGTGTATCTACCCAAAACATAGATGCATCATAATGCAATGATTTCTCTTCCCATGATGTACAAAATTTCCAAATAATTCAACGTCCCATGCCGCTACACTATAAGGAAAGAACAACACCTAAGGACCTGTTATACAAGCACTAGTCTAGACCTAGTTCTCAGACATCTAGGTGCTAACCTAGAGGCTAGGTCAGATTTAGTCTCTAAAAGATGACTAATCTAACCCTAAACATGTTCAAGTTCAAGGTTTTCTTTAGTTTGAGTTGCATAATGAGTAAATGTCAGGCTTTACTATTGTTCATGCTCTGATACCACCTAAAATGTCCCAAGATTTTCGAAAACTTAATCTGATGTGTAACATCCAACTTGAAACCCTCACCTCAACGAGAATCCCAATTTAAACACCCCACACTAGGTTGAGAAGAACAAAATTTGAGGAAGTCAGACGGAAACAATAGTAGCACATGCACATGAACAATAAATAAACCATACAACATATGTTCACCATTCAACATATAATTATAAAATGATTTGTTACAAAATTTGATGTTACATATTGAACAACAACTTTTACATATACATGTACTCCCACTAAACAACATGATCTTAAGAAAATAGATCCACCTGTACATCAGCTCGCCACACAACTCTCAACTATCTTGGTTCTTCAAGAGCATATGTCCACAACCTAAACAAAAGATTACATTTGGTATACGTCAACACAATATTCAAGAATATTGTACTGAGTATGCCTATGCGTTTTTTATATACCTCTCATTACTAAGCCTAGCAATAAGATAAACAAATACTTGGAAGGTATAAAGAAATATAAGAAAAAACATATACTTGCACAAATATGTTCATTAACAAAGAGAACACATATTTGAAGAACATTTTCCAATATATGATCCATGCATTTACTACCTAAGAATTGAATGCATTAAGGCCTTTCTGATCTACTACCAAAGAGTTGGATCATTTCACAATGTGATCTACTACCAAAGAGTTGGATCACTTTCAAGTACTTGACTACCAAAGAGTTGAAGTACTTTATTTTCCAGCACTTAACTACCATAGAGTTCAAGTGCTTGGATATAACAAAACAAACATATTATGTTTCATATGTTCATAAACATAAGTATGGAAAATCAAGAAAGATATCATACAAGAATAATCATTTCATCCAATATCATATGCGAAGTGTTTACTACACATACAATGCAAGCATAATGTATAATAAGCCAAGTAAGAGGTAATTGTGTACCTTGATCAAGAGATAATCTAAACCACATATTCTTGATATCATCTATATCCTTGTCAACCCTGATTAAGACAATACAACATACTATCATCAGATTCTCATCATCTTAACCCTAATTATGATTCATTAGGGTTTTTACTTATCTCATTAAGATATTCTCATCATAGCTTGTATTCTTGTCTTATCTTCTTGAGATTTGGTTACTAGTCTTATATTCTCTATTAGTATACATAATCATATTATTTGATTACATATAATAGTGTGCACATATTAACCCTAGGTTACATCCATTAACCCAAACTAGGGTTTTCTCAACATCTTAGGATCATTGAACATGTACATTATTCATATGCACAATTATGATCTCATAATTAAATATAAGGTTCCATGTACTGATATGAGCATATATGTATTTATTGGACATTAATTAGGGTTATTAGCCCTAATTAGACATATTGAACAAATTACAAGATTACATATCATAACATGATCATATCTAATATCGTATGGATTTTAAATCATATGTAAGAGTTATTGATGCATTCTCGTAATTTTAGGCCATCATTTGATATTTATTATACATCAAATAATCATTCCACAACTGTAACGACCCCGCCTCCCAGTAACCCCCAATTAAGGGAGACCAAGAGGTTAGAGTCGTTATCCCAATTTTCGGATCAAAGGTTCGAGAAATAATCAATAATAATTATCAAATTCTACCAGACTATACTGAAAAGTTGTACTAAAATAAAATTTTGCATACCTTTTGAAAAACATAGATTTCTAATCTTCTATCCACATATGGAAACTATGTTAACTAATCCTCCTTATGCTTTAATTCATGTATTCACAATTTTCCAATTTACTGTTTGTACTTTTCAATGTTGTACCTAAAACGCCGACAAACAAAATGTTGATTAGCAAAAATGAATATGCCGGTATGTGGGGGAAACAATAATCGTGCAACTATGGTAACAATGTAATCAGCTAAATATCATTTAACAGCCAAGTTACGTCTTAAGAAATACTACTCAATCCTTACCTATCCCCTATCTCTGTGTTGTCCCTACAACATACTTGGATACTACCTCTCTCACATGGTGGATCCTTACTCCCATGGCCCTACCTCACAGGTAGCCAATACTTAGGGTTTTCACTACTACAGAACAGGCCTTTGGTGTCAGTTGTTTATGCCCTTTTAGCGACGCCTATGCTGGCGCCGCTAAAGGTTGAACTCTTCGGCATCGGTTTTATAACCGATGCCAAAAGGCTTCACGCCACCAAAAACGCACCAGCAGGGCACCTATAGGCGTCGATTATTTATAGTAAGCCGACGCCAAAAGGCTTCACGCCAAAAAAAGGGTGCCATCTAGGACACTATCTACGTCGGTTTGCAACTAAAAAACTGATGCCATATTCCCAGACGCCACGGCTGTGCTTCCCTGCACGGCCGTGTTTAGTACTATAGGAATCAGTTTTATACTCATAACCGACGCTTTTTCCGCCACGGCTATACTTTCCTGCACGTTCGGGTTGTTTGTCACATTAGGCGGCAGTTTTTATCCAATAACTGATGTTGTAAGCCTTTGATGACAGTTTTCTATAAATAACTGACGCCTATGTTTTAATATTTTTTCTTATCAGTTTGTAGGCCTGCTGTGGCTGGTCAGCAGGATAAGAACCTACAGTTCAGTTTTGAACTGCAGGTTTACGACATCCATTGATATCAGCCAACAAACATGCCACAAACCTGTAAAATCAACAAATATACTTTTCACACAAGTAGATACATTCAGACATCAGTTCAATTCTCACATTCACACATGTAGAAACATTTAAATACATGTAGAAACATTCAGAAATGTATAAACATTTAGAAATATTTATTTAAAAAATATCATTCAACATCGCTATCAGCATCCCATTTATATTTTACAGTCCCCACTATTTGCATGGCTCTTGCCCATTCTTCTCTTACTTCATTTAATACTTCCATCGTATATGGAGCATGTACATCTTTTAAGTGTTTATCTATAGTGTGGTCAGTTTTAAACACCTACAAAGAGAATGATGTATATATAAGTGATAATATAAAAATAAGATTGATATATTTCATACTAACTAATGAGACTATATATAATACCTCATGTATGGTATCGATGTCCAATGCGGCATATTGGATAATCATCTGCATAAATCGCATCACATAGTATGTGCATGCCCAGCCGTTGTCTTGTGTTGCACACTATAAATTGAAACATACAAAATATTAAAAAATACAACTAACCATAGTTCACATAAAAAATATATACATTGGAGTCGGGAACTTACTTTCACGTTCTCCCAAATTATTGGCTGGTTCTTATTCCTGGGGACCTTTCCTCCAACCTTTTTGAATGCATCTAAACCCCTATATGTTAATGTAACACAGTAAATTGCATAATTAAATAGTAATGTAATAACATATGTTAACATATATAAATATGAAATATTTCTCACCAGAATAATGGCATTCTCATTACATGTCCAATTTTAGTATTCAATGTACTCCCCGCAGGATCTAGATAATAAACAGTGAACGTCCCGAGGAGAATAACTAGTAACTCCCAATGCCTACCGCTAAAGGTAAAAAAGTTAAAAATTAATAACTCAAAATCCACAATAAAAATGTAATTTTCTTAAGTCCAAATTATAAGTAAAGTAAACTTACTTGACATTGAATGGAGCAATTATTATCGTCTTCTTTTGCTGACCGAAAATTGTAAAAGCATCTATACAGTATTGTTGAACACTATCAGGGTCTTTAGCTACCATACTAATCAATGATGGAATAAAAAATTCCACATGGTCAAATGCAAATTGTTTACATTGATTTTTGACTAAGTAGCTGCAAAACATGTATTACGTATGCAATAATATATAAGAAACCATATCACCAGATCTTACACAAGGTATATGGATGTATAAACAAGATCTCACCATATCCATGTCTCTATCATTGATGTATTCATCCAATCATATATAAATAGCTCAATAATATCTTGTATAAATAAAGAGCTTTCGTATGATTGACCTACATAATTTGCTTCTACATAAACAATTATAGGATAATGTATATTATGTGCCCGTAGCCAACATGCCATTCCCCTACAAGCAGGACCTAACAGGTATTTTAGGTTAGTTGGAACCCAACTTGGTAATGCAGGAAGTGGAGGTGGAGGCCTGGATGCTCCGGGTGTCTTCTTTTTAACATGTATATATAATTTCAGATCAATTGACCTCATATATACACATTAACAATCTAAAGTAATGTAAATTTATCTTACAATTTCAGTAGTGTAGACGACATCTGCTTTGGGCCACAATATCACCCCGCCTTTTGCCTCAGCAAGTGTATCAATATCCATGTGGGCATATGTCAATGTAGCTTCCCTCCAATCGGGTAATACATATATCAGGCTCACACGAATGTAGCCCTGTGGCATTGGAGTCTCGTGAAACATTTCCCCAGGAAGGGATGGGTAAGCCTACACCTCTGCAACAACATAGTCTTCGCATTCTTAAGCGGCATGGCTTCAACGCCTACAAATTTACGTAAAGAATGTAATACATATATACATATCATCTTGAAAACATATCATCTTGAAAAGACTAGCTATAATGTCATAAACAATACTTAAAACATACATGTTAGGTGGTGGGTCTACATGATTACTCTCAGTCTATGCATCAGGAGAAGAGTGGGTTGCCATAGGATGATTGGAAGCCTGAGATGCCTGCCACCGCATCAATTCTTCCTTGACCTTCTTAGCAACTATATCCTCGACTCTTTTATTCTCCTATACATGGATAAAAGAAACAATAGCTTCTTATTATTGAATTCCCTTTTGTAGTAACATTCTAAAAAAAGAATAGGTTACCTCTTCTTGTGAAAGTCCCTCTCTGGGTTTGCACTGGGATGGCCCAAAGAATGCTTTGATGCCCACACCAGTGCCTGCACCCCGAACACGTCCAGGATGCTCTGGGTTACCCAGAGCAACTGTCAATTCATCCCTTGTGCCCTGAGGGATGAACATGCCTTGTTTCCTCTGCTCGTGCAGCTCCCGCTAATCACCATCAATAGAAATTGGTAAGTTAACACCACAAATAATCAATATTCAAATGATTGCTCTAAGAGTTGTATTTTACCATTTTTGCAGCCACCTCAGCAGTTACAGACTTCTTTATTTCACCCTTCTTGTTTTGTCTCCCAGCTATCCAGACATCATGGCGAGGCATGGGTGTGGCACATGTAGTAGAGGACTCTTGAGTAGCAGCAGACTCCGCCTGTAGTCTTTGGCGAACGCTTGCATAGCCCTTTGGACCCATAGTGTGGTCATGCACATTCATTGCACACCTTGCTTTTTGTACCTCACTTAATACCTTGTATTCTTCAAATTTTCTTGAAGCAACAAACGTGTCCCAATCTTCTTTGTCCAAGAAGTTCCATTGTTCAAGGGCTGACTTCTTCTTCTTATAACCATCTTTTATGTATTCTCTGTTGAAATTTTTCCTATAGTTCCTTAGCATCTTTCTAGTGTGTTGCATCACACTTTTACGATGTAGCTTCTCATCCAATGCAAACAGATTCTGTAAAATAGAATTGCTATTAACTAGTATCCAAAAATAGAATTGCAAATAATAGAATTTGTAATCTACAAAATAGAATTGCAAATAATAATAACTCACACATAAATCCTTCCATATCATGTCTTTCTTCGCCTGAGGAAATTTATGCCAATTATCATACTTAACACCACCATGGCTTTGAGTGAAAACCCCAAGATAGTTTACAAAATTATTGTGGTTCACTCCAATTGCATTTCCTCCATTATCAAACTCCACAGCCAATCTGGATCCACTGCCACTTAGTGCTATTAACTTCTTCAACAGAGTGATGCCCCTTTTCTTGTTAAGTTTTTGGTGATGCGCATCAAGTTCCTCCAGTGCTTCGCTGGGTACATGTGCATCATCAACCTAAAATTTGACAAAAATAAGCACACTGAATTAGCCCAATTTAGAAATATAGGATATATGACATAACTAGAAGATAATGAATTTTATAGAAATACATGATATGTTTTTAGAACTTACATTGGTATCCTCGCCATGCTCATCATGGACAACATGCTCATCATGGACTTCATGCTCATCATGGACATCATGCTCATCATGGTCAGCCATCTGAAAATGCCATTAAAAAGGCAAACATTTAGCATTTGTATTAACTAGAAGATAATGAAACATCAAATCTGAAAATGATATTGATATTAAAAAAGCAAACATTTAGCTTCAATAAAAAAATATCCATCCATCAAATCTTACCAAATTCATTGACAATGTCTTTTACTCTTTCATAAACAACATCCCCTGGTATAGGTTTAGGTGCACTCTGTTCATCATTCCATCCATTGAATGCTTTGCGCTTCCTACAATACATATGGAAATTTGAAAGAAACCTTCGATGACCAAGATATACAGTCTTGCCGCCATATTTTAGTCTTATTGAATCAGTGTTTTCTTCACATATATGACATGCTTTAGCTCCTTTGATACTATATCCAGACAAATTCCCATATGTTGGAAAGTCATTAATAGTGCAAAACAACATAGCGTGCAAACGAAATGTCTCTCTTCCTGAAGCATCATAGGTCATCACACCTTCAGCCCAAAGTTTCTTTAAGTCATCAATCAGAGGTTCAAGATAAACATTGATATCATTTTCGGGTTGTTTAGGGCCCGATATCAACAATGAAAACATAACACACTTATTTTTCATACACAGCCAGGGATGAAGATTGTATATAACAAGCATGACTGGCCAAGTGCTATGTTGTCTTCTCAATGTCCCGTATAGATTCATCCCATCTGTACAAAGCCCAAGTCTTAGATTCCTATCTTCTTCACCAAATTTGGGGTAGAATAGATCAATCTTCTTCCACTGTGGGGAATCAGACGCATGTCGTAGGATCCCATCATTATTTTTCTTAACATATGCATGGCACCTCAAATTCTTTGCATCTTTCAGATTTGCAAACAAGCATTGAAACCATGATATTATAGGTAGATACCACATCACCTTGGCTGCGGAACCAGTTTTAGACTCCCCCGAAGTCATCAATTTATACAGTGACACACCACATTTTGGACAATCTTTCAAATCCACATAGTCCTTTTGAAATAATACACAATGATTCAGGCATGTGTGTATCTTCTTGGCCTCCATTCCCATTGAGCACAACAATTTCTTTACCTGGTATGTTGAGATTGGCAGCTCGTTTCCTTCAGAAAGCATTTCTTTCAATAAAGTCAACAATGAAGTGAAGCTTTTGTCTCTCCATCTATTATTAGCTTTCAACTTATACAATCTCAACACATCGCTAATAGCCTGTGTATAACAGTATCTCAGCATCATGCACAATGTTTCTAAAGATAGGAGGTGGATCGGTGTGCTCTACCCTACAACTATCCAGCATCGCATCAACGAAGTCTACTGGAACGAGTTTGTTCACATCTACGTCATCGGAGGCAATTTCTTCTACCATCCAAGCACTACTATCGACATCCACTGGTTTCGAGTTTGAAATCTCTCCATGCCAGTGCCATTCTATATAGCCTTGTACAATCCCGTTGCACATGACATGACTTTTGATTTCGTCATCAATGCTGACTTTCAAGTTGTTACCACAATGCCTACATGGACAGTAGAACCTATGTCCAGGTTCTTTCCTATGTTCCTCGACAAATCTAATAAACTGATCAGGACTAGATATAAACTCTGGGGTGCAGCGATTGCGAATGGACATCAATGATCTATCCATTCTATGATCAAAGAGAAAACAAGTATATATTAGGACAATATTAGGGTCTACAGTTAACATATTAGAGTTTATGGTTAAAACTTTAGGGTTTAAGGTCTTATATATAATTAATGGTTAAAACATCCTAAATGGGATTAGGTGTTCAAGAATAGTCCAAAATCGGGGACTATCCAAGATTTACTCCTAATGAGTAAATTTTGGACAGGTTTCTAGGCCAACAAATACATGTGATGTCATTCTTATATATGATAAACGTGTACCACCTATCCCATCCTTGAACACCTAATCAAACTAGTAAGTGTATAATGTGTATTGGGTTTTTAAGAAAATTTCGGCAACATTTCCCCGCTATTCTCTAAGTACATATGTACTTAGAGAACAAACGGGGAAATGCCGCCAAAATTTTCTCAAAAACCCAATACACATTATACACTTACATCCTAAGTTAGATTAGGTGTTCAAGAACAGTCCCAAACTGGGGAATATCCAAGATTTACTCCTAGTGAGTAAATCTTGGACGAGTTTCTAAGCCAACAAATACATGTATGTTATCATCTTATACCTACAAACCTAATTTCATCATTCATATCCTAAGTTTTGTGTAACATCATTAATCATGCTTGTTAGTAAATACTAAATAGTAAATAATTAAAACTTGATTCCATATATCAAAGATTTGAATCAGGGTCAATCTTGAAGTTTTAACTAGAGCTTCATATATCAACATACATACCAGGTCATATTTCAAGTCAAGATTTAGGCATTTAATCACCTTATGGCACATACATGATTCACAAGGTATAGGGGTGCATAAAGAATAATATATGTTACTGATTTAGGAGTTCACATAATCGTTTAGAAGACCCATGTGTGAGTTAATTTTGACATTCAACATCAATGTATCTTTAACACACATGTTTCAACGGTTCAAAGCACATAATCAAATCAAATTAGGATGATAGAATGGACAGGTTTGAATCTTATTTCAACATGCATAAAAATTTATTGAATTAGGTCAAGCATGAGAATTAGACAAGTTAAAAAGTACATTATTACTAATCAGTAGATAAATGAATAAAAATCAATAGATAATAAATACAAATCAATAGATAAGTAAATACAAATCAATATAAATACTAATTAGTTGATGGAAATCAGTAAAATCAAGGCGGAAGCTGGATCAGACAGCGATGGCTTGACCTCGGCCATGCAGCAGGTGGGAGGAGGGTAGGATGAAAAGGTGGTGGCTAGTGGAAGCACGAGGCAGCGATGACGTAGCTAGTAGAAGCAGATGAAATAACAAGTTTACCTGTGTCGCAACTAGAGGAAGCAGACGAAAAGGCGGTGACGGAGAGCAGAGTGGAAGCAGGAGGCAGTGGCGGCGACCATCAGATGGTGGCAGTGACCAGCAGGAAGTGACGACCAGTAGGCGACACAGCAAGAGTAGCAGGCAGTGTCGGTGGCAAGCGAGCGAGCAGCAGCGGCGTCGACGGCAAGCAAGCAGCAGGCAGCAAGAGCGGCATGCAGCATCAGCGGCGAGCGAGAAGTAGCGACATCGATGACCAGCAGCAGGCGGCGAGCAGCAGTGGGCGGGCGGGTGGCGACACAAAAAGAGCAGAGAAAGGCTTCACAATGAAATAGAAATAAGGGGAACAGTTGCTATTTGTTGGTCTATTAATATGGTAAACGGTGTCGGTTATAAAAAAGCTGACACATAAATTCTTCGACGTCGGTTGTTCCTTAAAAAACGATGTCCAATTAGACAATCTTTGCCCTAAATTATTTAGCGGGAACCATTATCAACGTTGGTTATCAAAGGATAACTGACACCAAAATTGGAACTTTTTGCGCAAATTTTCATCTTATATAGGCATCGGTTAGAAGTTAAAAAACCGACATTGTATGTGACACTTTGGGGCCAATTTTTTTTCGCTCAAAAATTGGATTTCGCGGGCGATTTTAGGTGTCAGCTTTGTTTTACCCAGCCGACGTTGAATACAAAGCGATACCCGTGTATGGATGGTCTTCAAATATAGACGTCGGGTTTCCAAAATCACCGACGTTGAATGTTATAGGCATCGAGTTTCCTAAATAACCGACGCCCAAAAAAGCAACATTGAATGTTGTTTATGTAGTAGTGTTTGGAGTTGCATGGCCCTACCCAAGGGTAGCCCAATCCCTGACTCAAGGTGACTTGATGGACCTACCCCATTGGTAGCCATGTACTAAGTCATCCAATGACCTGATGGACCTACCCCATAGGTAGACATGTACTAGGTCAATCTATCAAGCTATAGAGGGGACTAGGATCTGAGCTAGTAGGCACCTATCTTAGGTGATAATCATATCCACATTATAGTTTGTATGAATTAAATTCATCCAACAGTTTAATTCAAGTCACCGATGAAAATGTCAGAAATCCTCAGAAAACTAATTCGGGATATTCATAAGTGTAACCACATACCTGATCTAGAGCAACGTGATGTCCAAGCATTAATTTTCAATACAATCAAACAAGCAATCAATAATATCTAGAAATTAATGCATAACATCCAAGTGTCATTGTTTTATCCAAAACATTCTCAAGATCGACTAGATTCTACCTTGGGATTTCTAGGAAAACCTTATGGTTTTATTAGGGTTTAGCCTTCATAAAGCTTTTATCACTTTTAATGCCCCTTTTAAATCACAAACCCTAATTTCAACACCATAGGCACAATTGAATGTCAATTAAGTCTAATATGTTTCTTTTACACTAAAACTACTATCTTTATCCTTTTAAGTCATACCAGATCATTAAGGCTAATTATCATCTTTGGTTTCTTTCAAATTTACAACTCATATTTTATTATAGTTCAATTCACATATAAGAACCCTATTTATCACTAATTCCACATTTTTCCACTCAGAAACCCTAATTACCAAATTAAGGGTATTTATCCAAAATTAGGAACATTTATACTTAAAATAGAATAGAATCATCAAATCTCAGTTCTATCTATGGATTAGAACAATTAAAGCCATTACGAACCATAATTAGTAACATTAGGGTTTCAAGGCCCATTAAAGCTTATTTATGTACATGGAACCCTAAATTAATCAAACTATGCATAACGATTATCCTTTTGGATCTAATGGGTCCTTTTGTAATCAACAAGTTAATATCAACTTTAAACATCCATATAACCCTTCCAAATTCATTAATCATCAAAGATTAGGGTTTTTTAATCATTAATGCATTAAATTTGGCAACTTTAACTACCTTTAGAATTTCTAGAGGAATTAGGGTTTGTATCTATTTTTAATGTATTCCTCACATTTTTCTGAGCAAAATTCATATATTATGTGTCCCAATATGAGTTATAGATCATTTTCTATGATTAATTTAACTTAACTGTATCTGGGCTAATAACAGGAAGCCACATCAGCAAGTAAGGTTACCTCTTATTCTTTATGGATTCGAGCAGAAAAGACTCCTCCTCCCTTGCATCTTGAATGCGGTAGAGGGGCATTAGAGTCAATTGACTCTATTCTGCCTTCAACCTCGGGTAGGGCGACGCTCGACTCCTCGTCTCGCGTGTGAGGCTGTCTGCCGCTGACCCCCGGTGGGGTGGCTTCACCACAGGGCACTCAGGCCAGGCAGGGCCACATCGGCTAGGTGAGGAACTCCCTTGAGGTTCCAGTGTGTGTGGCGGCAGAGTAGGCACCCTCTTCCCCGCTTCCCAGAGCTAGCGGCTTAGCTTGTTGTCCACAGAAAAGATGAGGATGTCCCCAGGTCTGTGGTTGTCGGGAGCCCTCACGTGTCCTAACCTCACTTCAGATCGGCCCATCATCTCCATCGCGGGCCTGCCCTAGTTGGCATGGCGATCTGCAACTCGTGTTTCTATAGTGTAGCATCAGTGACGTACAGTCTGTAACTTCTTCATGGTCTCGCCTGTAGCTCCTCCCTCCAGCAACTCGCAGCTGCGGCTCCCTCCTCGCAATTACCACCACCAGCAACGCCTCCTTTTCGGGCTTTGTTTGGCCTTATGGTAGAGTGTCGCTATAGGCAACACAACTCCGGCGGCTGATGCTTAAGGCCCTCTGATGCTTCCATTGAGCAACAGCCTGGGAGAGGAGGGCTCTCTTCCTTCCAGTAGAGTTGACATCGACCTTGTCACTCGATGCATCCTTGGCATCATCATGTGATGTATCCAGGGTTGGCAAGGTTACGAGGACCATGGCCAGGGATTGGATTTCTACATACATCCATGATTCACTCTCATGTCTTCCTATAGCGAAGGATCATTGGGGTCCTTTTATATCTATAAACTATGTCGAACCCTAGTGGTTAATATAAGATAGAGAAAGCATGGACATTGATAACCACAAATATCCCTTGTTACTTAAAAGGAAACTTGTACCCTTCCATCCATGTATAGAACTATTTAAGTGCTATCATTTTGATTTTTCGATTTCACCACAAAAGTTACTATTTTCCTAAACTAAAAGCCATTAAGGAAAGTTTTGTATTTGTGGTTTCCTTATTGTATAATGAAATCTAGATTATTCCCTAATTTCTTAGGATGTCATCTCTCTCTTTCTTTGTTTGTTTCTATTTTCATTATTTTGATTTCCTCTCTTAATAGAAACAATGTGGAACCAAAAAGTCATTTCATAGTGGTCACCCATGCCACTTTTAGAAACTTCTACACAATTCTCATATATGCACATAATTATCTTTAATTTCCCTTTTCTTATTTTATTTAGGGATTTCTTTTTCCATCAGAACCCATGTGCACACCAAATATTTTCCAAGATGGATCCATTATCCAAATATCCACATATTTCTTGTAATATTATTATTATCTCATATTTCCTTTAATAAAGCAATATTTAATTGATGTTTTCTCTCTCTTATTGCATTATCTTGCAACTTGGACTCCTTGAAACCCAAGGAACCCAAAAGGCATGAAATCTTCCTTTGGGGAATATTCTTTTTCCTTCTAGAGGTTTCTACATCTTTCTTTTCTCGATTTCTTAATTATTCATTTACTAATTGATTTTTTTTTTTCTGTTGCTTGTTATTGGGCCCAATAGCTATTAAGGCCCACAAAACAACCAAGCAAGGCTATTTACAAACGAAATGCATGCATTCAATCAAATTACATGATTATTTGTTCATATTTCTTTAACAGGAGAAATTACATTTCTCCCCAAAAGAATCTAAAAATTGGGCTTGTAACATCCTTCCCCTCTTATAAGAATTTTGTCCTCAAAATTCCATCAAGCAAACAAACAATTCAGGATAAGACTTTTCCATGTCTATCATTGGCCCCTATGTGGCTTTACCTTATCCATGGCACTTCCAAAGAACCTTTATCATCACATTTTTTTTCTTTGAGTTTTTTCACCCTGGGCAACTATAATCCTCCCAGGTGACTCATGTCATTTCAACCTCCCTTGGGGCTCACTAGGTTCATTGCTCAGCACATGACTCAGGTACCTCACATAGTGCTCTAAATTGGACATATGGAACTCATCATACATTACTTTATCCTGAAGGGTAAGGTCAAACGTAGTCTTCTCCACCCATCCATCTCAAATGGACCCATGTATTGGGGACTCAGATTCCTTAGCTAAAGCTCAGAGGGGTCGGATTTTCATATCACATATTCACCCACAGTGTACTGCCTGTCAGTCTACTTTGCATTAACTCATGACTCATGTCGTCCTTGGGCTTTCTTTTCCAGCCATTGCACGATCAAAGCGACTTCATCTGCACACACTGTGGTCTTTTCTGACCTTCACGAGATCCCTTCACCAACATCATCTTAATGAAGTGGTGACTGACACAACCTCCCATATAGAGCTCCTTTACATCCTGATACTGGCTATAGTGGTCATCATCCCATCTTACATAGGACAAAAACTACCTCCCTGTATCACCCTGAATGAGAACACATGCTCTCATCATACCATCTAGTCTGGATCATATGCACCATTAGTTAGGGGTGATAAACTGTACTAACATAGAGTTTTTCATGTACCTACTTCCACTGCATGGATGTGAACCTTTAGGTCATACTCAAGAACCTTTGAAGTCGTATCACAGTGTAGTTGTACCATCTCTCTTACATGTAGTTCAACCGGACCAGTGTCTTGACAGTACTCTCTCTTTTCTTAGATTATGTCATCTAGGTAAGGTGATCTACCATAACCCATATTGCATCTTGACCTTCCTCGTCCCAGGGGAGACTCACTACAACATCCATAGTGATGAACTCCCATTCCCTCTCAGGGACTCTTTATCCTCTATATCAACTCATTGGGTTACTGGTGTTCGTCCTTCACCTCCTGACATGCATGGAGACAAGCCACATGCAACTCCGTAAACTTCTTAGGCATCCCAAGTACTACTACCACTTATCATCTTAGTAGTACCATGGTGTACGGTGAACTTAAAATCATGATATCTTGTATGTCATGATTCCTTATGGTTGATTCCTCAGAAACCCTAAAACACTCTAGTTGGGGTTTCATCACCTTCTTTCCCATACAGGTGCATCTGAGGTTCTACAACCATCCTTCTATCACCACAAGCCCTAGGCCGGCTAATCAAGCAACCACTAACTCGATCACCAAATCTCGTTACATCCGAGTGTTAGCCCAACGTATCTCCTTTTCCAAACTTAAGGTTAACCTAATAACATCTTCTAGCCTCTAGCTAAACTAGGCAGCTGCATCTCGACTAGAGCATCCATTATCACTTCACATCCTTATCTATTAGGTAATGTTGAAGACATACACCTCCATGTATTCAAATTATTATCACATCTCGAACTCTAAGTCTATCTTCATCAAGAAAACTATGAGCTCATCCCCTTAGTTATCGAACTCAACCTTGTATATCTCATTTATTCCACATAGCTCTTGATAAAAACATCCTCATAAGATGACTACCTTAGTTATCTTGATGTTTGTAAACCATCCATGTATCATACACTCCACAAGTATACATTATTACCTCAATCCTGATACCTCATAGCAATGTTTCAACTCACATCATCTTTATCCTTGGTGTATGACATGCGTATTGTCCAATCTCTCATTCCCATAACATGAGGATATAAGCATTTGGCGGCCGTCCAAACACAAAGTTCTTCCTGTTCCAAGAGTGGAGATGGTACATCTTACATTGCCAATGCACCTTCAAATCTAATTGGAAATGTGCATCACATGTCTCTACATCATGAACATCTCGACATTAGGGTTACTTCCATGGAAAACTGGTCTCAAACCCACTTGGGTCATCATACCATCCTTGATCATCTCCTCTAGGTCTGTAGGGTGCCGACACTTTTGGGGTCATCCCTCTTCCTTATGCATCAGAGAGTGCCCTCCTCATCTTCCCTTCGGGTCCCATGAGTTCATGAAGGTGATCAATCTCCTAACCCATGGCCCTCAGACAATGATAGCTGTTACCTCCCGACCATATGGTAATGTGTAACTAGGGAGTTAGGAAACTCCTACCCTCATCGGTCTTATCCCTACCTGACCCTAGGATAGACTTAGGATCCAAACATAGTACATGTCCAACTTAGAACCTTACCCATGTTTCCATCATCTCTCTCTACATCGTGGTCTGACTTACATCCTTTCATTGGGGTCATGGTGACCTACCTGCCTTAGTCAGGCCCCATCCCCATGCACTTAGAGATGATCATTTATGGGTCTAAAGGTTCATTCATATACTATGCACTTTTCACTTAGCTTCACAAGATTCTATGAGACATCTTTAGGTTACCTCAAAACAAAAAAAAAACTGGTATACACCCTAGAATAGGGTCCCTCTCCCAGGAGGGGAGGAAACTACATCTTGACAACAAAGGTCACAAACATCCGAATGTCTAGGGTTTACATCCACATGATCTCACTTAGTCCTATTAAGCTACTAAAGCACGTAGCTAACAGGCAAAACACTTACTAAATCATGCTAGGTCTCCCTGATAAGTCATACTTGTTCTCATTCCTCAACATTGGACCAAGATCATACCTACCCATGTCACCAACTTGGATGTGAGGGGTTCATCAAACATACCTTAAACTTAAGGGGTTTCCCTTTCCTCTAAACATGAGGAGTGCCATGATCGAAACTATAGAATTCAAATCTCGTCATGAGCATCAGGTACACCACTTCCCCTCTTAGGCATAGGAACCCTAGGTTCACTTTTTAGATGTCCAACTGCATGCTCAACCTTTTAACCACGAACCAAGCATGTACAAGGTATAACGTGCATGTCCTATTATCACTCCACTTGAATAACACTTCAGAGTGGAGTCCTCCTCAAGGACAACCAACTAGGTATAAGGCCTCACAACTTGTTACTAAACCTTTTCATGGTCTAAGGAACTCTTCTTCCCATCTCAGAAGGTAAACACCTATACCATAGGCACATAGGAACCATCACTCTCATCCTCCCTCTAGGGTTTGGTTCCTCTAAAGAAAACCAAGATACCATCAGGACCATGCATGAGGCAACCACCACCATCCACTTAAGTCGTAACATACACAACTTCTCAGGGTTCCTCCTATCTCAGAGTCTAAGCTTCCAACCATTTTGCTTGGGTCCTGATCTCTCTGTCTAGAGCTAACCCTACAAACAACCTTACCACTAGAGGTTCTCTCTCTAAGAAGGTAGATCAAGTTCTTATACAACACCTACATGGGTGAAACCCATGATCTATCAAACCTATGTTTGCTCAAGATTACCCATAACTCTTTATGCTTATCTCATAAGCTATCCAACATGCCTTTCTGGCCAGGGTTTTGAACTACTGCCAGCACTACTGACGTACCCAAGGTGCATATTATACCATGCTTATATTAGCCAATAGGGTTTCTATAGGTTCTTCACTAACATCATCAATGAAGGAGTTATCCTTCCCCCTAAAATATACGACCCTACCAGGGTTGGGTCCCCAAAGGTACTAGGTCAGTCAACCTCACATGGCTCAAACTATCATAGGGATTCATCATGCCATATCTCTCTAACCACCACTTAGGGTTAGGGTTAGCATCATCCTCATAAGATGTGCCATGTCTCTACCTCTAAGACTAACACTCTCTACTCATACTCCTGATAAGAAGGTATAACCTCATGTCTCTCCTGAGGGCATGAAAACACATGTCATACGACCTAAGCATGCAACTAACCTTTAGTTTATTCTTAACTGTTAAGCTTATGCCCATGACATCTTATTTACATACTTTTTATTAATTTTGGTGGAGGATTCCTTAACCTTATTATACATACTCTGACCTCAAGAGGGTGAGGAAGAGAGAGAGAGAAAAACCCTAAACCATAGAATCTTAATAGAGTTTGGGTTGAGAAGGGACAAAATAAATGAGAGAGTCTTAAATGTATCTTTTTTTGAGTCAGATCCTAAGACATTGGCCCGGAAGTCACACAGATCCGAGAGTCTTTGTATTCTGACTAGCGGTGCGGAGGAAAATCTTGCCAGCCCCCGAATGTGATCCTTTTCTAGACACCTCTATCTTTCAGAAAATCCTCTAATAACTCCCTCGGTTCTATGGAATTTGTAAAATTTAATAATTACTAAAGATTAAATGAGGAACCAATGCTCTGATACCAAATGTAACGACCCCGCCTCCTGGTAACCCCCAATTAAGGGAGACCAAGAGGTCAAAGCCGTTATCCCAATTTTTGGATTAAAGGTTTGATAAATAATCAATAATAATTATCAAATTCTACCAGACTATACTGATAAGTTGTACTAAAATAAAATTTTGCATACCTTTTGAAAAATTTGAATTTCTAATCTTCTATCCACATACGGAAACTATGCTAACTAATCCTCCTTGCACTTTAATTCATGTATTCACAATATGCCAATTTACTGTTTGTCCTTTTCAATGTTGTACCTAAAATGTCGACAAATAAAATGTCAGTCTATAAATGAATATGCCGATATGTGGGGGAAACAATAATCGTGCAACTATGGTAATAATGTAATCAGCCAAATATCATTTAACAACCAAGATTGCATCTTAAGCAATACTACTCAATCCTTACCTATCCCGTATCTCTGTGCTGTCCCTGCAGCGGACTTGGATACTACCTCTGTCACATGGTAGATCCTTACCCCCATGGCCCTACCTCACAAGTAGCCAATACTTAGGGTTTTGGAGTCGCATGGCCCTACCCAAGGGTAGCCCAATCCCTGACTCAAGGTGAATTGATGGACCTACCACATTGGTAGCCATGTACTAAGTCATCTAATGACCTGATGGACCTACCCCATAGGTAGCCATGTACTAGGTCAATCTATCAAGCTACAAAGGGGATTAGGATCTGAGCTAGTAGGCACATATCTTAGGTGATAGTCATATCCACATTATAGTTTGCATGAATTAAATTCATCCAATAGTTTAATTCAAGTCACTGGTGAAAACTTAAAAAATCCCCGGAAAACTAATTTGGGATATTCATAAGTGTAACCACATACCTGATCCAGAGCAACTTGATGTCCAAGCATTAATATTCAATACAATCAAACAAGCAACCAACAATACCTGAAATTAATGCATAACATCCAAGTGTCATTTTTTAATCCAAAACATTCTCAAGATTGACTAGAATCTACCTTGGAATTTCTAGGCCAACCTTATGGTTTTATTAGGGTTTTAGCCTTCATAATGCTTTTATCACTTTTAATGCCCCTTTTAAATCACAAACCCTTATTTCAACATCATAGGCACAATTGAATGTCAATTAAGTCTAATATGTTTCTTTTACACTAAAACTACTATCTTTATCCTTTTAAATCATATCCAGGTCATTAAGGCTAATTATTATCTTTGGTTTCTTTCAAATTGACAACTCATATTTTATTATAGTTCAATTCATATATAAGAACCCTATTTATCGCTAATTCCACATTTATCCACTCGGAAACCCTAATTACCAAATTAAGGGTATTTATCCACAATTAGGAACATTTATACTTAAAATAGATCAGAATCATCAAATCTCAGTTATATCCATGGATTCGAACAATTAAATCCATTACAAACCATAATTACTAACAGTAGGGTTTCAAGGCCCATCAAGGCTTATTTATGTACATGGAACCCTAAATTAATCAAACTATGCATAATGATTATCCTTTTGGATCTAATGCGTCCTTTTGTAATCAATAGGTTAATATCAACTTTAAACATCCATATAACCCTTTCAAATTCATTAATCATCAAAGATTACAGTTTCTTAATAATTAATGCATTAAAGTTGACAACATTCACTACTTTTCAAATTGCAAGAGGAAATAGGCTCTGAATCTATTTTTAATGGATTCCTCGCATTTTTCTAAGCAAAATTCATATATTCTGTGTCCCAATCCGAGTTGTAGATCATTTTCTACGATTAATTTAACTTAACCATATATGGGCCAATAACAGGAAGCCACATCAGCATGTAAGGTTACCTCTTATTCTTTCTGGATTTGAGTGGAAAAGACTCCTCCATTCTTGCATCTTGAATACAGAAGAGGGGCATTAGAGTCAATTGACTCTATTCTGCCTTCAACATCGCGTAGGGCGACGCCCGACTCCCCGTCTCATGTGTGAGGCCATCTACCACTGACCCTCGGCGGGGTGGCTTCACCGCAGGGCACTCAGGCCAGGCAGGGATGCATCGACTAGGTGAGGAACTCCCTCGAGGTTCTAGTGTGTGTGGCGACAAATTAGGCACCCTCTTCCCCACTTCCCAGAGCTAGCGACTCAACTTGCTGTCCACGGAAAAGATGAGCATGTCCCCAGGTCTGTGGCTGTCGGGAGCCCTCACGTGTCCTAACCTCACTTCGGATCGGCCCAACATCTCCATCGCGGGCATGTCCTAGTTGGCATGGTGGTATACAACTCACATTTCTGTAGTGTAGCAGCAATGACGTACACTCCGTAACTTCTTCGTGGTCTCGCCTGCAGCTCCTCCCTCCAGCAACTCGCAGCTGCGGCTCCCTCCTCACAATTACCATCTCCAGCAATGCCTCCTTGTCGGGCTTTGTTTGGCCTTATGGTAGAGCGCCCCTACACGCAACACAACTTTGACAGCTGATGCTTAAGGCCCTCTGATGCTTTCGTTGAGCAACAACCTGGGAGAGGAGGGCTCTCTTCCTTCCAGCAGAGTTGACGTCAACCTTGTCACTCGATGCATCCTTGGCATCATCATGTGATGTATCCAAGGTTGGAAAGGTTACGAGGACCATGGCCAGGGATTGACTTTCTACATACATCCATGGTTCGCTCTCATGTCTCCCTATAGCGAAGGATCATTGGGGTCCTTTTATATCTATAAACTATGCGGAAGCCTAGTGGTTAATATAAGATAGAGAAATTGTGGACATTGATAACCACCGGTATCCCTTGTTACTTAAAAGGCAACGTGTACCCTTCCATCCATGTATAGAACTCTTTAAGTGCTATCATTTTGATTTGTCAATTTCACCACAAAAAGTTACTATTTTCCTAATTTCTTAGGATGTCATCTCTCTCTTTATTTGTTTTGTTTCTATTTTCATTATTCTGATTTCCTCTCTTAATAGAAACAATGTGGAACCAAAAATTCATTTCATAGTGGTCACCCATGCCACTTTTAGAAACTTCTACACAGTTCTCATATATGCACATAATTATATTTAATTTCCCTTTTCTTATTTTATTTAGGGATTTCTTTTTCCATGAGAAACCATGTGCACACCAAATCCTTTCCATGAAGGATCCATTATCCAAATATCCACATATTTCTTATAATATTATTATCTCATATTTCCTTTAATAAAGTAATATTTAATTGATCTTTTCTCTCTTTTGTTGCATTATCTTGCAACTTGGACTCCTTGGAACCCAAGGAACCCAAAAGGCACAAAATCCACCTTTGGGGAATATTCTTTTGCCTTCTAGAGGTTTCTACATCTTTCTTTTCTCCATTTCTTAATAATTCATTTACTAATTGTATATGTTTTTATTTCTTTTGCTTGTTATTGGGCCCAATAGCCAATAAGGCCCACAAAACTACCAAGCAGGGTTATTTACAAACGAAATTCATGCATTCAATCAAATGACATCATTATTTGTTCATATTTCTTTAATAGGATAAATTACATTTCTCCCCAAAAGAATATGAAAATTGGGGTTGTAACAACAACTTACATGATATCACTAATATTAATGCATCAAAAGCCTAATATTATGATTTCATGTTGTTCTACACATTTTTCTGAGAATTTTGGTAGTTTGTTTGTATTTTTTTAATACTCGAGCTAATTACTATGGATTATGCAAGGTCTTGGTATTTACTGAAGATTTTTGAGTTAATTACCTTGTACGACCAATGACAGTCCACCACGTGGCTCGTGGCTTGCTCAGCTGTGCAGTGACCGACCTAGGCTTGACCTGGTAGGTTCTTGATTGAGTTGAGTGGTTCACTGTGCTTGGACCCAGTCTGGATAAATAGGCTCGCCCCTCTATCTTTCTCTTATTTAACACGATCGTTCCACATGATTTGGGGTAGAGCTGCCGCCGTTGGGGTTCTCCTTTGATGAGCAATCCGTCATTCATGCATGCTGGTAGTCATCTCCTTAGGCCTCCCTCAGCTTCGACTACCTCCTCCTCACCTCTACGACCAATCTTTGTCTAGGGTTTGGCTATGAAGCCCATTCTCCGTGTGGGCGCTGTCACCTTTGGTCTCTATTGTGGTAGAGAAAAGTGGCTAAATTGACCTGGTCGTCCTCTCTCTAGTTGAAGGATAGAAAAAGGTTCACAACACCTCCTTGTACATCATGACATCATCCATGCACCCCAAGGAAGCCCCAAAGACCTGTTCTGACCTCCACCTTCTTCTCTAGTGAGGGTGAGCCTGCCTACTATGGAAAACCTCATGGAACTTCATGAAACTGCCTGGAAAATCTCACATTCTTCTCATGTATCCCTTCCCATTGTTTTCTTCTACAACATTTTAATCCGGACCCCCTTCCTACCTTCAACCTCATCCCCTCCTTCATCTATCCTCGGCAATGCAGACGAGAGGGAAAACTAGGAGCTTGCTATCCCTACCTACTAAACAAAAACTTATGACTAAAGGGTCAATGGGTTCCTTTCGATGAGACATACATAACTGTTCGATCAATCTCGCACATAAGTTGTCATTCGTTAGTGTGGGATCATGGGTTTTTCATGGCTACAAGCATCTCCACTACCTTTCTCTAACTGCAAGGTAGGGTATAATTGGTTACCATCTAATCTTTTAGATCCCAGGGCTGAAAAGAGCCCACATAGCCAATCTGTGGCTCAGTCAGGTCTAGGGCACGTGACATTGATTGAATCCATGCCTTAGGTCTATAAATCCTCAATAATGCACATCATTTCCCAAAATTGCAAACCTTAATAACTCTCTCTAGGATACTCAAATTGCCACCAAATTTTAACCATTTCTCTATCATCACTCAAGATACATTATACTCAAATTTGGTGACAAAAGTCATATATTTGTCCTGTCAAATAAATTCGTCAAAAGACATTAAATATAGGGATCTTAATCATGATATAAACATCAATCAACATTCAAACTTTACCAAAACATTTAGAACTCCCAAGATAACTCAAAATATGAATTCCAATATGTTATTGGAGATTGAAGGTTTCAAAAGAGCACTCTATCACATCCTACACATATTAAGAGAAACTTTGTCCTCAAAATTAAACAAAAGTGCAGTCTATCACATGTAAGATGGATGATTAGGACACATACTTGAACACATAATCAACACATGTATATTAAGTAATGAATGAATCATATAGAGTGTTGTCTAGATGAATGTTTAACCAAACTTAATCATGTTTCTCCAACCCTAGTGTGATCCAAGGAAGTGGGAGATTGTCTACCTAGGACTTGGTGATTGAATACAACTATAAAACCCTACATGGAAATGTATCGAGCCCTAACTCTAATGTTGGTCTATGTGATGTGTTTTTCTTCTCTCTTGAAGTGGCTATCTTATTATGTTGTTTTCTCTCTCCAAATTATAAGTACTAACCATGTAGATGATATGAACTTGAATGAGATAGCTATGTGAATGCTATGGTAAATAATATAGCATAGGGGACGATGATTATGAGCAATGTTGAGGCACTATGTGATGTTGTATATGTAGGTATTATGTGATTGGGTATGATGACCTGGCAGGTGCTTTTTGCATGATTTGAGGTGATATCCTCTAGAGATGTGATTAAGGGATTGATGTACCATAGTGATGTCACATTAGTGATAGCCTTGTATGGCTGTGTGACAATGATGGTGGCCTTGTGAATGGAAGTGCTATAGTGCTATGTGTTGATGTGAAAAGCTCACACCTTACACATTTTATATCTTCTAAAGTTGTACTATGCTCTTATTCCTGTAGAGTTTGCTTTGTCTTTGAACGTTGTAACTTGATTGATGCTAAAAGACACTTAATTGGCATAATTAATCAAGTCGAACCTTAATCATGTAGTTTCCTTATACCATTGATCCATTCTAGTGTCAGTGTTAGTGTTGGATGATGAAATAGGTTTTCCCTTAGTGGAAGCTTGGAGTCATATATTGTTGAGTATATGCATTCATAGGATTGTCTGTGGGCCATACCTGGTAGGAGGTTGTCTATGGGTCATAGCTCAGTGATGTAACTCAGTATATAATTATGATACTTGCACAGGATTGGCTATGGGCCATGCCTTGGAAGGAGTGTGGTTGCAAGCCGTATCTCAGTCTCTCTAGCAATGTGTCTATATACCAAGCTAGGCTAGGCTATTTTGCGGTTAGACTTGATATGTCTCTGTGGTGTTTTCTCTTGTGCTAAGAAAGAGGTGTTGGGATGGTACTAGATTTTAGCTCTTCAATTGACCTTGTATGGTACTTATTTTGACTTAGCAGTGCTCAGTTGGAGCATGAGTGGTATACCTCATCTCCTCAGGGCATAATAAAAGATATAATACAGTCGTCTAGTGTATTTTCATGGGAGTAAATGCAAATAACATTAGTTGAAGCCTTGGCTTGATTTGTATAGTTTTATTGATATATAATGTACATGTTCTTCATATTCCTTTTTATAATATTATTTGTTCTACTACTCAGTGATAACTTCCTAGTATTGCTTAACTTGTTTTACCTGTTGGATACATATCATTTAGTTGAATCTACTTAGTTAGTAATTATGTTACCTATCTACTTCTATTTATTTGTGCTTTAATAGACATTAGTAGAGAGTTATATCTCCCACTGGGATGTTTAGTCTCACCCCGTGGGTTTCCACATCTTTTAGGTGTTCGTGCATGACGAGGTGGGGATCATGAAATAGAGGAAGATCATCAGCAAGAGAAATAGCTGACAAGGTTGGAGATGTTGCTAGTCTTTTGGTTTTAGAGTCCTAGAGTCATCCTTGTACATTCAGGTCTTGGGGGTGTTTTCAATGTGTTTTGTAGTGATTTCATCGATACAAGGTTTTTGGATTGTGTGCCTTTTGTTGTATAGATATGACATGTGTATATGTATGTATATATGGAATAGGTATCTCATGTAATAGGTTGATGATATGAAAGCTCAAAAAAATAATGTAAGAACCTTGTGATATGTGTTTTGTGATTCAAGTGTCCTATTATGAACATATATGTGAAAGTTTCTAGTCTATGGTGCTTTTATGAAATCGGCTTTAATTTCCTATATTTTTTTGGTAATCTGCTTAGTGTTAATTCTACATTTGGTTTTGAGTTATCTTTTATGTGGCACATTGGGGCGTCATAACAATCAATACCACTTACAAATATTTTATTAGTTGCAATGAAAAAATAGTATGGCATGTCATAAGACACTATCAAGATTCATATTCTCAAATATTGTAACGACCCCATCCCCCTATTATCCCCTATTCAGGAAGACCGAGAGGACAAGGGCCATTATCAATCATACAAGACCGCATGTTTAGCAAATAACCAAAAATAATTAATAAATTTCACAAAATAGTAATGGGTTCATACTCCATTAACTTTCCACAAAGGAATTACATAATATGATTTTCTAAGTTTGCAACATGAAAAGAAAGATAACTAAATTATGCAAAGATTACATTACTATCTTTTTCTTGAGTGCCTTCTTTTCCTGGATATCCATTTTCCTCGTAATAGCATGTTATCCTAAAATGGCGTAAAAGAAAAGCAACAGCCAGTATAACAAGTTTTACTGGTATGTGGGGGAATCAAAATGTTTGCATCTATTTTTAACAACATAAACAAGTAATTATTGTTATAGAAACAAAATTTATCATTTTCATCATAACTACTCAACCATTGTTACTCAACCTCTGGTGTAACGACCCTGCCTCCCCATAACCCCCAATTAAGGGAGACCAGAAGGTCAAAGCCATTAACCTAATTAACAGGATCAAAGGTTCAACAAATAATCAATAATAATTATGAAATTCTACTAACTAAACTGGAATTGGGTATAAAATTAAAACTTTACTTACCTTTGAAAAACTTTGGAAATTTATCTATCAAGAGCTTGAATTAATCTATCTAATCCTCCTTGCTCTTTATTTCTTAATTTCACAATGTGTCACTTTACTGTTTGTTCATTTCAGGGTTGTACCTGAAATGCCGACAAACAAAACATCGATCAATATACATAAATATACTGGTATGTGGGGACATACAAAATTTCACAGATATGGCTAACAATTCAATAATCACAATAAAATTATTTAACAATATAATTTACATTTTCAATGTGTCATTCTCCACCGCCTTTACCCTAACCTTGGCATACCCCTCTAGGGTTTCTCTTTTGCCATTGACTTAAGGCCACCTTCTCAATCCCAAGCTTGGTTCCTGGGAGTCACCTCTCATGGTACTCCATAGTCATGCATCATAGACCACCTTCTCATTCCCGAGCTTGGTGTTTGGGGTCACCTCTCATGGTGCCCATGGATCTACCCTCCTGGGCCTGACCTTTATGGCATCTTCCATCAGGGTGGCATCTAGGTGCGAGAATTCACATGTATATATAACTGTGATAGCCATAGTGACTTTATAATTGCATTATGAACACCCAAATTATTTAGATTGCATTCAATGTGAGGAAACATCTAGAAAACCCTCGGGAAACTAATGTGATTAACCATAATTAAATACATACCTGATTTGGAAACCTCAAGGATTGGAAGTAGAATATCCAATTAATCAAATAGCCAACCAAGCCAGGAAACCAATCACCTCAATCAAACAGGCACACCAAGAAACCTGGAAAACATGTGCAATCTAGTTATTCATATGTTCATTATGCACTCACTTTATGGAATTGGAATTCCCTCTTAGGGTGTACCTAAGTTGAATTAGGGTTTCCCTCAATGTTCCTTATATTCGTCTTTTAACATTTACCTTTTAGGTCAACTAAACCCTAAAACACTGTTTCCATTTTCCAAAACCATAATTACTTTGTCATTCATATCTAAGCCTCTTTATTACCAATCTATCTTATGATTAGTTCTAACTTCATCTTATACATAATATTTTAAAACATGGCTTATTAAAGTCAAAAACACCTAGATTAAGGTTTCTAGGTTTTTTAAGTATATCTTCACTAATATGAGACTTTAAAACATGTCTTTAAGTTATCTATTCCAAGGCTTCTTAATTAAATGTCATATCAATATATCTTTGCTTAAGATATTCATATCCTCAAAATAGAAGTCATTAAAGTCATATTACTCAACATTAGGGCTTTTAGGCCCATTATTGCACTTTCTTAATCATAGCACCCTAATTAAGAAAATCATGGGTTTTTAACTCAAATAGGATTCATATTATCCATTTTATGCCAAAAGGGTAAATGTTAATTCATAATACCAACTTAAGTAATTGAACTCATCCCTAATCAGCATCTAGGGTCCTGATTACACTTATAGCATTAAAGTTACTAACTTTGTGTAGTTTTCGAACTAGAAGAAAAAATAGTCAGTAAAAGTATTTTTATTGGATTCCTTGTACTTTTCTGTGCAACTTTCATGTATAACTTATTTTCATCATAGCTTCCTAGCAATAGTTATGATTTTTGCAAAATTAAATAGTTCTCAGCCAATTAGGGTGTGCCACGTCAGAATTAGTCTTGGATGCTTTAAACAAACGAACAAAAGGTGTATTATAGCCCTTACGGTAAGGAGTGACCCTAGGGGTGCACAGGTATTTTCATGTGAAGTCATCTTCTTCCCCCGATCTCTGCTCCCTTTGCTCACGAGCAACCACCATGTTCAATCAACTGAAGAGTTGACTTTCACCTATGGTCCTCCAAAACAACGGGTGATGGCTCCACGAGCTTCGCCTCCTCTTCCCAGACTCAACTAGCTTCTCACCACCATCAGTTGTGGTCAGGATTGGTGGCCCCAAGAATGCCCGCCGGCCTACAGAACAAGCCCACATAGCTGTGAGGTTAGAGCCTGTGCTGAACCCCCTTCTCTCCTCGAAAAAACTACCACGACCGCTGACAGGCTCCGTCGAAGGTGGCTTGGGCCTCAATTTCCCGGAGGTCATTCGGACCTATCTGCTATCTTCCTGCCCCTTCAGCAGATTCACAGAGATGATAGGTGCAAATGGACGCACCTCCAGATGTAATTGCAAGAGCAAGTCCCCTCACAGCTGTTGGCCGAAGACAATGGGAGGTTTTTGCCATTTTGTTGGGAACCAAAGCCCACTATATATATAAGCAGGTTGACGAGGAGGTCCCAACTAGATTTGGGAATTTTTCTTGGCATCCACGAAACTTACCAAGTCCTAGGTCTCCCATGTCCGGATTCTTCTCCTAAATCCACTGGACTAATCGCCATAATGATTCGTCCACTATCTTGCAAGATACTAGCTTTGGAAAGTCCACCCTCTCAGCCTCCTATTTCCTTGTCCTACTGAGGAAGGTGAAAACACAACCTCTGTTGGATCCGAATACAACGGTTGTGGTGTCTCACGTTTATATCAATTACAGATCTAATAGGAAATAAAATCGTGACAAAAATACTTTCATCTACGCTTTATGAATTTTTGTAAAATCCATATCTCCCAAAGAAAGTGTCCAAATAATCCCAAATTTTGAGGGAAACTTAGAAACGATTTGATCTACCTCTCTTCCAAATATGGGTTCATTATCTAAAAGAAAACATGCCTTTTCTTTACGTCCAAGATATCACTTAATTATATATATATCTCACCTATTTTCTCTTTCCTTTGCCATTAAATTATTATTATGAGTTCCATGAACCACAAGAAACCTTAATAGCTCGAAATCCCATCTTGGGAATATCCCTTAGCCTTTTACTTACCTTTTATCTAATAGTCCTCATTATCTTATTTATTTCTTATCGAAATATCTCTTTTCGAGGATTTCTCTTTATTTCTCTTTTTATTTTCCTTATTGGAATTCCTTTTAATATTAGAAACCTCATGGATATGAAAATCCACCAAGGATAACTCAATTATGCCTCTTTCCACTTCTTTTCCACATTTTATCATTGTTTTCAATTTCTTTCTTAATAAAGAAATATCTAATTGATCTTTTCTTTTCTTATTGCTTTATCTTTGCAATTTTGGACTCCTTGGGACCCAAGGAACCCAAGAGGCACGAAATCCACCTTTGGATTACACTCTTTTGCCTTCTAGAGGTTTCTACATTTTTTCTTTTCTCCATTTCTGATTAATAATGGAGTTTGTTTTGTCTTTTCCTTGTTATTGGGCCCAATAGCCAATAAAGCCCACAAATAAATCAACAAGGCTATTTTAAACGAAATTCATGCATTCAATCAAACGACGTAGTTATTTTTTTCATTTATCTTTATGATGAGAAATTACATTTCTCACCAGATGAACCCAAAAATTGGGGTTGTAACATCCTTCCCCGCTTATAAGAATTTTGTCCTCAAAATTCCATCAAGCAAACCAACAATTCAGGATAAGCCTTTTCTTTCATCCATCAGGGCTCTCATGTGGCTTCACCCTTACCATGGTGCTTCCCAAGAACCTTCATCATATCGTATTCTTTCATCTGAGTTTTTTCTTGCCTTGGTATATCGTACCCTTATAGGTGACTCAGGGCATTTCATCCTATCAAAAGCTGAATAGGTTCAAGGCTCAGCACATGGTTTGGGTACCTCACATGGTGCTCTAGATCGGACCCATGAAACTCATCACACATCAAATTATCCTGAGGGGTAAGGGCAAACTTAACCTTCTCCACCAAACCATGTCATAAGAACCCATGCATCAGGGACTCAGCTCTCTTTGCTATAACTTAGAGGGGTCAGATTTTATGCCACATATTCCCCCATAGTGCACTGCATGTCAGTCTACTTTACATCAACTCACAAGTCACATCGTCCTTGGGCTCCTTTCAGCCATTGCACGATCAAAGTGACTTCATTTGCACACACTGTGGTCCTTTCTTGACCTTCGCGAGGTCCCCGCCCCAACATCATCTTAATGAAGTGGTGACCGACACACCCTCCATTGTAGAGCTTCTTTACATCCCGATACTGGGTATGGTGGTTATCATCACGTCTTACAGAAGACAAGAACTATCTCCATGTATCACCCTGAATGAGCACACATGCTCTCATCAAACCCTCTAGTCTGGATCATACTAACCATTAGTTAGGGGTGATAAGCCGTACTAACTTCGAGTTCTTCATGTACCTACTTCCACCTTATGGAAGTGAACCTTTAGGTCATACTCAATAACTTTTGAACTCGTATCATGGTGTAGTTGAACCATCTCCTCTATTATGTAGTTCAACAGAATTTGTCTCTTGACAATACTCCTTGCTTTCTCATGTCATCTAGGTAAGGCGATCTACCATAACACATATAGCATCTTGACCTTCTTGGTGAAGGGGAGACTTACCACAACATCCATAGTGTTTGAACTCCCATTCCCTCTTGGGGATTTTTTTAACCTCTAAGTCAAAGTGCTACTATCACTTACTATCTTTGTAGTATCACAATGTTTGGTGATCTTAAAACCATGATCTCTTGTATGTCATGATTCCTCAAGATCGATACCTCATAAACCCTAAACCACTCTCATCAGGGTTTCATCACTTTCCTTTCCAAAGAAGTGCATATGAGGTTCTACAACAATCCTTTCATTATATCACGAACGAGGCTGGCTAACCAAACAATCATTTACTTCATTAACCACTATTGATACATCTGGGTGTTATCCAAACTTATCTCTTTTTCTCAACTTAAGGTTAGCCTAGAAACCTCAACTTCTTCTAGCTTCTAGCTAAACTAGGCAGCTATATCTCAACCCGAGCATTCATTACCACTTCTTATCCCTAAGTGTTAGGTAATGTTGAAGACATACACCTCCATGTATTCCACTTATCATCTCATCTCAAACCCTAAGTTTGTCTTCATCAAGAAACTCTGAGCTCATTCTCATGGTGATCAAATTCAACCTTGCATCACTTGCAAATTCCACATAGCTCATGGTAAAACATTCTTACTAGGAGATTACCTTAATACTCTTATCATTTGTACCTGTCCATGCATCATTCACTCTACCAGGGCACATCATCATCTCTGTCCTCATTCCTTATAGCAACGCTCCAACTCACATCATCTTTTATCCTTGGCGTATGGCATGCGTACTGTCCCATCTCTCCCTCCCATAACAAGAGGAAATAAGCATTTGGCGGCCGTCCAAACACAAAGTTCTTCCGATTCTAAGAGTAGAGATGGTACATCCTACATTGCCAGTACACCTTTGAATCTAAGTTGAAACGTGCAACTTATGTCTCCACATCACCATCATCTTGATATCAAAGTTGCTTCCATGGAAAATTGGTCTCGAATCTACTTGGGTCCACACCCATTCCTTGGCCATCTCCTCCAAGTCTATAGGGTGCTGGAACTTTAGGGGTCATCCCTCTTCCCTTATGCATCCAGAGAGTGCCCTACTCATCTACCCTTTGGGTCCCATGAGTTCATGAAGGTGATCAATCTCCTAACCCATGGCCTTCAGACAATGATAGTTGTTACCTCCCGACCCTATGGTCATGTGCAACTAGGGAATTAGGCAACTCGTACTTCCATATGTCTTAGCCCTACATGACCCTAGGATAGATTTAGGATTCTATTATAGTACATGTCCAACTTAGAACCTTACCCAAACCTTCATCATCTCTCTCTTTGCATTCATGGTTAACTTTCATCCTTTCATAGGGGTCATGGCAACCTGTCAACCTTGGTCAGGCCCCATACCGATTAGCTCCATGGTAACACATCTATATGCACATAGAGATGGTTATCTATGGGTCTACAAGTTCATTCTCTTATTATGTACTCTACACTTAGCTTCTCAAGATTCTATGAGACCTCCTTAGGTTACCTTAAAACTGGTATACACCCTACACAAGGGTTCCTCTCCCAAGATGGGAGGAAAGTACACCTCTTGATAACAAAGGTCACAAACGTCCTTATGTCTAGGGTTTACATCCACATGATCATGCTTAACCCTAGAAAGCATACACAGACCACCTACTAAACAATGCTAGGTCATACTTGTTCTCTTTCCTCAACACTGGATCACGACCATACCTTCCCACATCATCAACTTTGTTGTGAGGGGTTCATCAAACATACCTTAAACTCAAGGGGTTCCCTCTCCTGTAACCATGAGGAGTACCATGCTCGAATCTATAGAAACTAAAATCTCACCATGATCATTAGGTACACCACTTCCCCTCTTAGGTCCAAGAACCCTAGGTTCATTTCTTTATGCCATAGCTGTCCAACTGCATGCTCAACCTTTAACCACAAACCAAGCATGTCCAAGGTATGTCATGCGCTTCCCATGATCCTTTTATTCGAGAAACACTTCAAAGTTGAGTCCTCCTCAAGGATGGTCAACAAGGTACAAGGCCTCACAACCTACTACCAAACCTCTTCATGGTTAAAGGAACTCTTCTTTTCATCTATACCTTAGGTATGGAGGTACCAACAGTCTCATCCTCTCTCTAGGGTTTGGTTCCTCTAAAGGAAACCAAGATATCATTAGCCTCCAGGGATCAAGCATGAGGCAACCACTATGTCCACTTAGGTCGCACCATCCTCAACTCCCACTGTTCCTCATATCTCAGAGTCTAAGCTTCCAACCTTCTTGCTTGGTCCTGCTCTCTCTCTCTCTCTAGTGCTAATCCTACAACCAACCTCACTATTAGGGGTCCTTTCTCCTTGAAGATGGATCAATCTCACAAGAATACCCCTACCTGGGTGAAGCCTATGTTCAACTTATTTTTGCTCAAGATTATTTCTTATCTTGTAAGCTATCCATCATACTCTCCTGGATAGGGTTCTAGCCTACTTCTAGAACCACTAACGTATTCTGGGTGGCTACTATGCAATTCTCGTATGAGCTCATGGGGCTTCCATAGGTTCTTCTCTAACCTCATCAATGAAGGATCTATCCTTTACTCTACCATGTATGACCCTTTCCCGGGTTGGGTCGCCAAAGGCACTAGGTCATCCAACCTCTCATGGCTCCTATGGCATCTAAGGCATGTCTACCCAAATACCTGGTCTAACTCATCATGTCATCTCTCTCTCTAACCTTCACTTAGGGTTAGGGTTAACATCATCCTGAGGATGTGCCAGATCTCTACTTGAAATGGAGATCTCTACCTCCAAGACTAACTCTCTCTTTACTTATCCTCCTGACAAGAAGGTCTAGCCTCAGGTTTCTCCTGAGGGCATGACAACTTAAGTCATACGACCTAAGCATGTATATATTCTTTAGTTTACGATTAAACTATTAAGCTTACGTCCATGACATCTTATTTACATGCTTTTCATTAATTGGGTGGAGGATTACTTAAACCTTATCAACCTTATCCATACCTCAAGAGGGTGAGGAAAAGAGAGAAAACTCTAATCCTTAAGGTCCTTAACAACAGTTGAGTTGAGAAGGGATGAACAAGATGAAAGAGTCCTAAAGGTATCTTATTTCGAGTCAAATCCTGAGACTTTGGCCAGGTAGTCACACAAATCCGGGAGTCCTCGTATTCTGACTAGCGGTGCGAAGGAAAATCTTGTCAGCCCCCTCGCGTGATCCTTTTCTAGACACCTCAGTCTTTCAGACAATCCTCTAATAACTCCCTTGGTACTATGAAATTTGTAAAATTTAATAATTATTAAAGATCAAGTGAGGAACCTATGCTATGATACCAATTGTAATGACCCCCATTCCGGTAACCCCCAATTAATGGAGACCAGAAGGTCAGAGCCATTGACTCAATTAACATGATCAAAGGTTTGACAAATAATCAATAATAATTATGAAATTCTACTAACTAAATTGGAATTGGGTATAAAATTAAACTTTACTTACCTTTGAAAAACTTTGGAAATCTATCTATCCAGAGCTTGAATTAATCTATCTAATCCTCCTTTGCTCTTTATTTCTTAATTTCACAATGTGTCGCTTTACTGTTTGTTCATTTTAGGGTTGTACCTAAAACGCCGAAAAACAAAACATCAATCAGTATATGGAAATATACTAGTATGTGGGGACATCCAAAATTTCACAGATATGGCTAACAATTTAATAATCACAATCAAATTATTTAACAAGACAATTTACATTTTCAATGTGTCATTCTCCACCACCTTTTCTCTAACCCTGGCATACCCCTCTAGGGTTTCTCTTTTGCCATTTACTTAAGGCCACCTTCTCAATCCTGAGCTTGGTGCCTGGGAGTCACCTCTCATGGTGCTCCATAGTCATGCATCATAGACCACCTTCTCATTCCCGAGCTTGGTGTCTAGGGTCACCTCTCATGGTGCCCATGGGTCTACCCTCTTGGGCCTGACCTTTATGGAAGCTTCCATCAGGGTGGCATGTAGGTGCGAGAATTCACATGTATATATAAATGTGAAAGCCATAGTGACTTTATAATTGCATTATGAACATCCAAACTGTTTAGATTGCATTCAATGTGAGGAAATATCCAGAAAACCCTCAGGAAACTAATGTGATTAACCATAATTAACCACATACCTGATTTGGAACCCTCAAGGATTGTAAGCAGAATATCCAATTAATCAAACAGCCAACCAAGCCAGGCAACCAATCACCTCAATCAAACAGGCACAACAAGAAACCTGGAAAACATGCACAATCTAGTTATTCATATGTTCATTATGCACTCACTTTATGGAATTAGAATTCCCTCTTAGCGTGTGCCTAAGTTGAATTAGGGTTTTCCTTAACGTTCTTTATATTCGTCTTTTAACATTTACCTTTTCGATCAACTAAACCCTAAAACATTGTTTCCATTTTCCAAAACCATAATTACTTAGTCATTCATATCTAAGCCTCTTTATTACCAATCTGGCTTACGATTAGTTCTAACTTCATCTTATACATAAGATTTCAAAACATAGCTTATTAAAGTCATAAACACCTAGATTAAGATTTCTAGGTTTTTGAAGTATATCTTCACTCATATGAGACTTTAAAACATCTCTTTAAGTTATCTATTCCAAGGCTTATTAATTAAACGTCATTTCAATATATCTCTGCTTAAGATATTCATATCCTCGAAATAGAAGTCATTAAAGTCATATTACTCAACATTAGGGCTTTTACGCCCATTATTGCACTTTCTTAATCATAGCACCCTAATTAAGCAAATCATTGTTTTTTAACTCAAATTGGATTCATATTATCCATTTTATGCCTAAAGGGTAAATGTTAATTCATAGTACCAACTTAAGTAATTGAACTCATCCCTAATCAACATCTAGGCTTTTGATTACACTTATAACATTAAACTTACTAACTTTGTGTAGTTTTTGAACTAGAAGAAAAACTAGTCAGTAAAAGTATTTTTATTGGATTCCTTGTACTTTTCTGTGCAACTTTCATGTATAACTTATTTTCATCAGAACTTCCTAGTAATAGTTATGATTTTTGCAAAATTAAACAGTTCTCAACCAATTAGGGTGTGCCATGTCGAAATTAGCCTTGGATGCTTTAAACAAACAAAAAAAAGGTCTATTATATCCCTTAATGTAAGGAGTGACCCCAGGGGTACACGGGTCTTTTCACGTGAAGTCATCTTCTTCACCCGATCTCTACTCCCTTTGCTCACGAGCAACCACCATGTTCAGTCAACCGGAGAGTTGAATTTTACTTATGGTCCTCCAAAACAGCGGGCGATGGCTCCATGAGATCTTCCTCCTCTTCCCGGACTCAACTAGATTCTCTCCACCATCTGCGGTGGTCAGGATTGGTGGCCCCAAGAATGCTCGTCGGCCTGCAGAACAGGCCCATGTAGCTGCATGGTTAGAGCATGTCCAGAACCCCCCTTCGCTCCTCGAAAAAACTACCACGATTGTTGCCAGGCTCTGTCGAAGGTGGCTGAGGCCTCAATTGCCCCGAGGTCATTCGGACCTAGCCACTATCTTCCTGCCCCTTCAATAGGTTCACAACGATGATAGGCACAAATTGACACACCTCCATATGTAATTGCAAGAGCAAGTCCCCTTACAGCTGTTGACCGAAGACAATGGGAGGTTTTTGCCATTTTGTCGGGATCCAAAGCACCCTATATATATAATCAGGTCGACGAGGAGGTCCCAACCAGATTTGGGCGATTTTCTTGGTGTCCATGAAATGTACCAAGTCCTAGGTCTCCTAGGTCTGGATTCTTCTCCTGAATCCACTGGACTAATCGCCATAATGATTCGTCCACTATCTTGTAAGATACTAGTTTTCGAAAGTCCACCCTCTCAGCCTCCTATTTCTTTGTCCGACTGAGGAAGGTGACAACACAACCTCTGTTGGATCCGAATCCAACGGCTATGGTGTCTCACATTTATATCAATTGCAGATCTAATAAGAAATAAAATCGTGACAAATATACTTTCATCTACACTTTATGAATTTTTGTAAAATCCATATCTCCCAAACCGAGTGTCCAAATAATCCCAAATTTGGAGGGCAACTTAGAAACGATTTGATCTACCTCTCTTCTAAATTTGGGTTCATTATCTAAAATAAAACGTGCCTTTTCTTTAGGTGCAAGATATCACTTAATTATATATATCTCACCTATTTTCTCTTTCCTTTGCCATTAAATTATTATTATGAGTTCCTTGAACCACAAGAAACCTTAATAGCTCAAAATCCCATCTTGGGAATATCCCTTAGCCTTTTACTTACCTTTTATCCAATAGTCTTCATTATCTTATTTATTTCTTATCGAAATATCTCTTTTCGATGATTTATCTTTATTTCTCTTTTTATTTTCCTTATTAGAATTCCTTTTAATATTGGAAACCTCATGGATATAAAAATCAACCAAGGATAACTCAATTATGCCTCTTTCCACTTCTTTTCCATATTTTATCATTGTTTTCAATTTCTTTCTTAATAAAGAAATATCTAATTGATCTTTTCTTTTCTTATTGCTTTATCTTTGCAATTTTGGACTCCTTGGGACTCAAGGAACCCAAGAGGCACGAAATCCACCTTTGTATTACACTCTTTTGTCTTCTAGAGGTTTCTACATTTTTTCTTTTCTCCATTTCTTATTAATAATGGAGTTTCTTTTGTCTTTTCCTTGTTATTGGGCCCAATAGCCAATAAAGCCCACAAATAAATCAACAAGGCTATTTTAAACGAAATTCATGCATTCAATAAAAAGACTTCATTATTTGTTCATTTATCTTTATGATGAGAAATTACATTTCTCACCAAATGAATCCAAAAATTGGGGATGTAACATCCGATGTACCCTCTATTAGGGTTTTATCCCTACGACAGACTTTAGGCCACCTCTCAATCTGGATCTAGGTGCCTTATTGCCCACCTCTCAATATGGAGCTAGGTGCCATGTAGGTCTTCCCAATCTAGGGCATGGCCTCTTATGGCCTTCCCAATCTTGGGCTTGGTCTTCACTCATCACTATGACTTTACATTTCTTTCCATTCCCAAATTTCCAGAGTTGGTATGCGGGTTTGAGAAAGTTATAATCATAATATTGTGATAGACATAGTGACTCTATAGATTCCAGGAATTAAGTATCATTCAAGCATTTAATTTCAAGCAATCTGGTAAAACCTCAAAAAACACCGGGAAACTAAACCGATTAGTCATAGGTGTAACCACATAGCTTGGTCTTGTGTACTGGATGTCCAAAAAGAGCAATGAAACAAGAAACCAAGAAAATTATCCTAAAAGTTAAAGCAATACACCCATGTATTATTATTTTATCCAAATCATCATTAATACTGACTTGGGTCTCAAGTTAGGGTTTCAAGGTCAACTTTATGGTTTTAATAGGGTTTTGTTTTCCAAACCCTAATTACCACTTCTCATGTCTTTTGGGTTTACAAACCATAAAAATATCATAAATTACACCTTTAATATCAAGGAAACCCTAATTATCCAAAACATGAGTTGATAATTTTCACATAACTTCCAGGTTGTTGTTTTTATTCATAAAAGATCAGTCTTTTAGCATCAATATCAATTGAACACACTAGGATTGTCAAATCTTGAAACTTAGGGTTCTAGTTCATTAATCTAAATTAAAGATGCCAATTTTATGTACTTTTTTAACTAGAAGCAGATTTAGATAGTGTCCATATTTTATTGGATTTCTTGTATTTTTCTAAGAAAAAATCATATATTACCTGCCTTTATCTGAATATCCTACTAATTACTAGGATTTTTGCAATATTATTCATTTAGGCCAATAAGGGAACACCACCTAGGTGGCCCAATCATCAAAGCCCATGCCAAAGATCTGTAGCCGAGCCGAGCAACTCACACCCTATTGGCACCCAGGCTCTCACGGTACTGACGAAAAAAGAAAGGAAAAGGATGAAGAAGGCCTCAACACTTAGAAGAGTGATTAGGGGCAAAAAGATATTTTCCTCATATTCCATCTTCAACCTCACGCTCGCCCCTTATTTGCAGGCCACTCTCCCTAGCCAGTCAACTCCAAAGTTGACTTTGAGTATCTAGCCTCCCCATCAGTCGGCGAAGATCCCAAATCTTTTGTTGATCCTTGCTGAAGTTGAAGACTGCGCCAATTACTTGGAGAGGGGTATGCATAAAGAGGAAGTGGAGGTGGTGCTCTGGCAGATAGAGGAGAAGAATAGGAAGGCAAAATGGGGACTAGAGACGAAACTAGAGGTAGGTACAACTAAGATAGGTCTCGTAGAAACTTAGGAAAGTGTTTGTAGTCAAGCAGAGGGTCTGTACTCCTCTATTTATACTCATCCTTGTTAATAGGGACATCTAAAGAAGGTAAATTGGGTGATTCTTCTAGACACCTATAAACTAGGCAAAACCTATGGTAGGTGGGTTTGCCTTGATCACAAGAAGCCAAGGGATTACTTTCCAAACTTGTTCATGCATTGATTTATGAGGAAATTGGTCCAGAAAACTTTGATTTCCTATTTCCTTTTTTCCTAGTGGTCACATGCTAGCTGATGATAGAAACACAGTTGGATCCCAACAGTCCACATCATGCACGCCAGTTAAAAAAGGCAAAAAATGTAATTCTTGTTAGAAATAAAAATTGTGACATTTAATTATTTCCCTCTATAATACACACAATTTAAGAATTTTTATAAAATTCATATATCTCAAACCACTCATCCTTTTAATCTCATATTTTAATGAAAAGTATTTAATGAAGATGTGTGCAAAGATTGGGACCAAAATTCAAAAAGATTGATACTTTTTCTTTATATGCAAGTCTTCCTCTAATTTAATGCATTTAAGGCATCAAAATGAATCCTTTTCTCTTTCTTTCTTTTCTATTTTCTTTATATTGGTTGTTCTTTCTATTAGACACCATGTGCAAATGAAAACTGGTTAATATTGGCCATCTTTGCCACTTTCTAGAGAATTCTACACAATTTTCTCAAGCACATATGATTGTTATCTATTTTCTTTTACTCTTTGTTTATTATGGGATTCTCTTATCTCCCTTTTTCTTTGATCCATTATTGGAATAATAATATGGTAGAAACCAAGAAACCAAGAATGTAAGGGATAATTGCAAAGAAGACCATTCTTTAAAAGTGAAGCACACACATTTCCAATCAAGTCTCTTTTACTAGAAAATTTCTTCTCAATTATTTAAAACACAAGTGAAACTGAGGTTATAACAAATACTCTTTATGACAAGGCTAGAAGCTTGTACAACTCCTTTGAGAGAGAGAATGTTACTACTAAGGAATCACCGCATAACAAATTTTTGCAAAAATATTTATCCACCTTCCCTCACCTAACAAATTAGGGGACAAGTCACATAGTTTGTAATGGTCTAAGGAGAGTCTGACTGAAGCTTGGGAAAGATACAAAGAACTTCTATACCAATTATCCCACCATGGAATATCAAAAGTGCAACTCATAGAGATCTTACAATAGTTGTAGATGACGATACAAAGAAATTTCTCAACTCCACACCTAGAGGAAACTTTTTGTGGTAGAGCTATGATAGTGCATGGACAGTCGTGAGCCATGGTGCTGAAAAGCAAGATAATTGGGGTAGATCTCGATAGGTATGTGTTATGAAGGTGGTCGTCACAAAAAGCATCTCAAATTGAAATGTATCTCTAAACCCTTAAATCTTCTTGTAATAAAACAATAGAGCCTATATACATATTTCAATTCCTATGACAGAAGGAGTCAAAGCACACAATAGGTTAAAGCAAAATTAGATGTTGTGAGTTATGCATGGCTAAAGGGCATACGACATTATGGTGCATCTACCTCTATTGAATAGTGAAAAATCTTCCTCAATCTCTATGTAAAAATGATCAAATGTAGGAAGTGAATTCAGTTCACAAAACTCCCAAAAAGGGGTATTACAACCAAAACTATAATAGGAATCACTCAGGATTTTAATACGACAATCCTACATGGATAGAAAACTCATGACAACTCTAGAAGTAGGAAAAACCAAGTATGTGGTCCTGTAGCATTTTCATAGACCAACCAATATAATTCTAGGAATCAAGGAAACTCCAACCAAGGTCAATACAAAAATAGGAGCTACCATCATAACTGATAGCTCTAGAGTTTCAATCAAGGGCCACATGGATAGTAGAATAGTGTTCCTTCTTTAGATAAAGATATGTTGTTAGATGTTGAGAAAATGCTATAGGCCCAACCTGTTGATAATAAATTCATGAAGCGAGCACATTTACTGGTCAACATTAAGACAACCTGAAGCATAATGAGCATTTTAATGTTGTTGGCTCTCATTCTAGTTTTTTCTTGACAAAAAGAAAAACATATATCACTACATAAATAAAACATACACATTACTAGGGATGGTGTATCACTATCAAACCGACCAAGATGATGAAGGAAAATAGAGACCTTGTCATACCATATGGAATGAAATAAAAAAACTAGGACCTCAGGCAAGATTGAAGTGATTACAACAACAAAGCTTCTAGGAAGACCCCTTACCCTATACTTAGTCCCAATTAGAGCACCTCTATGGTGTTGAGCCAACAACATAAAATAAAGGTGCTTGTTGAGAGGAAACCTGATATTTATTCTCTTAAATATTCATTCAATAGCAATTTCACCAATTTACGTCAACATTCTTATAAATTATATAGCACATTCCATGATCATATCCTAATTTATGATGTGTTTAGAGGCAGGTGATCCTCTCATTGATTGAATAGAAATCACAACTCCTAGTACGACAAGCATGGTTTTTTCCCTCCATCTCAAATTTGGTATTTTGTTGAGGACGAGCAAATATCTAAGTTTGGGATGGAGGGTGAGTTGTATGTATTCTACATTCGAGCCACACTTTATTGGCTTTAGACTTAAGACCCTTCACAGAATGTAGCATTGCATTTATTTAAAACAATGCAAAATTTTCAATTATTTCTACGTTGTAGAATGATCAAATATGTTATCAATTTGTATTAGATGCAAATTTTATGTTTACATCCATTCATGTTTCCATTCATGCATGTTTGCATGATTAAATTACCCTTTTCCCGAATCAATGTCTGAAACTGATTACTTTTAAGCCAACCACTGGCTAGAAATTACCCTAGGAAACCAAACATCATATTTCTTTAAAATATGACAAGTGCTAGAGGAAATTAAAGGGATCAAACACATCATTCTTCATACTAACTAGTGAAACAATTTCATGGAATCACCACTCATTCCCTTTTCATATCAATAATTCAACATAGTTAGTGTAACACCCTTTTCCACACAAAGCGAGATTACTCAAAACTTAAACCACAATCAACCATTAACAGTGGATTCAACGAATATCATAGGAAATTAAAACCAACTCGCAACAAGCACCATGAGCTGAGATTTATTACATGAGAATCAACACTTGCATTTCAAAACATATATCCATAGTGCTACATCATTGCTTTCCAATCATCTGGTTACATAAGATAACAGTTCCACATGTAGGTACAAACCATCAAAGGCACACAAGGCAAAAACCACATGTCGATCATCACATCATCAAAACACTTTGATAACACCCCAAGGAACTGAGTGTACAGGGATGACACGTAGGACTCTATTACTAGACACTATCCATTTACCATGATCCACCAGGTGTCTTTTCTCTTCATATATATATATATATATCTTTTGCTATCTGATATTTAGCTTGGCATGCACGTCCATCTAAAAGATTTTTAACCAACAGGGTGAGACAAAAGTCCCAGTGAGAGATATAACTCTCCACCAACTTTATTATTATCATAGACAACTAAGTTGATAGATTAACATACTGATTTGATTGAACAAAATTAGCTAAATGACATATATCTCATGGATGAAGTCAATAGAGTAGTAATATGCACTTGCCAATGAATAGTAGAAAAACTAATAATTTAAAAAGGAATATGAAGAACATGTATAACTGTTATAAACTAAAAAGTATAAAAGCAAGGCAAGACTTCATCCAAAGTTTCCATGTTTGATCCTATACATGCACACTACACGACTGATTACATATTTATTATGCCCTGAGGATTTTAGTTGTACCACCCAAATGCAACTGACCACTGCTAAGTCAAAATCATTGTCATACAAGGTCAATCGAAGAGCCAAAATCCATGACCTTCCCACACCTCTCGGTCAACACGAGAGTAACACCGCAGAGACATGCCAGTTAGCTACACAAGCGACATACATTCACATAAAAGGGGTTGGGTCACGCATGGCCATCCATATAACATGTAGCCCACCTTGGTACATGTAATGACTCTAGGAGAACAGGCTCACACTTGTAAACAAAGGACCATCTCATAGATGGCCATCCATATCACAACAAGATCGACTCACACGTGGTCGTCTCACACAATCTGTAATTAAGGATTGCAAGGGGATACTGTATCACATATCACTTATATCACAAATATTTAGGCATGATATGTGGATCAAGCATGGCCAAAGTCACCCTCAATTGCTTGATATTAGGGTACCAAGTTGTCCCAACATACTCAAAAGTATGCGCTCTGAGTTAAACTCATTTCACCATCCAGCAAGTGATGCCACTGAATGGATGTATGGAACATGGAAATCTACATGATTATATTCCACTGGATTAACTAGAACAATTAAAATGTCTTTTAGCATCAATCAAGTTACATCGTATAAAATCATAAAAAATTCCACAAAGATAAGGGCATAACACATTTTCAACATATATAAACATATAGGGTGTGAGCTTGTCACATTATCACCATTTAATGTATGTTCATTGCCATTCACAACACCATCACCACTGATACACAACCTCTTAGGGATAACGCCAATGTTACATCACTGTGGGATATCAATGCCTCGTTCCATTACTAGAGGATATCACCTCAACTAGGCACTAAGACTTTTCTATGTCCTAAGACCCATCACATCATACTTATGATTCATGGTTATCTCATCATGCCTTATTGGCATATAAGCATTACTTATACCAATCATCACTTGTGCCATATCACATGTACTTGCTAGAGAAATCATTAGAGAGGGAAAATATGTCAAAACACATTAAATGCCTTTTAAATAAACTAATTAATGTATCATAAGTTCTCTGATTTAAGATTAGGCTTCATGCATATCCCCCATTGGATTCTCAAGCATTATTCTTTCTCAAATATCCAACATTCACTACCTCCCATAGGTTGGAGTGTATAAGGCTAAGAATTAGACAGTGTAACTAAGCATGCATATTCACATATCCATCCTTTCCCTATTCCCTTACCAAGACTTATAGTCAATTCTTTATATTACTTAACCACCTTCATATTATCCATTAATTATAACACCCCATTAACTCAACAGGTTAAAATTATGTAATTAAGAGAGAGAGCACAATATCATGCTTTCTATTCACATACATTCAATAATATAACATGTCCTTATAATCAAGGTCAATGCTCTTCACATATAGTCAATTAGGGATTTACCTCATAGTTATATCACCAAACCCTAATCACATCAATTCCCACTTCCTTGAAACTGATTAGGTTTGAGCAACATTAGTTAAATATGAATAGATTATTGTGTAATCAACACTAGCTATCATCATTTCATAGATGTATATATGTATTACAACCCTACATTATGCAAACATGCTGATCATACATCATCCATAATATTTCATCATTTTGTGACCTATACATTATTACTCTTTACAAATCATTAACCACATGTCATACTAAGGTAAGTCAAACCTTAGTTTACATAACTAGAGGGTTTCACTTCAAACTATCCACAAGGCACTTATTAAATCATTAGACTAGTTTATATGATTTCTACACTAATGTTGTCAACTTTTATTCCAATAAGGCTTATCATCACCATCAAATATATTCACATATTTCATTAACCTCACTTCACAAGTTAAAATTATATGAAACGGAAATATAGTAGACATTTTTCATGGATTATAATCTTTCGTTAAGATCACTACTACAGAAATGACTTATAACGTCACTTTTAAAGGTGTCGGTTGTAATAATACACCGACACCTAAACAATAAAGTGTCAGTTTATAAAATAAACTGACATCAATCTGTGAAGGGCGACCAGACACGGGTATCACTTTTATTCGGTGTCGGTTACTTAATAACACACCGACGCCGAAAATTAACCGCCAAATCCAAAATTTCCAGCGAAACAATTACCTCCAAAAATTTAACATATGGCGTCGGTCATTACCTAAAAAATCGCTAAACAAAAATTGGGCACATTTTGATCATCAGTTTTACATCAATGACCGACACTTATGGTTTTTCCCGCGCTCTTCACGGGAAATTTTTCACACCCTTTGAGCGTCGGATTTTCAAAACAACTTACGACTATGGTTAGTAATCGACAACTAATTTTTTAATCGGCGTATGTAGATAGACGTTGGTTTATTTCTAGTTAAAACCGACGATTATCATTTGGAACAGGTGTTGGTTTGTGTTGTTAACCGACACTGTTAGTTTTATGTGTCAGTTGAGTTTAATAACCGACACCGAATGTTAACTTGATATCGCCCGAGCGAGCCTGACTCTTCCCCTTTCTCTCTATGATTGCAATCGGCTATTAGGGTCTGGTGATTCCGGCGTTCTCCTTGCTCACCGCCGCCGATCTCCTTGCTCGCCGACGTCGTTCTATTGCTACTTCCATCACCGCCGTTCGTGGAGCTCACCGCCTCTGTGGAGCTTTCCTCCGCCGTGAAGCGCCGCCATGGAGCTTGCCGTTTGTGGAGCTCACCGCCGTTTGTGGAACTCTCCGCCTCCGTGGAGCTCGCCACCTCCGTGGAGATCTCCGTTCGTGGAGCCGCCACCGTCGTTGGTCCTCTCCTCCAGTCGGTCCTCCTCTCGCCGGTGCTAGCAGTCCTACTGCCGGAGCCAAAGCCAGTGCCAGTAGCCACCGTGCTAGCAGTCCTACTACCAGAGCCAAAGCCAGTGTCGGTGCCAGTGCCAGTAGCCATCACCAACAACAGCAGTTGGAACCAGAGCTTGCCATTATCGTCACTACTGCCACTACTAGAGGTAAAGCCTCCAATTGACTAGGTTTGCATCCTCAATTCATCCTTGGCTTAACCTATTTTTTAATGTGTGTTATTAATGTGTGTTGACCTTGGCTTAACCTATTTTTTAAACAAGTAGATGTCAATGATAACTTAGTTAACCAATCCCTATGATTGATCCTCATTCAGTTCAGTATTGTTTTGCATTCATACACGATCGTGCTAAAATTTGTAGTGTGCATTTCCAGTTTTAGGTTTGACTCTTTTTATGTTACTAGCGGATAGGACCCAGGCTCCTGTTCATTTTCTGATTCACTTCAAAATGATTAGAATGTGCATGGGTCCTTATAATAAGTATGTTCTTTTATCCTTTTAAAAAGTATTTCAAACATAGTGTCATGTACTCATAAAACTAAATATGAGTGTTGATTAAACAAATAGATAATAAGTGTCACCTCATTTTATGAAATACCAAGATAAATCAAATTATAGAAAATACTAGTCTGAAAATTTATAACATCATTATATGTACTTACACTTTTTATGAAAATATATAACATCGTTATTACATACACTTTGTTAATACTAATATTATGCAGTCTCTATCCACCGACAACAGTCACTATGAACTGGGCCTCTATGTCAATGTTAACGTTCCCTATTGAAGAACAATTGGACATCATCCTAGATGATCGTTCCTTAAACAAATTGGCCATACCCAAACATTGGCGTTTTCTAAAAGGAAGACACTACAGGCCTGGTGAAGTGACCCTAAATTTTGGCAATTATTGACATGTTATCGAGGTTGAGTATGATTTGGCGGGAAATATTGTATCAAAATCTGGTTGGCATGATTGGATTGGAAAGATGCATGTGGGCCGTAGCGACATGCTTTTTCTCTGTCTAGTTGGCCATAATACCATCAACGTTTGGATAACCAACATCAACTGCGAGACCCCCAATCATCTACGACGGTATGAGCACATGGCGGAGGATATCAACTCGAGTTCGGACGAATATGATAATGAGGCCCCTGTTAGTTTAGATTTTTCTAAATACAGTGACGAGCTCCACGACACAGAACAATCATCAAAAAGGCCACGGTAGGTCCAATTAACAAATATAATTGTCAAGAAAAAAAATTTTATGTTTACACTTTTTATCTGAAAGCAATCAATACTCATAGCTACTTTCTTTTCTGAACTTCAAGAGAAGATCACCACAATGATAAGTCCTTGAAGTTACTGATGCGGGACCATGTTGGTGTAGTATTTAGTTGTCTATCTATCTAGACTTGTCTGTATTAATATTTATTTTAATTATGCGCATGTTTAGGGGTACACCAACCCCTTTGTTTAGTTACTGTTTAGGGATACACCAACCCCTGTGTGTAGATGTAAAAAGAGATTAATGAATGGAACTGAAAGTTGCTACATGAATGCTTCTAACTGAATTGGTGATTGGCTTGGTTATTGAATGTTACAAATTACTGATAAATTTCATTATAAATGTTCTTTTATCCTTATTATATCTATGTTAACAAATAATCCCTATAAACATGTAATGTTTATTTAATAGAATTGATGATTGGCTTGGTTATTAATAATATATGACAAAAATAAAATGCTTAATTTTAACATATGATTGTCTAGTATTTTTTCAATGATCACTTCCATTACGATTCAGGAGCTCACCGGCCTTTTGCCTGCCCGTTCGGATTCCACGTGCACCCATCCGTCTCGCCTCTCTCCCTTCTCCAGAGCAAGATGCCCGACTGGGCTCAAATAGAGGTAAACATCCCCAAAAACCCTCTGTCTCGCCCTCTGATTTGTATTTACTTAAATACTGATTTGTATTTACTTATCTACTCGTTCATCTAATGATTTTTTATTCATCACATTATTTAAATTTAGGGCTTTATATTTAAATGCATCTAAACATTCATAAGCTATTAATTTTGATTAATTTAGGAAGCATTGATATGTCGTTATGGCTGTCCACAAATGTTTTTATAAGAAATTGTGTGTTGAATGGGGTTGTGAACAAGGAATTGGTGTTGTATTTGTTGGCCTAGAAACCCGTCCAAGATTTACTCATTAGGAGTAAATCTTGGATAGTCCCCAGTTTGGGATTGTTCTTGAAAACCTAATCTCACTTAGGATATAAGTGTATAATGTGTATTGGGATTTCAAGAAAATTTCAGTAGCATTTCCCCGTTTGTTCTCTAAGTACATATGTACTTGGAGAACAGCGGGGAAATGCTGCCAAAATTTTCTTGAAAACCCAATACACATTATACACTTACTAGTGAGATTAGGTGTTCAAGAATGGGATAGGTGGTACACATTTAAGAATGACATCACATGTATAAACCCTAAAGTTTTAACCATAAACTCTAATATGTTTTCCCTAGACCCTAATCTTGTTGTAATATATACTTATTTTCTCTTTGATCATAGAATGGATAGATCATGGATTTCCATTCGCAATCGCTTCACCCCAGAGTTTATTTCTGGTCTTGATCAGTTTGTTAGATTTGCCGAGGAACATAGGAAACAACCTGGAGATAGGTTCTATTGTCCATCTAGGCATTGCAGTTACAACTTGAAAGTCAGTACTGGTGACGAAATCAGAAGTCATGTCATGTGCAATGGGATTGTACAAGGCTATACAGAATGGCACTGACATGGAGAGATTTCAAACCTGAAACCAGTGGATGTCGATAGCAGTGCTTGTGTGGAAGAAGAAATTGCCTCCGATGATGTAGATGTGAATGAACCAATTCCAGTAGACATCGTTGATGTGATGCTGGATAGTTGTGGGGTAGAGCACACCGATCCACCTCCCATGTTTAGAAACATTTTGCATGATGATGAGATACCATTATATATGAGTTGTAAGTTTACGAAGCTTAGCGCTGTGTTGAGATTTTATAAACTAACAGCTAACAATCGATGGAGCGACAAAAGCTTCATGTCATTGTTGTCTTTGTTGAAAGAAATTCTTCCTGAAGGAAACGAGCTACCGATCTCAACATACCGGTTAAAGAAATTGTTGTGCCCAGTGGGAATGGAGGCTAAGAAGATACACGCATGCCCGAATGATTGTGTATTATTTCAAAAGGACTATGTGAATTTGAAAGATTGTCCGAAATGTGGTGCGTCAAGGTATAAATTGACGACTTCGGGGGAGTCCAAAACTGGTTCTCCCGCTAAGGTGATGTGGTATCTACCTATAATACCACAGTTTCAATGCTTGTTTGCCAATCCTATAGATGCAAAGAATTTGAGGTGGCATGCAGATGTTAAGAAAAATAATGATGGGATCCTATGACATGCGTCTGATTCCCCACAGTGGAAGAAGATTGATCCATTGTACCCTGAATTCGGTGAAGAGGATAGGAATCTAAGACTTGGGCTTTGTATAGATGGGATGAATCTGTACGGGACATTGAGCAGCCAACATAGCACTTGGCCAGTCATGCTTGTTATATACAATCTTCCTCCCTGGTTGTGTATGAAAAATAAGTATGTTATGCTATCGTTGTTGATATCGGGCCCTAAACAACCTGGAAATGATATCGATGTTTATCTTGAACCTCTGATTGATGACTTAAAGAAACTCTGGGGTGAAGGTGTGATGACCTATGATGATTCACGAAGTGAGACATTTTGTTTGCACGCTATGTTGTTTTGAACTGTGAATGACTTTCCAGCATATTGGAATTTGTCTCGATATAGTGTTAAAGGATTTAAAGCGTGTCCTATATGTGAAGAGAACATTGATTCAATATGACTAAAACACGGCGGCAAGACTGTATATCTTGCTCATCGAAGGTTTCTTCCAAAATTTCATCCGTATCGTAGGTTGCGCAAAGCACTCAATGGACGGAATGAGGAACGTAGTGCACCTAAACCTATATCAGGGGAGGATGTTTATGAAAGAGTGAAAGACATCGCCAATGAATTTGGTAAGAGATCACAATGTACGATGGCCACAAGGAGTGACAAGTCTTTATTCAAGAAGAAGTCGATATTTTGGGATCTTCCTTGCTGGAGTTCTTTGATAGTCAGGCATTGTATCGATGGCATGCATGTTGAGAAAAATGTATGTGATAGCGTCATCAGTACTCTGTTGAATATACCAGGTATGACTAAAGATGGGATAAAATCCAAAATGGACCTACGTGAAATGGGAATAAGGTCAGAATTAACAGAATTACGTGAAATGGGTAATAAAAGAACATACTTACCTCCCGCTTGTTACACGTTGTCTAGAAAGGAGAAGAAAGCATTTTGTGAATGCTTGGTAAATGTTAAGGTGCCACAGGGTTACTCATCCAACATCCGTACATTGGTATCAATGAAAGATTTGAAGTTGATAGGTCTTAAATCTCATGATTGTCACATTCTAATGCAACAAATATTGCTTGTGGCAATTAGATCTATATTGGCGAAGCATGTAAGGTTTGCAATCACCAGACTTTGTTTCTTTTTCAACAGTCTATGAGGCAAAGTTATTGACCCTGATACTCTCGATAATTTGCAAAGAGAAGTGGTTGTTACCCTATGTCAGCTTGAGATGTATTTTCCTCCATCGTTCTTTGATATCATGGAACATCTTGTTGTCCACTTGACTAGGGAAGTGAAAATGTTGGGACCAGTTTTCTTGCATTGGATGTATCCCTTTGAACGATACATGAGCATTTTTAAAGGTGATGTTCGAAACCGTTATCGGCCTGAAGGGAGTATTATTGAAGGTTATGTGGTGAGAGAGGTTATGGATTTTTGCAATGACTTTCTGAGTGGTAATGACGCTCCCGTGAACGACAAGAATATTGAGGAGCATTTTGGCAAAGGATTTTTGGGAGCACGGGTGAAAGTAATCGGCCGTGAGCAGTTGGAGCAAGGTCACTTGTATATTTTACACAACATCGACGAAGTGAGTGTTTATATCGAGGAACATACCAATTTCATCAAGAGACAATATCCTCGATCCAATTCAATGTGGCTTGCTAGAGAGCATAACAAGACATTTATTAAGTGGTTTGAAGATAAAGTCTTACATCAACTATCTCAAACACCAGATAATGTTACTGAAACCATCAAATGCCTCGCCTTTAAACCAAAATTGAGTGTTATGTCTTATGAAGGGTTTGACATAAATGTTTTCTCATATTACACAAAGCGTCAAGATGATAAGAGTGTCATCCAAAATAGTGGGGTCACCCTTCAAGCGTCTTCATTGTTTTTTGCAAGTGCAAAGGATAAAATTCCATGTGAAGCTAAAATGTCATATTACAGTGTCATTGAAGACATATGGGAGTTTGACTATGTAGATTTCAGAATTCCGATCTTTAAATGTAATTGGGTTGACAACAACAAAGGAGTTATAGTGGATGAATTGGGTTTCACATTAGTGAACTTTGAAAAGATTGGCGAGAAGGGTGAACCATTCATATTGGCATCACAGGCAAAACAAGTATTTTATATCGATGATCCTACAAATGATAAATGGTCGGTTTTTCTTCATGGTAAAAGACAGTTCATTGAAGATCCTAGATGAAGAAGAGTACTATGATAAGTATGATGACTCCAATCCATTCTCAGTTGGGTTGCCAACACCACCAAACATTGAAGCTGGGGATCACAATGACTTGTATATTCACGGGGATCATAATGAAGGATTGTTAATTGATAAAAGATCACAATATTAGAGGCATGGATGTTTATATTTTTACTATGTTCCCATGATGACCGTGTTGATGATCACCGTAAGGGTGAGGACGTGCTTGCACCGCCTGACAATGTAAGTTTTAAGAATATATCCCTGAGGTTTCTATCTATATGTTCATTTATAATTATATTATGTAAGTGTGTTTTTTTATCAAATTTTTAGGATACTAGTTAACAACAATTCTATTTAATTTGCAGGCGTTCACCAAAGACTACAGGCTATGCAGGATGGCCGTGACATAGCTATGCAGGTCATCGACATTGTTTTGTAAATCCAAAGCGCAACAGTCGGAGAGAAAGCAAGCATCCCACACTAAGGTTATATAGATATATAGTGGGACTAAGGTGACGATCCCACCTACTAAAATAGGTTACCGACAACTACATGTTACGACTGGGAGGTTGTGATTCAGCAACCGTATGCATTAGCAGGAGGACAAACAGATTTCACCACGAGTTAACATTGAATCCTTCTTTAATGTTAACTCATGGTGAAATCTGTTTGTCCTCCTGCTAATGCATACGGTTGCTGAATCACGACCTCCCAGTCGTAACATGTAGTTTTCGGTAACCTATTTTAGTAGGTGGGATCGTCACCTTAGTCCCACTATATATATGTACTAAGCTATAGTGTTGTATGTAAATTTGGCACTGTTGTTATTATGCACTATATATGTGTTAGTCTGTCATGTTGTTATATGAATCTGAAAACTTGTGTGTGTTGCACTTTATGTATTGTATTTGTATCATGCTTCCCTTCATTGTGGCTTCTTTTGTTGTTTCATGGCTCTTTGAATATATGATTTTGTTGACAATGATGACAATGATGACAATGTGAATGAATTTTTATGAATTGTGTGTGAAAATCATCAATACATGAATGTTTCTACATGTGTCTGAATGTGAAAAGAGATAAAATAAATAGAACTACATCTTGCTACTGGTTTCTACATGCGTGTGATGAAAAAAAAAGAATTAAATGTTCTTATACATGACTGTGAATCACATATATATAATATTGTCCATCATGTTAATTTTACAGGTATGTGGCCTGTTGTTGACTGATATCAATGGATGTCGTAAAACCTACAGTTCATAATTGAATTGCAGGTTTATCATCCTACGACCAGCCACAACAGGTCTAAAGACTGACAGAAAAAAAAAACATCGGCGTCGGTTATTTGAACAAAACCGACGATATATGGTTACAATGTCGGTTTCTATACTAGTTTTCGACGTCGATTTCCCTAATGAGGCCAGACACCACGGTCGTGCTGGCCAGCATGGCCGTGGCAGTGGACCAGACATAAAATAGGCATCAAATATATATATATATAACTGACGACATAGGATAACAATGTCGGTGTCCCTACTAGTAACTGACGTTGATTTCCCTAGAGGCCAGACAACACGGTCGTGTTGGTCAGCACGACCGTGGCAGCGGGTGAGATGGCATCGGTTATCACTAAGAAACTGACACCGATAGTGCCCCAGATGGTGCCCTTTCTGTGGTGCGAAGGTATGTGGCGTCGGTTTCGAACCTAATAACCGACGCCTATACCCCCTACTGGTGTGTTTTCAGCGCGTTTTCGGTGGCGCGCGAAGGGTTTTGGCATCTGTTGGAGAACTGACGCATAACGGTTCGACTTTTAGCGGCGCCCACATAAGTGTCACTTAAGAACCGACACTAAATGCCTTAAAAAAACGACACTAAAGGCATGTTATGTACTAGTGGATGAGCACATGGGTCAAATTCTTCCATGATTAAGGTTAACATATGCATACTCATCCATTGGACCCTACATCCATTACTTCCCACATTGTTGGAGAGTTTTAGGGCTAAGCTCTTTAGTTAAGGATGGACCACTCATAGAAACAACATTCTATGGTGCACTAGGTTTAGGAGAAGCAATTAAGATTGATAATACATTATCCAAAACAACACTCTTCTATGCTAGGAATTGCTCATATGTGTACATCATTGGGTATACGAGCATTCCCTACGACCCTCATCATGTGATATCGATTTGACCTCATCCACATGTGTCGGCATGATCATTCAAGGGAATCAGTTTAGACTACCTTGTTGTGTATCAATTTAGACCTTCTTGTATAAGCATGTCAGTTTAGTTATATAGGAGGTGTATCAATTTAACACCAAGGGTGTTGGGTTAACCACAAAAGTGGTGTATCGGTTTATCACTTCTTGAAAGTGTGATGGGAAACTCTACTTGAAAGGATGTCGGGTTAGCCACATATGCGATGTATCGATTTATCACTTCTTGAAAGTGTGACAGGTAACTCTACTTGGAAGAATGTCGGGTTAACCACATATGAGGTGTATCAGTTTATTACTCATGGTGTGTATCGGTTCAACCCTTCTTGAAAGTGTGATAGGTTGTTAGGGTTAGGGTTTTAGTAAGGCATCATGGTTCACTTCCTCAACCCTACATGAAGGTGTGCCAGCCTCTTACACAACCAAGGCATCACAGTTTGGCATTCAAAGCATAATAGCTCACAATGAACCCTCATGGTCATGATGGGATAACACCCTCAAAGCATATCGGCTATTAACATATCAGTCTAAGCACCTCTAGGGCATGATGGGTTAGCTCCTCATCAAGGCATGTCAGTCTAGCCAACATATCAGTTTAGGCATCTCTAGGTCATGAAGACTTGTCACATGGTGTGTCGATATATGCACCACAAGTCATGACGACCACCCACAACATAGTACATGTATCGACTTTGTCATTTTCAACCTTAGGAAAATCGGCCACTAGTCCACCTACTATCATGGCAAGAAGGTTCAAGGTATGGATAGCAAACCAAATGAGATTTCTTCATCAAAAAAGTCCTCAAACCCATTACTAACTACTACCATATATGAGATAAACAATCTAGAGATGAAGAACAACATAATCACATGAAAAAGTGAAAATAACAAAGAAGGCTAAGAGTTACATAACCCACCTCAAGAAGGTCTCCATCAAGGGTTCCAACTCCATGATCAAAGCTCCAAAGCACTCATTCTAAAGGTGGATGATAGCCCATAATGAGTCCCAAATCGATATCAACATCACCAAGATGGAAGTTGAACAAGGAATCACCATGAGCAAGGAACTTGACCTCCCAAGCTCCATGGGGGATTCCTCTAGCTCCTTAAGCTCCCAAGCTCGTCCACCAAGAGGAGAGGAACAAGAATGGATGAAAGGGTTTACTTATGTGAAGAAGGAGGAGGTTATATACTTGAGGGAAGAAAGAGATATCAAAGAAGAGGTGTCATCACATTAAGAGTCTTGGTAATAGTGTCCATGGAAAAGGGCCACATGCAACAACATGCAAGACATGGTGATAAGATCTAGGCTAGATCCTACCCTCTTGGTCTCCTACCAAGGTGACGACCGATATGCCAAAACCCTACACACTCATAAATTGATAGGGCATAACCCTACACACTCACAAACCGATAGGCCTCAACCCTACACGCTCACAAACCGATAGGGCATAACCCTACACACTCACAAACTAATAGGCAGACTCTTCAAGGCCCTCTAACCCGAGATAACACATCTAAGAGCAAAACACATCTCTCTCATGTGTTCTAAACATCACCAAGGATGCTACCACACAACCAAGATCCAAGAAAGGAGCCCATCTCTTTATCTTTCCTCTAAATGATGTCAAAAAAGGAAGGAACACTCTAGTGATGGTAAATTGCATGTTAACTCTTCACTTTAGGAAAATTGCAATTTACACCAAAACTAGCACATAAAGCACAAGCATCAACCATAGAAGCTCAACTTGATACTTGAGCTCTCCACAAGGTGTCCCATAGCATCATTATCTCTCTTATGATTCTAAAGCACTAAGGTTACATTCATCATGTGACATATTACAAGATAACTCCTTATATTGGGTAAATTGCACTTTGTTCCAAAATAAGCAGTCATTGCTCAAACAACATTCAAACAGATCCAAACTTGAAATATAAATGTGTCACATGATAAAAAATAGCTAAAATTAGTAGATTAAAGTTCTAAGCATTTAATTAAGCAAAACAAACAAGGTTAGACCGAAACCTAGGTCAGGGTCCTTACAAGTCATAAACCCCTAACAAGGATTTCTCCCCTAAAATCCAGGAGAAAGGAGATGGATACTACTCACACATCACACCTTCAAACTTCAACATAGTTCCTTGATGTTAGGGTGATTTCACAAGACTTGACCAAGTTACTATCCCTCCATCCAAGGTCAACACAGGATCTGTTGCACATGACACATACTTATCTTTTCCATTATCAGTTGCAGAGTCAACCCTATGCCAGGTGATACTTTCTTAGCCATAGAAGCACTATACATGCTTATGTATCATATCCTCAACTTATAACATTGTATGGTAAGATTCTTGATTCTAAGAGTTTTCCATACCTTCCTCAAACCTCATAATGTCTCTTCCAAAGAAAGACCATGGATACATTCTATCATCCACTTGGAATTACAAGACCTATCATACTTCTGTTGTTCTACTCTGATCTACTGACTCAACACTAGCCTTAATTTTACCAACTATCCTTCAAACATATTCACTCCTAGCTGTACATTCTCCTATTATAAGAAGAGACCACTTATCCAAGGAAAACTATCTTAGAGGTAACTCAAGATATTAAATGTCACCTCAACTGATCTGGGTATGGATTGGAAATCCTGCTCATCAATGTACATGCGGCATACAACTCATAAAAACTAGATTAACTAATGAGGAAGCGTATTATTAGCAGCAAAGTTATTGAAAATCACTAAAAATTAAAACCATTTATCAAGGGATCCATTCACATGAAAACTCTTTCATTCAGAACCAAAGTAAAACATTACATCCTAGTTCATATATACATAACATGCATCATTGCACCCCGAGGCATACATGCACAAAATCTCAGATCGAAGTATCCAAACACTAACTCCTAGGACCCGAGAGTACAGAGACGACTCATAGGACTAACTATACAAAACCAGATAGCCAATGTCTCCACCTGATGGATCACTGCTATCCCTGTGGCTACTGCTGCAGCTCTTCCCCTGTAGAAGAGTTTCTGCCTTGATGTCTACGTCTACCTAAAAATGTTGAATCCCACGGGGGTGAGACAATTATAAAAATTGTCCTAGAGGGAGATATAACTCTCCACCAAAACATTATCATTGCAGTTTAATATCAATAAAGTGAGCAGTGGGATAATATAAATCAGTAGCAGATGAATCAACATCTATGCAGATTAAAGCAACATTCTTATGTAAGTATTACAACTATAACTTGATTAGGCAGTATGTCTCATATTCAATATGAATTAAAAGATCATAAATGACATTATGTATCAGGACATGTTAAACAGAATAACATCAACTAGTGGTTCTCATATTTCAATCTTATGCAAATACGCTACACGGCTGATTATATTTTACAAACATATTTAAGCTCTGAGGAGATGAGGTATACCGCTAATACTCCAACCGACCATTTCTAGAATCGAAATCGGTACCATAAATAGGTCAATGGAAGAGCTGGATTCCAGGGTATACTGGAACTTCACTATAGAGTTACAACATCAACTGCACTCTCATTGAAAATCGAGAGATTTAATGTTTGTCTCCATCGACCCGACATTAAATAACATTGGGAGATTAATGATACATCCATCCCAACCATCAGGAGATTTATATTACATCTATCCCGACACATGAAGGATTGAGAGGTTTAATGTTTACCCTCCCTCAATATATTCACAAAGACATAAGGATATTTTCTCCCATTTACCCCCACATATTCAGAATATGTGAACTCCAGGAATTCTTATAGGAATACCTGTTTCACCATCACCAACTTCTGACGATGATGGATCTATGGTCAGAGCACTACATGAATAGATTTCACTTGATTAATTAAGTACATTTTTATATTCTTTTACATCAGGCAAGTTCTCAAACAAAACTTATTATAACAATGCTATAAAGAAACATGTACTATTTTCATCAACTACTTAACTGTCTTTGAAAGACATTGGGAACTCAGTCCCTTATTTCAAAACTGGGAATTCTCATCCCTTCACAATTTCATCACCATAATCATGTGGCCTTGGGTAACTAAACCCTTGATTCATCATTAAGCATTGTTACCACTTTTCCAGGTAACCATCACCTTCAGGTCAACTAACCAAGGCAAACATGACACTTGCTATTACAAGCATCACACATGGTACTTGAGGCCCATTAACTCTCTTGTTACCTCTTACCAGGCAACAAGGTATATTATGGCACACAAGGCCAAAACACAATAGTGAATTAAACTTCATAGCTCATACCTGGCCATGATCATCATTTCAACATTCCTGCATGGTTAGCACAAATGATAACAGTGATATCAATTGCATACCAGAACCATGTTCATCAAATATGAATTCACTATTCATGGGTAATGCCACTATTCCCTTACCAGGGTTAGGGTTTCCCATTAGATGTCAAATGAGAATAATCATCTCATTACTACATCATAGTTATGTTTTATCATCATATTGTCCAATATTAGGGTTCATTAAGCATTACATAGCATTACCCTAGATTTGAGATTCACAGAACATCAAAACATTAGGGTTTCTCATGAAACCATCCTTAGTCAGGGTTTCACATAAATTTCACCCTAGAGAAGGATTTACATTCAATAATCCACAATTAGGGTTTACTATTCATCCCAATTAGGGTTTCATGTTCCATTACCCATAATTAGGGTTTACTTCAATCCCAATTAGGGTTTCATGTTCCATTACCCATAATTAGGGTTCACTATTCATCCCAATTAGGGTTTCATGTTCCATTACCCATAATTAGGGTTTATCACTCTTCCTAATTAGAATTTTGGATCACATTACCCTTAATTAGGTCTATACACATCAACATCCTGAATTAGGGTTACATCCATACCTTGGATTAGGGTTTCAATTATAATTGCCCTGAATTAGGGTTAAGGTTCAACAACCTTGTCAATTAGGGTTTATGTTCATGATTAGGGTTTCATGATCTCTTTACTTAAGGATCATACCCTCAATTAGTACATGAATCATACTCATGTATCAACTCCATGCTATCATTCCTCTCAACTTGATTAGGTCATATCAACCCTTTAGCCAAGTTCATACATCTATGATTGACATAGTGTACCAAGTCATTGCTCTTATAAGCAATTAGGGTTCATCCCTTAATTGACACTAATCACTTAGGTACTATTAGGGTTTTAACCTTTGTACCTTCATTGATTATCATTACTAACCATCATTGGATTATTGGAACTATCATTATCTTCAATATCCAAGTGATTGAACCACATTGAACTCCATTCGGTTTTGAAGGTTTCACCACCAAACAGTTTTGAAACCATTTTCCACCAAACGGTTTTGAAACCGTTTGACCCCAAACAGTTTTGAAACTGTTTTCCCCAAACAATTTCAAGACCATTTGTTCTGAAACGGTCTCAAGACCGTTTGGGCCAAATTAGTCCCAAAACTGCAAGGGCTCACTAGGTCATTCATCAATCCAATCGATTTCTGATTGCATCATTGAATTGGCTATTGGTTATTCAATTGAAGGAGTCATCAATCAATACTATTAGATCATCATCCATGGGTCAAGGATCAACCAATAACCCACCAAAAGGTTTTGAAACCAATTGGTCCCAAACGGTTTCAAGATTGTTTGTGCTCAAACAGTCTCCAGACCGTTTGACCCAAGATGTCTTGAAATTGTTAGGACCAATCAAGGATTCTTCAATCAACTTGATTATGGTTTCTACTTGAAGGATTGTGCACACATTGAATCACTCAATTGCATCCATTGGATCATCATCCAACATGTAATTAAGTTCAGACCTAAAACAGTCAACTAAACCAAACGGTCAACCCCTTCATTCGGTTTTGAGTCCAAAGCACCAAACGGTTTGCAAACCGTTTGGTCTCAAACGGTTTGATGAAACCGTTTGGACCAAAGGTCCAAGACCGTTTGCTCATTTTATTGGTTGAGGTGTGTGATTATGAACATGTTATTATCTTCAACCTTTAGACTCACAAAAGCTACTGCCATTTCCATGGCAACTCCATCAATCAAGAAAATCTATTGCAATAATAACAATTAAATCAATTGTATGGAGAAATCGAATTCAATGAAAAAGATTAAGGGTTTAAAGTTATATAACCCGCCTTCAAATATGATCCCAAGCTCCAAGCTTCATGGCTCCAATGGTGGCTGAATCTCTAGCAACCTCCCAAGGTCGTTTCTCAAGCTTTTGGAGTGAAAGGATCGGCTAGGGTTGAAGATGGAGTGAAAAAATGAAGGAATCATACATTGTTTTATGATTTTCACCATGAAATCAAGAAGAACGAAGGTCAAAGACTTACCAAAAGGTTGGGGGCGTCCTTCATGCTGTTCTTAGCTCTCTTGGTCGATTTTGCAGGCAAGGGGAAGAAAGGAATCTGAAAAAGATCCTTAGGTGGGTTGGAAAAGGTTCTTTTATAAGAAAATTGATGAAAGAGAAAATGTTTTATAAAAATCAATTAATTCCAAAAATGTTGCCACCACTTCCTCCTTGGTTTTTTTGCATGCAAAGGCAAATCAATCCCATCGAGATCCCTTCCATTATTCATGGATTAAGGGAAAAGAAATTAATAACCTTAAACCCTTATAATATTAATATATATTTTTGAGTGGAAATTCTTTTCCTTATAATAAGGTGAGTGGAATTTCACCTCCTTAGGATATTTTCGGTCCTTGCAAGCTCAAGGACGTCCACACACATCTGAATTCCACCATTTAAATTTTGGTTGAAGGCCCTTCAATTATTTTATTTATTTATTTATTTATTTGCATTAATGTTTCCATTTATGCTTAAATCTTGATTATTTTAATATTAAGATTCTCTCTCCTTCAACTTAAATAAAATGAGGCGCCTCTCTCATTTTCTTTGCTCTACGTGATGCCAAGAAAAATTAGGGACCCTATTGAAGTGGTAATTTACATATTGCACCCTAGGTTTTGGGTAAATTGCACATTACACCAAAACTAGGTTTTCATGCACAAACATTGCATTATCAGCTCTTTGTTGGAATTCAGGCTATCACAAGTGATACCTCTACATCATCTTCACTCTCATGATTCTTTAACACATGAGGAACATATTATCATGCACAATTGGCAAATAGACCCCTCAACTTGGGTAATTTGCACTTTAGTCCAAAACAGGCAAAATATTGATTTCAACAATATTCAAAAAGGACTAATATTGTAATATAAGTTCCTCTTGAGCCTTAATTACTTTTCAAAAGATAAGAGCATGCATATAATAAATTTTATTAAGCAAAACACCTAGGGTTAATTCATAACCCAGGTCAGGGATGTTACAAGTTTATCCACCCCTTACAATGATTTCGTCCCCGAAATCATCAACAAAATATTAAGAGAAAAGAGTAGGATATTTCCTCCTCATATCATCCTCTAGTTCCCACATAGATTCTTTAATGCCACAATGATTCCAGATAACTTTTACAAGACTAATGTCTTTCTTTTTCAACTTCTTGATTCTTCTGTCAAGAATCAACACAGGTCCTTCCACATAAGATATGTCATCATTTAGTTCTACCTCCACATGTTGTAGAACTAACTCAGTGTCAGGATGACACTTCCTCAACATAGAGATATGAAACACTGGGTGCAATCTATGCAACTCAGTTGGTAACTCTAGCTTCTAGGCCACCTTTCCCATCCTCTCAATGATCGGATAAGGCCCCATAAATCTAGGAACTAACTTCCCTTTCTTTCCAAATCTCAGGATACCTTTCGAAGGTGAAAACTTCAGGTACACCCTATCTCCGACTTGGAATTCTAAGGGTCTATGACGCTTGTCAGTATATGATTTCTGTCTATCCTAGGCTGTTTTCAACTGTTGTCGTATGATCTTTATCTTCTCAGTTGTTTACTGAACCAGCTCAAGACCCAAAAGTAGATATTCACCAGTTTCATACCAACATAGGGGAGATCTACAATGTCTACCATACAAAGCTTCATACGGTTCCATCTCAATACTGTGCTGATAGCTGTTATTATAAGCAAACTCTATCAAGCTCAGATGTAGATCCCAACTCCCCTCAAATTGAAGGACACATGCCCTAAGCAAGTCCTCCAAGGTTTGTATCGTCCTCTCAGACTATCCATCTGTCTGAGGATGAAAGGCTGTACTAAACTTTAACTGAGTGCCCAAAGCTTTATGAAGTTGTTCCCAAAAATGACTCATAAACTGAGGACCTCTATCAGAAACTATTGTAACGGGTACGCCATGCAACTGCACTATCTCATCTATGTAGATTCATGCAAGCTTCTCAGCTGTATAGGTTGTCTTGACAGGTAAGAAATGTGATGTCTTTGTCAACCTATCAACTATTACCCAAATGGAATCATGACTTTTGGCTGTTCTAGGCAAACCAACCACAAAGTCCATAGTTATATGATCCCACTTCCACTGTGGTATAGGCAGGGGTTGCATTGTTCCTACGGGCTTTTGATGTTTAGCTTTAACCTACTAACAAACCGGACACCGCATAACAAACTCAACAACATCTTTATTCAAACCAAGCCACCAATACATATCCTTTAAGTTATGATACATCTTGGTGCTCCATGGATGCATAACATAGATTGAAGAATAAGCTTCCTCCAGGACTAACTTTCTTAAGTTGTCAACATTAGGTACTACCATCCTACCATGGTAACAGACTACCTGATCATCAGAATCATGGAAACCATCATGTTTCTCACTACCATAGAATCAGTCTGTTGTGCTTCTCTAATCTGCTGTCTCAGAGTTGGTTTTATGTGCATCTCAGCTAGCAACCTGGCTAACAATGACACTTTAAGTTGTACATTGTCTTGCCTTAAGGAGATAAACATATCTCTCTTAGAGCACACTAAGGAGTTTAAATGTGCTTTATCTAGGGCTGGTGTTGTTGATTTTCTACTTAGTGCATCAACAACCACATTAGCCTTCCCCGGATGATAATCAATTGTACAATCATAGTCCTTGATTAACTCCATCCAACGGCATTGCCTCATGTTTAGCTCATGCTGAGAAAAGATATACTTTAGGTTTTTATGGTCTGTGAAAATATGGAATGTTTCTCTATAGAGATAATGTCTCCAGATCTTCAAGGCATGGACCACAACAGCTAACTCTAGATCGTGTGTCAGATAATTCTCTACATGTTTCTTAAGTTGTCGAGAAGCAAAAGAAATCACTTTCTTATCCTGTATCAACACACATCCTAAGCCATTGTTGGATGCATCACAAAAGACTATGTACTCCTTTCCTTGCTCAGGTAGCACCAACACAGGTGCACTTGTTAACCTTTACTTCAGCAACTGGAAAGATTGTTGACACTTGTCATTCTAGACAAAAGGAATGTCCTTCCTGGTCAACTTGGTCAGGGGTAAGGCTATTGAACTGAAGTTCTTAATGAACCTCCTGTAATAGCCTGCCCGTCCTAGGAAACTTCTTATCTATGTCGATGTCTTCAACTGTTCCCATTGCAGAATAGATTCTACCTTCTTAGGATCAACATGAATACCTGAGGCAGATATTACATGTCCAAGAAAGGAAACTTCTGACAACCATAACTCACATTTGCTAAACTTAGCATATAACTTATGCTCCCTCAGTAAAGTCAGAGCTTGGCGAAGATGCTGCTCATGTTGTTGAGCATCTCTACTATATATTAGGATGTCATCTATGAAGACAACAACACACTGATCAAGAAAAGGTTGAAAGATTCTATTCATGAGTTCCATAAATGCAGTTGGTGCATTAGTTAGTCCAAACAACATAACTATGAACTCATAGTGACCATACCTCATCCTAAAGGCAGACTTAGGTATGTCACCCTCCTTGATACGTAACTGATGGTATCCCAACCTCAAATCTATCTTAGAAACGACAATCACACCACACAACTGGTCAAACAAGTCATCAATCCTTGGTAAGGGATACTTGTTCTTTATAGTTACTTTATTCAACTGTCTATAGTCAATGCATAATCGCATTGACCCATCCTTTTTCTTAACAAAAAGGACCGGAGCACCACAGGGTGAAGTACTTGGTCGGATAAAACCCTTCTCAAACAACTCTTGCAGTTGTTTCTTGAGTTTTTCCATTTCAGCATGTGTCATCCTATACGGCGTTTGTGCTATTGGTTGCGTGCCTGGGATTAGATTAATCTCAAAATCTATCTCTCAGGGCGGTGGAATACCTGGAAGTTCTTCAGGAAATACATCTTCAAATTCCCTGATTACTGGAACTTTAGAAGGATGAGGGCTCTCCATTGTGGTATCAACCACATGGGATAAGAATGCAAGGCATCCCTATCTCATCAACCTTTCAGCTACCATAGTTGACACAAGACATGTTGGAAGAATCTTTCTATCTCCCTGAAAGATCCATGTCTCACCACCATCTGTGAACACAACTTGCTTGGAACTGCAATCCAAGACAACCTTATACTTCTCTAAGGTGTCCATCCCAAGGATGATATCAAAACCCTACATCTCAAGTGGTATAAGATCCAGTTGAATGCGGTGATCAGAAAGAAAAAGGTTGTAGGGAGAACACACTTCCCGCAACACTGCAGATCCCATCAAAGGTGTTTCTAACAACAAACTATCTGCTCTATGACTGACAATCATGTTGCAGTCATCAATCACTTCTCGAGTGATAAAAGAGTGTGTAGCACCCAGATGAATTAACACAGATACGAAGCAGGATAAATACATATCAGAATAAAGCAGTTCCATTTGACCTATCACAACCTGAGGATTGACCACTGCTTCAGGCTGATTCATAGCATAGAATCTAGTTGTCACTTGTTGTTGACCTTGTGCTTGATTATTGGATGTCGAAGAACCATCTTGGGATGCTTTTCTACATCCTCTAGCACCACTGCTAGGTTGTTTCCTCTGAGAGCCTTGCTAACTTTACCTCAGTTGCTGGTTTACATTCCTGGCTTTCTCAGGACAGTCCCTCACCACATGGCCTTCTCTTCCACATTGATAACAGGTTACATTCCCCCTCGGTGGTCTGTGTGGTCCTGTTACTGACATAGAGACTGAGCTGGGAGCTCCTTTCAGTGGTAAACTACGGCCCCTACCCTTACTTGATGTCCACTGCGTCTGGGTATTGAACTTTGGTGGTGGTGTAGGCACAAAATACCTTGGTTTCTTGAAACTTCCAGCACTCTGTCCTTGAAACTGTGGGTATTCCTTCTTACCCTTGGTCTGTCTCTTCTCAACTAAAGACCTCTCTATGCGTCTTACAGGTTCCACGAAAGTGGAAAACCTCTCCCGGTTCTCCAAAGCAGACACCGGAGTGGTTAATTCAGCGGAAGTGTATTATTAGCAGCAGAATTACTAAAAATCACTAAAAATTAAAACCATTTATCAAGGGATCCATTCACAGGAAAACTCTTTCATTCAGAACCAAAGTAAAACATTACATCCTGGTTCATATATACATAACATGCATCATTTCACCTTGAGGCATACATGCAAAAAATCTCAGATCGAAGTATCCAAACACTAACTCCCAGGACCCGAGAGTACATAGATGACTCATAGGACTAACTACACATAACCAGACAGCCAATGTCTCCACCTGATGGATCACTACTGTCCCTGTGGCTGCTGCTGCTGCTCTTTCCCTGGAGAAGAGTTTCTGCCTTGATGTCTGTGTCTACCTAAAAACGTTGAATCCCACGGGGGTGAGACAATTATAAAAATTGTCCCAACGGGAGATATAACTCTCTTCCAAAACATTATCATTGCAGTTTAATATCAATAAACTGATCAGTGGGATAATATAAATTAGTAGCAGATGAATCAACATCTATGCAGATTAAAGCAACATTCTTATGCAAGTATTACAACTATAACTTGATTAGGCAGCATGTCTCATATTCAATATGAATTAAAAGATCATAAATAACATTTATGTATCAGGTCATTTTAAACATAATAACATGAACCAGTGGTTCTCGTATTTCAATGTTATGCAAATACGCTACACGGCTGATTATATTTTACAAACATATTTATACTTTGAGGAGATGAGGTATACCTCTCATACCCCAACCGACCATTTCTAGAATTGCAATCAGTACCATAAATAGGTCAATGGAAGAGCCGGATTCCCATGACCTCCCACATCTCGGTCAGTACGGGACAACTAGAAGGACTGTGTTAACTACTCAAATAGCTTTCCAGGTTATACTGGAACTTCGCTATAGAGTTATAGCGTCAACTGCACTCTCATCGGCAATCGAGAGATTTAATGTTTATCTCCATCGACCCGACATTAAATAACAGTGGGAGATTAATGATACATCCATCCCAACCATCGGGAGATTTATGTTACATCTATCCCAACACATGAAGGATTGAAAGGTTTAATGTTTACCCTCCCTCAATCTCTTCACAAAGATGTAAGGATATTTTCGCCCATTTGCCCCCACATATTCAGAATATGTGAACTCTAGGAATTCTTATAGGAAAACCTATTTCACCATCACCAACTTATGACGATGATGGATCTATGGTCAGACCACTACATAAATATATTTTACTTGATTAATTAAGTATATTTTTATATTCTTTTAGCATCAGATAAGTTCTCAAACAAAACTTATTATAACAATGCTATAAAGAAACATGTACTATTTTCATCAACTACTTAACAGTCTTTGAAAGACATTGGGAACTCAGTCCCTTTTTTCAAAACTGGGAATTCTCATACCTTCACAATTTCATCACCATAATCATGTGGCCCTGGGTAACTAAACCCTTGATTCATCATTAAGCATTGTTACCACTTTTCCAGGTAACCATCACCTTCAGGTCAACTGACTAAGGCAAACATGACACTTGCTATTACAAGCAGCACACATGGTACTTGAGGCCCATTAACTCTCTTGTTACCTCTTACCAGGCAACAAGGTATATTATGGCACACAAGGCCCAAACACAATAGTGAATTAAACTTCATAGCTCATACCTGGCCATGATCATCATTTCAACATTCCTACATGGTTAACACAGATGATAACAATGATATCAATTGCATATCAGAACCATGTTCAACAAATATGAATTCACTATTCATGGGTAATGCCACTATTCCCTTACCAGGGTTAGGGTTTCCCATTGCATGTCAAATGAGGATAATCATCTCATTACTACATCATAGTTATGGTTTATCATCATATTGCCTAAGATTAGGGTTCATTAAGCATTACATAACATTACCCTGGATTTGAGCTTCACAGAACATCAAAACACAGGGTTTCTCGTGAAACCATCCTTAGTCAGGGTTTCACATAAATTTCACCCTAGATAAGGATTTACATTTAATAATCCACAATTAGGGTTTAATATTCATCCCAATTAGGTTTTCATGTTAATTACCCATAATTAGGGTTTACTATTCATCCCAATTAGGGTTTCATGTTCCATTACCCATAATTAGGGTTTACTATTCATCCCAATTAGGGTTTCATGTTCCATTACCCATAATTAGGGTTTATCACTCTTCCTAATTAGGATTTTGGATCACATTACCCTTAATTAGGTCTATACACATAATCATCCTGAATTAGGGTTACATCCATACCTTGGATTAGGGTTTCAATTATAATTGCCCTGAATTAGGGTTAAGGTTCAACAACCTTGTCAATTAGGGTTTATGTTCATGATTAGGGTTTCATGATCTGTTTACCTAAGGATCATACCCTGAATCAGTACATGAATCATACTCATGTATCAACTCCATGCTATCATTCCTCTCAACTTGATTAGGTCATATCAACCCTTTAGCCAAGTTCATACATCTATGATTGACATAGTGTACCAAGTCATTGCTCTTATAAGAAATTAGGGTTCATCCCTTAATTGACACTAATCACTTAGGTATTATTAGGTTTTTAACCATTGTACCTTCATTGATTATCATTACTAACCATCATTGGATTATTGGAACTATCATTACCTTCAATATCCAAGTGATTGAACCACATTGAACTCCATTTAGTTTTGAAGGTCTCACCACCAAACGGTTTTGAAACCGTTTGCCACAAAACGGTTTTGAAATCATTTGTCCCCAAATGGTTTCAAGACCTTTTGGTCTCAAACGGTCTCTAGACCGTTTGGGCCAAATCAGTCCCAAACCGCAAGGGCTCACTAGGTCATTCATCAATCCAATCGATTTCCAATTGCATCATTGAATTGGCTATTGGTTATTCAATTGAAGGAGTCATCAATAAATAATATTAAATCATCATCCATGGGTCAAGGATTAACCACTAACTGACCAAACGGTTTTGAAACCGTTTGGTCCCAAATGGTTTCAAGACCGTTTGGGCTCAAACGTTCTCAAGACCGTTTGACCCAAGATGTCTTGAAATCATTAGGACCAATCAAGGATTCTTCAATCAACTTGATTAGGGTTTCTACTTGATGGATTGTGCAAACATTGAATCACTCAATTTCATCCATTGGATCATCATCCAACATGTAATTAAGTTCAGACCTCAAATGGTCAACTAAACCAAATGGTCAACCCCTTCATTCGGTTTTGAGTCCAAAGCACCAAACGGTTTGATGAAACCATTTGGACCAAAGGTCCAAGACCGTTTGCTCATGTTCTTGGTTGAGGCGTGTGCTTATGAACAGGTTATTATCTTCAACCTTTAGACTCACGAAATCTACTGCCATTTCCATGGCAACTCCATCAATCAAGAAAATCTATTGCAATAATAACAATTAAATCAATTGTATGGAGAGATCGAATTCAATGACAAAGATTAAGGGTTTTAGTTATATAACTCACCTTAAAATCTGATCCCAAGCTCCAAGCTTCATGGATCCAATGGTGGTTAAAGCTCTAGCAACCTCCCAAGGTCGTTTCTCAAGCTTTTGGAGTGAAAGGATCGGCTAGGGTTGAAAATGGAGTGAAGAAATGAAGGAATCATACATTGTTTTATGATTTTCACCATGAAATCAAGAAGAACGAAGGTCAAAGACTTACCAACAGGTTGGAGGCGTCCTTCCTTCTGTTCTTAGCTCTCTTGGTCGATTTTTCAAGCAAGGGGAAGAAAGGAATTCGAAAACGATCCTTAGGTGGGTTGGAAAAGGCTCTTTTATAAGAAAATTGATGAAAGAGAAAATGTTTTATAAAAATCAATTAATTCCAAAAATGTTGCCACCACTTCCTCCTTGGTTTTCTTGCATGCAAAGGCAAATAAATCCCACCGAGCTCCATTCCATTATCCATGGATTAAGGGAAAAGAAATTAAGCACCTTAAACCCTTATAATATTAATATATATTTTTGAGTGGAAATTCTTTTCCTTATAATAAGGTGAGTGGAATTTCACCTCCTTAGGATATTTTCGGTCCTTTAAAGCTCAAGGACGTCCACACACATATGAATTCCACCATTTAAATTTTGGTTGAAGGCCCTTCAATTATTTTATTTATGTATTTATTTATTTGCATTAATGTTTCCATTTATGCTTACATCTTGATTATTTTAATATCAAGATTCTCTCTCCTTCAACTTAAATCAAATGAGGCGCCCCTCTCATTTTCTTTGCTCCACATGATACCAAGAAACATTAGGGACCTTATTGAAGTGGTAATTTACATATTACACCCTAGGTTTTGGGTAAATTGCACATTACACCAAAACTAGGTTTTCATGCACAAACATTGCATTATGAGCTCTTTCTTGGAATTCAGGCTATCACAAGCCATACCTCTGCATCGTCTTCAATCTCATGATGCTTTAACACATGAGGAACATATTATCATTCACAATTTGCAAATAGACCCCTCAACTTGGGTAATTTGCACTTTAGTCCAAAATAGGAAAAATATTGATTTCAACAATATTCAAAACGGACTAAAATTGTAATATAAGTTCCTCTTGAGCCTTAATTACTTTTCAAAAAGTAAGAGCATGCATATAATCACTTTTATTAAGCAAAACACCTAGGGTTAATTCATAACCCAGGTCAGGGATGTTACAGTACACCCCTTTTTGGAACCCTTCTTACTTGCAAACCCGATAGGTGTACTCCAAAGGGTTGTACTCAATCTGATGAACCTTACCCAAGTAGATCTTGCAACTATATCTTCAACATATGCATCTTTGTCGATGTTACATTTATGCAGAGCATAAACCCGTAGCATGTGATATACATACCATAGGTTGAGCATCTATCTTTTTCTTCATACATTCCTTGAATTTACAGCTTCAAGAACTTTTCTTATTGTATTCACACTTACATTTAAAATTCGTGGAGCTATATCTTTCTCTTATAATAACCAAACATTCAAGTTTTAGTAAGTTATGGTGCAGTTCTTATTTCTTTTATAGTATGATGAATGTATTAGCATCATGATTCCCGATTTGTTATGCCCTTTAGAATGTTTCAAAATGATCACTTGATCAGGGTAATCAAAGAGAAATCAAGCTAAGAGTTCCATACTTACCTTTTCTTCAAAATTTGAAGACCTGGCCAGGGCACTCAAGTACTGAGATTAGGCAGTATGCACCATATTTTATATCATGTTCTTATCTTAGACACCATCCTACTCCTAGTCCTAGTATCCTTGTAGAATCAACAAACCTAGAGCTATGATACCAACCAAATTTGACACCCTTTGCCACACAAAGTGAGATTACTCAAAACTTAAACCACAATCAACCATTAACAACAAATTTACCGAAAATCATAGAAAATTAAAACTGATTTGCAACAAGCACCATGAGATGAGATTTATTACATGAGAATCAACACTTGCATTTCATAACATATATTTAGAGTGCTACATCATTGCTTTCCAATAATCTAGTTACATAAGATAACAATTCCACATCTATGTACATACCACCAAAGGCACACAAGAAGAAAACCACATGTTGATCATCATATCATGAAAACAATTAGAGAACACCCCAAGGACCTGAGTATACAGGGACGACATGTAGGACTCTATTACTTGACACTATCCATTTACCATGATCCACCAGGTGTAGTTTCTCTTCATATATATATATATATATATATATATATATATATATATATATATATATATATATATATATATATATATATATATATATCTTCAGCTATCCGATCTTTATCTTGGCATGCACATCCACCAAAAAGAATTTTAACCAACGAGGTGAGACAAAAGTCCCAATGAGAGATATAACTCCCCGCCAACTATATTATTATCACAAACAACTAAGTGGATATATTAACATACTGACCAAATTGAACAAAATTAACTAAACGACGTATATCTCATGGATGAAGTCAATAAAGCAGTAATATGCACTTGCCAATGAATAGTAGAACAACTAATAATTTAGAAAGGAATATGAAGAACATGTATAACTATTATAAACTAAATATTATACAAGCAAAGCAAGGTTTCACCCAATTTTTTTGTGTTTGATCCTATACATGCACACTACACAGATGATTACATATTTATTATGCCCTGAGGATATGAGTCATACCACCCAAATCCAACTAACCACTGCTAAGTCAAAATCTGTGCCATACAAGGTCAATGGAAGAGTCGGAATCTACGATATTCCCACACCTCTCGATCAGCATGAGAGTAACATCGCAGAGACATGTCAGTCAGTTGTATAAGTGACATACAATCACGTCAAAGGGGTTGGCTCACACATGGCCACCCATATAACATATAGCCCACTTTGGTACAGGTAATAATGCTAGGAGAATAGGCTCACACATGGTCATTCTTAAATGAAGGACTAGCTCACACTTGTCCATCCATATCACAATGAGATTGACTCATGCATGGTCATCTCACATAATATGTAATTAAGGATTGCAAGGGGATATTATATCACATATCACTTATATGACACATCTTGAGGCATGATCTGAGGCTCACATATGGCCAAATTCACCCTCAATTGCTTGATATTAGGGTCCCAAGCTGTCTCCACATACTCAACATTATGTTCTCTAAATTAAACTCATTACACCATCGAGCAAGTGTTGACACTAAATGGATATATGGAACAGGGCAAGCTACATGATTAGATTCCACTTGATTATTAGACTAATTAAAAGGTCTTTTAGCATCAGTCAAGTTACAACGTATAAAATCATAAAAAAATCCACAAGGATAAGGGCATAACACAGTTTCAAAAAATATAAACATATAGGATGTGAGATTATCACATTATCACCACATAATGTATGTATCATTACCATTCACAATACCATCACCACTGATACACAACCTCTCAGGGATAATACCAATGTTACATCACTATGGGATATCAATCCCTCATTCCAGTACCAGAGGATATCACTTCAACTAGGCACTAAGCCTTTTCCAGGTCCAAAGACCCATCACATCATACTTATGATTCATGGTTATCTGATCATGCCTTATTGGCATATGAGCATTACTTATGTCAATCATCACTTATTCCACATCACATGTACTTACCATAGAAGTCATTAGTTATTACATTCAGAGAGGGAAAATATGTCAAAACACATTAAATGCCTTTCAAATAAAGAAAGCAATGCATAATAAGTTCTCTGCTTTAGGATTAGGCTTCATGCTTATCCCCCATAGGGTTCTCAAACATCATTCTTTCTCAAATATCTGACATTCACTACCTCCCATAGGTTAGAGTGTATAAGTCTAAGAACTAGACAGTGTAACTAAGCATGCATATTCACAAATCCATCCTTTCCCTATTCCCTTAATGAGACTTATAGTCAATGCTTGATATTACTTAACCATATTCATAATACTCATTAATTATAACACCCCATTAACTCACAAGCTCAAAGTTATGTAATTAAGAGAGAGAGAGTGAGTACAATGTCATGCTTTCTATTCACACACATTCAATAATATGACATGCCCTTAGAAGCAAGGTCAATTCTCTTCACATATAGCCGATTAGGGTTTTACCTCATAGTTACATCACCAAACCCTAATCACACCAATTACCACTCCCTTGAAACTGATTAGGTTTGAGAAACATTAGTTAAGTATGAATAGATTATTGTGTCATCAACACTAGGTATCATCATTTCATAGATGTATATATGTATTACAATCCTGCATTATGTAAACATGTTGATCATACATCATCCATAATATTTCATCATTTTGTGACCCATTCGTTATTACTCTTTACAAATCATTAACCACATGTCATACTAAGGGAAGTCAAACCTTAGATGACATAACTAGAGGGTTTCACTTCAAACTATCCACAAGGCACTTATTAGATCATTAGACTGGTTTATATGATTTCTACACAAATGTTGTCAGCTTTTATTCCAAAAAGGCTTATAGTCACTGTCATATATATTCACATAGTTGTATCATTAACCTCACTTCACAAGTAAAGATTTGAAATGGAAACATAGTAGATAGTCGTCATGGATTATAATCTCTCATTAAGATGAGCACATGGGTCAAATTCTTCCATGTATAAGTTTATCATATAGATACTCAACCATTAGACCCTACAACCATTACTTCCCACATTGTTGGAGAGTTTTAGGGCTAAGCTCTTTAGTTAAGGATGGACCACTCATAGTAACATCATCCTATGGTGCACTAGGTTTAGGAAAAGCAATTAAGATTGATAATACATTACCTAAAGCAACACTCTTCTATGCTAGGCATTGCTCATATGTGTACATTATTGGATATCCGAGCATACCCTACAACCCTCATCATGTGATATCAATTTCACCTCACCCACATGTGTCAGATTGACCACATATTGGTGTGTTGGCAAGGTCATCCAAGTGTATTGGTTTAGATTACCTTGTGGTGTATCGGTTTAGACCTTGTCCAAGCATGTCAGTTTAGCTATACAAGAGGCGTATCGGTTTAACACCAAGGGTTTCGGGTGAACCACACAAGAGGTGTATCGGTTTATCACTTCTTGAAAGTGTGATAGGAAACTCTACTTGAAAGGATGTCGGGTTAGACACATATGACGCATATTGTTTTATCACTTCTTGAAAGTGTGGCGGGAAACTCTACTTGAAAGGATGTTTGGTTAGCCACATTTGTGGTGTATCAGTTTATTACTCATGGTGTGTATCGATTTAGCCCTTCTTGAAAGTGTGACAGGCTATTAGGGTTAGCGTTTCAGTAAGGCATCACAGTTCACTTCATCAAGGTGTATCGGGCAACACTACATGAAGGTATGTGTAACACCCCAATCTTATTATGCAAAATTTCCAAATTATTTTATTCTCTACATGCTCTTTTCTAATTAGATAATTATTGAGGACTTAAATGCAATTTTCCCATGTTAGTTTTGCAAAATCATTTTTATTATGTCCAATTGCTCCCTTATCCTTGTTTTATTTAAAGAAAATGTTTTCAAGTATATTTATGCCCTTTTGTTTAAGAAAATGAAAATAAATGCTTTTATGTCAAATTTCCTCTCTCATATGGTAATTAGTGATTTACTTTTTAATTGTTTGCTTAATGGCATCTATATTTTTAATTGAAAATAAATAATTTTGAGTGCACGTTTTCATGTTTTGCAACTCTTATTTGAGAAATTAATGACTTTATATACATTAATTATAGCCATTTGAGTACACATGATGATTTTGCTATATTATGAACCTAAATGTGCACAAAAACAAAATATGAACCCACACGAATATTCTAGACATCCTAATGTACCTATGGTTCAAATTTGAACCCATTATGACCATGTTTGACCTCTCAAATAATTTGAAAGAGGTTTGTATATGGTTTTTCTAGAGAATTAATCGAGATTTAATTGATGTCATTGATTTCCCTAAGGTTTCCCTTCTTTTGACTGTCACACGTTACCATGGTTGGTGCGCATGATAGTAACCATTGGATCAGTATCCAACGGTACTCGACTCCTCTTCTACCTCTGCATAGCCCGCAGTCAGAGCCGTTTTATAGGCTATTGATTTTCCCCCACCTCGTTTCCACTCCACGGTCCATCACTGCTCTTGATTCTTTCACCAATGAAACGGTGAGATCAATCCGATCTGAATGAACCCTAACTCGTGTGCTCTCATGCCCTATATAAGAAACGCCCATTTTGGGGCTTGGACAACCTCTCTGCCTTCGAGCACATCTGCCACCTCCGTGCATCTCCCATCCACCTAATCGTTCCAAAAGCACCGTGAAGCCTTGGGCTTTCCTCCTCCTCACTGAATTTGTCCCATGACCCCCGACTCCACCTGTCCTACTCGCTATGGATTTTCGATGAGCTCGACCTCACCTCCACTTTGCTTATGTCATTGCAAGCAATTGGCTTTCTCTTAAGCTTCCCTGAATCTCAGTGGTTGTCCTACAACCATTAGTTTCTTCTCAGTGTTTCCCAATCATTGTACCCTATAGATCGGCTCAGAGGAGCTTGTCGGCGCTAGTCGCCGTTGCAACCTAGTGCCCCTACAACCTCGGAAGTTCCTCTGATCTCTTCTCCTTTCCTCGACGATCATTTTCCAATCACGGCATATGTGTTTTGGCCTGATTGCCTTTAGTTACGGGTTCACACATATTTCCTCTATTTCGCTGGTTTTCTGGCATGCCTGAGGGCTCAGGGCTCCTTGCCCTTTCTTCTTTGATCTGTGGGATTCAAGAAACGAGATCCACTTTACCCTCACCAATCTTTAGCTCTCGTTTTCATGCCCTCATCGTGGTGCTTTCTTGGCGCCAGTTCGTGGCTTTTACTGTGCCGCCATGGCCTAGGAGCTTCTCGAGCTCCAGTCTATGCCTGAACAAGTGGCTGGGCTCGGTGCATCCGCCATGAGTTGGTGAACTCGCCCGATGCCTTGGTAACTCTAGAGATCCTCTACCGATGACTCTGGATTGGAAACTAAATGCTCATGCGAACTGCTAGATCCATGGCTCACGAAGAGCAGGCAGGGAACAAACCAGGCCAGTCAATGACCTTGGTGCCCCTGTCGATTTAATTCGACGCTTTAAACCATGAAGGGTACTTTAGGGTTTTTACCTACCCTCCCGTCTCTGATTGTGAGTCCTCAGTGGACAAGCTCGATTGGTCCGGCTCAGAGTATTTATCTACGTGGCTTTTCCCTGAATTTCCAGTGGCTGATTCTTCAAAAATTCATAGTAAATCGCCTGTTTATCGGAAAATTATGAAAAAATATGTTTTGGAAAGGATTTTTGATGAGGAACTCGATTTTATGATTTTAATCGACGGATTTTTCTGTTTTCACATCTCAATTTATATATGAACGAATTAGGGTTTAATGATGTGTAATGAAGGATATATATGCTAATTTCAGGTGATTAAAAGAATCCAATCAGTCAAACCAGGTTTGACTTAGGTGGTTTAGCTCAAGGTAAGCGGGCCATGCCCTTGGCATAGTAAACTTGATTTATTGAATGATTATGATATGTTTATGCACTTTATGTGAAAGTCATGATAAATGCATGTTTCCCTTCAAGTATATGATTATTGAATGATTGTTTTCCATAATCTAAGTCTAAGTATAGAAACCACATTTATGATATGAATTATGGTTAACGAACATGAAACCAAGATTAAGAGGGAAGAAATTCCCATCCATGCTTAAGAGGGAGAAATCCCATTATGTTTCATGGGGAGAAATCCCAATTATGTTCAAGAGGGAGAAATCCCAATTAAGATCAAGTTTAGGTTATTAAGAAGATAAGTACAGTCTAAGAAAGATCATGGTTAAGGGAATTTGATGGAGATTTATATGCACCTTGTTATGGGCTTTCCGAGCATTATGGGCTCCTTCTGGGGCATTAAGAGAGGAGCATATACATCTTGTCAAATTCTTTATGTAAAAGACGCCAAGAAATGATTAATGTTAATGCATGTTCATGTTTATGTTAAATCAATTTATATGTTATTTTTATGCTTTATAACATGCCAATGTTGCTTACTCACCATGTTTATTTTCCTTTGCATGGTTGGGGATGAGATGTCCGCAGGAGTTGGAGCTAAAGAGTAGGAATCATCTTGAGTATGCTAAGGACCCAAAGACCTAAGGAGTTGTTTCCTGGTGGGACGTCCATCTATGGATATCCTATCTTGTTCATGATTATCTAGATTATGTTTAGTGTACCTTTTGAAGCATGATGTAGCTTTCTTTCCAAGAACTCATGTATGAATCTATGTTTCTATGAATACCAAGTGTTGTTTATTTCTTGATATGAGATCATGCATGTGACAATCCTTCCCTGATATGCCAAGTACCCCACATTATGGATAATGCTGGGGATTAGGCTGTGCTTCCGTTGGTTACGTAAGAAACCCTAGGGAGGGGTGTTACATTAATGGTATCAGAGCAAGGAATAGATGGCCACTAAGGAAACAATAAGGATTCATGCAAGTCACCCTAGGATGAAGAAATAGAAGTAGAGAACATGATTATGTATTCCAGTATGTCTAGAGAACCCTAAAGGTGACTAGAGCCCTCACCTCATTAGAGAAGTACATGTTAGCTGAAACCAAACCCTAGATGATGGCATGTTTCTCCTTGTCTCAATGGTAAGGGCCACCCAAATTGAGATTTGAGGAAAATGTCATTTAATGTGACTTTTTATGTGTCTTACCTTCTTGATTGTGTGTGTGGTATGGGACACATGTGCAAATAAGTTGGTGAGATGTAGCACGAAAAGATCCAACATTTCTAAATATGTGCTTGATCACCACATATAAAGAAATGAAGGATATATGACCTAAGGTTAGACAACTATGAAGATGTAGTCATGGTAAGTGAGAGATAGATTCCCTAAGTGTAATGAGTTAGGTGTAATGTTAAGGAGTAAGTGTGAGACTTAGGAAGGGTAGCTAAGTAATCTATGTTGAATCATAATGCTTTGTTTACGTATGCTTCTTTTATAATAAAATGTGTATGGAAAACTTTGCAAGTTATGTGAAAACCTTAAGGTGGGTGGAAACTCTAGGAAATTTCGAGGATGAAATTTATTTAAGGTGGGTAGTATTGTAACACCCCAATCTTATTATGCAAAATTTCCAAATTATTTTATTCTCTGCATGCTCTTTTCTAATTAGATAATTGTTGAGGACTTAAATGCAATTTTCCCATGTTAGTTTTGTAAAATAATTTATATTATGTCCAATTGCTCCCTTATCCTTGTTTTATTTAACGAACATGTTTTCAAGTATATCTATGCCCTTTTGTTTAAGAAAATGCAAATAAATGCTTTTATGTCAAATTTCCTCTCTCATATGGTAATTAGTTATTTACTTTTTTAATTGTTTGCTTAATGGCCTCCATATTTTTAATTGAAAATAAATAATGTTGATTACACATTTTCATGTTTTGCAACTCTTATTTGAGAAATTAATGACTTTATATACATTAATTATAGCCATTTGAGTACACATGATGATTTTGCTATATTATGAACCTAAATGTGCACAAAAACGAAATCTGACCCCACTCGAATATTCTAGACATCCTAATTTACCTATGGTTCAAATTTGAACCCATTATGACCATGTTTGACCTCTCAAATAATTTGAAAGAGGTTTGTATATGGTTTTTCAAGAGAATTAATTGAGATTTAATTGATGTCATTTATTTCCCTAAGGTTCCCCTTCTTTTGACTGTCACACGTTACCATGGTTGGCACACATGATAGTAACCGTTGGATTAGTATCCAACGGTGCTCGACTCCTCTTCTACCTCCACATAGCCCGCGGTCAGAGCCATTTCACAGGCTATTGATTTCCCCCCACCTCATTTCCACTCCACGGTCCATCACTGCTCTCGATTCTTTCACCAATGAAACGGTGAGATCAATCCGATCTGAATGAACCCTAACTCGTGCGCTCTCGTGCCCTATAGAAGAAATGCCCATTTTGGGGCTTGGAAAACCTCTTCACCTTCGAGAACAGCTGCCACCTCCGTGCATCTCCCATCCACCTAATCGTTCCAAAAGCACCGCGAAGCCTTGGCCTTTCCTCCTCCTCACTGAATTTGTCCCATGAGCCTGAACTCCACCGGTCCTACTCGTTATGGCTTTCCGATGAGCTTGACCTCACCTCCACTTTGCTTATGTCCTTGCAAGCAATTGGCTTTCTCTTAAGCTTCCCTGAATCTCAGTGGTTGTCCTACAACCTTTAGTTTCTTCTGAGTGTTTCCCAATCATTGTACCCTATAGATCGGCTCAGAGGAGCTTGCCGGCGCTAGTCGTCGTTGCAACCCAGTGCCCCTCCAACCTCAGAAGTGCCTCTGATCTCTTCTCCTATCCTCAACGATCATTTTCCAATCACCGTATATGTGTTTCGGCCTGATTGCCTTTAGTTATGGGTTCATGAATGTTTCCTCTGTTTCGCTGGTTTTCTGGCATGCCTGAGGGCTCAGGGCTCCTCGCCCTTTCTTGTTTGATCTGTGGGATTTAGGAAATGAGATCCACTTTACCCTCACCGATCTTTAGCTCTCATTTTCATGCCCTCATCGTGGTGCTTTCTTGGCGCCAGTTCGTGGCTTTTACTGTGCCGCCATGGCCTAGGAGCTTCTCGAGCTCCAGTCCATGCTTGAATAAGTGGCTCAGCTCGGTGCATCCACCATGAGTTGGTGAACTCACCCGAGGCCTTGGTAAGTGTAGAGATCCTCTACCGACGACTCTGGATCGGAAACTAAATGCTCATGCAAACTGCTCGATCCATGGCTCACGAAGAGCAGGCAGGGAACAAACCAGGCCAGTCAATGACCTTGGTGCCCCTGTCGGTTTAATTCGATGCTTTAAACCGTGAAGGGTACTTTAGGTTTTTACCTACCCTCCTGTCTCTAATCGTGATTCCTCAGTGGACAAGCTCGATTGGTCCGGCTCAGAGTATTTATCTACGTGGCTTTTCCCTGAATTTCCATTGGATGATTCTTCAAAAATTCATAGTAAATCGCCTGTTTATCGGAAAATTATGCAAAAATATGTTTTGGAAAGGATTTTTGATGAGGAACTCGATTTTATGATTTTAATCGACGGATTTTTCTGTTTTCACATATCAATTTATATATGAACGAATTAGGGTTTAATGATGTGTAATGAAGGATATGTATGCTAATTTCAGGTGATTAAAAGAATCCAATCAGTCAAACCAGGTTTGACTTAGGTGGTTTAGCTCAAGGTAAGTGGGCCATGCCCTTGGCATAGTAAACTTGATTTATTGAATGATTATGATATGTTTATGCACTTTATGTTAAAGTCATGATAAATGCATGTTTTCCTACAAGTATATGATTATTGAATGATTGTTTGCTATAATCTAAGTCTAAGTATAGAAACCACATTTATGATATGAATTATGGTTAAGGAACATGAAACCAAGATTAAGAGGGAAGAAATTCCCATCCATGCTTAAGAGGGAGAAATCCCATTATGTTTCATGGGGAGAAATCCCAATTATGTTCAAGAGGGAGAAATCCCAATTAAGATCAAGTTTAGGTTATTAAGAATATAAGTATAGTCGAAGAAAGATCATGGTTAAGGGAATTTGATTTAGATTTATATTCACCTTGTTATGGGCTTTCCGAGCATTATGGGCTTTCCGAGCAATCATGGGCTTTCCGAGCATTATGGGCTCCTTATGGGGCATTGAGAGAGGATCATATACTTCTTGTCAAATTCTTTATGTAAAAGATGCCAAGAAATGATTAATGTTAATGCATGTTCATGTTTATGTTAAATCAATTTATATGTTATTTTTATGCTTGATAACATGCCAATGCCGCTTACTCACCATGTTTGTTTTCCTTTGCGTGGCTGGGGACGAGATGTCTGCAAGAGTTGGAGCTAAAGAGTAGGAATCATCTTGAGTATGCTAAGGACCCAAAGACCTAAGAAGTTGTTGCCTGGTGGGACGTCCATCTATGGAGATCCTATCTTGTTCATGATTATCTAGTTTATGTTTAGCGTACCTTTTGAAGCATGATGTAGCTTTCTTTCCAAGAACTCATGTATGAATCTATGTTTCCATGAATGCCAAGTGTTGTTTATTTCTTGATATGAGATCATGCATGTGACAATCCCTCACTGATATCCCAAGTACCCCACATTATGGATAATGCTGGGGATTAGGCTGTGCTTCCGCTAGTTACGTAAGAAACCTTAGGGAGGGGTGTTACAGTATGTTGGCCTCTTACTCAACCAAGGCATCACAGTTTGGCATTTAAAGCATACTAGCTCACAAGGTACCCTCATGGGCATGACGGGAAAACACCCTCAAAGCATATAGGTTAGCAACATATCAGTCTGCGCACCTATAGGGCATGCACTTATCTCCTCATCAAGGCATGTCGGTTTAGCCAACATATCAGTTTAGGCATCTCTAGGTCATGATGACTTGTCACATGGTGTGTTGGTCTATGCACTACAAGTCATGACGACCAACCACAATGTAGTGCATGTATCGACTTTGTCATCTTCAACCTTAGGAAACTCGGCCAATATTCCACCTACTATCATGGCAAGACGGTGCAAGGTATGGATAGCAAACAAAATGAGGTTCCTTCATTAAAACAATCCTTAAATTCATTAATAACTACTACCATATATGAGATAAACGATCTAGAGATGAAGAACAACATAAGCACTTGAAAAAGTGAAATAACAAAGAAGGCTAAGAGCTACATAACCCACCTCGAGAAGGTATCCATCAAGAGTTCCAGCTCCATGATCAAAGCTCCAAAGCACTCATTCTCAAGGTGGAAGATAGCCCACCAAGAGTCCCAACTCGATCTCAACATCACCAAGATGGAAGTTGAACAAGGAATCACCATAAGAAAGGAACTCGGCTTCTCAAGCTCCATGGGGGCTTCCTCTAGTTCCTTAAGCTCCCAATCTCGTCCACCAAGAGAAGAGAAACAAGAATGGATGAAAGGGTTTACTTGTGTCAAGAAGGAGGGGTTTATATACTTGAGGGAAGAAAGAGAGATCAAAGGAGAGGTGTCATCACCTTAAGTTTCTAGGTGACACTTGTACACAAAAAGGGCCACATGCAACAACATGCAATACATGGTGATAAGATCTAGGCTATATCTCTCCCTCTTGGTCTCCTAGCAAGGTCATGTTCGATATGCCAAAACCCTACACACTCACAAACCGATAGGGCATAACCCTATACACTCACAAATCGATATGCCTCAACCCTACACACTCACAATCTGATAGGCCTCAACTCTACACACTCAAAAACCGATAGGGCATAACCCTACACACTCACAAACTGATACACAACCTCTCCAAGGCCCTCTAACCCGAGATAACACATCTAAGAGCAAAACACATGTCTCTCATGTGTTCTAAACATCACAAAGGATGCTACCACACGACCAAGATCAAGAAAGGTGCCCATATCTCTATATTTCCTCTAGATGATGTCAAATAAGAGAAGGAACACTCTAGTGATGGTAAATTGCATGTTAACCCTTCACTTCTAGTAAATTGCAATTTACACCAAAACTAGCACATAAAGCACAAGCATCAACCATACAAGATCAACTTGACACTGGAGCTCTCTACAAGGCACCACATATCATCATTCTCTCTCTTATGATGCTAAAGCACTAAGGGTACACTCATCATGTGAAATATTGCAAGATAACCCCTTATCTTTGGTAAATTGCACTTTGGTCCAAAACAAGCAATCATTGCTCAAACAACATTCAAACACAGCCAAACTTGAAACATAAACATGTCACTTGATAACTAAACACCTCAAAGGAATATATTAAAGTTATAAGAAACTTAATTAAGCAAAATAAACAGGGTTAGCCCAAAACCCAGGTCAGGGTCCTTATAGTTAGACCAGGAGAATAGCCTAATGTACTAAATTGTAAATCAAGTTGCATAAACCCCAGTATACACTTGTTCTTCCATCTTCTTACCTTGAATGCACTAAAAATAAACAAAAATCAACAAAATCATGTTAAACCCTGAAATCGGGGTGGCACACCCCCTTATTTCTCTATCTTCTTCTTCCATACCTCTCTATATAATAGGGGTGTACCAATAAAAGTAAGAGAAAAGATGTTATCATTCATAGTTAGAAAAGCTTAAATATCATTGAAGGCAAAACATACATATAAAAATTCAAGATGAAGTTGAATAGAGGAGATATTCACATAATCCTTCCACACCCTATTCTCTTCATTTTCCAACTAGGGATACAATGAATTTCTCATCGTTACATCCTTTTAACACTCTAGTATCTGATCATATGCACACTTATTATTCCATGGGATTTTTGTGAACTGTAATTTGACTCTCAAACAAGCTTGATGTTGGGGATGGTGGTGAGGAAGTGTTTTTTGAAAGCAAAACTAAACAAGGATATATATACATATATATACATATATACATATATATATATATATAGTCAAGATAGTGTACACTCGAGTGTACCAGACGCACCATACACCTCAGTCATTTTTAAAGATGCAATAACTTTTTGAAAAATCTAAACCGGTGATCTTTTCAAATATCTTAAGAACATACTATAAAATAATTTTTAGCTCATTTGGACACTTATAGGTCGTGCATCTAAAGGAGGCAAAAATCAAGCATTTCAAATTAGTTATGTTCATCGATTTTGTTGTCCTTAGATGAGTGACTTAAGCCAAATGAGCTCAAAATTTTCATGTGGGCTATTATTATTGTAACCATGAAGATCAATGGATTAGATTTTGGAAAAATGTGGTCTAGATAGGCAAACATCATTGGGGTGTATAGTGTGATCTGTACACTCGAGTGTATTCTAGCTTGATTCTCTTTCTTTGTCTCTCTCTCTCTCTCTATATATATATATATATATATATATTTATATATATATATATATATATATATATATATATATATATATTTGTGTGTGTGTGTGTGTGGTAGTGTGTGTGTGTGTTTGTGTTTGTGTGTGTGTGTGTTTGTATGTGTGTGTGTGTGTTTTGTGATATCAAGTAGTGGGAAAACTTGGCATATGATGTGGTAGGTAAAATAGCATGATGTGAAGTTTTGGAATCCCATGGGTTAAAAGTGTTAATTTGGTGATTGTTTTATATTTTGTTGTACTCAAGGACAACCAAAATATAAGTTTGGGGTTGGTTGATGAATGAAAATTCATAATTTCTTAACTATCTAGATTAGTTTTGCATGCAATTAAGTCAAATTATCACTTATTTCAATTCATTTTACGTCGTTACTACCTCAAGATGTTTTACCTTATATTTTTTTTGTTGACAATCATTTGTATATTTTATTGAAGGACATGCACAAGATATTGAGTCTCTTGTCCATCTAATCCCTACATCTAATAGTAAGACCATCGTGGCCCATTCAGTTAATCCCTCTAAGGATTTTTGACTCCATCAAGAATTCAACTTTGTCGTGACTCCTAAAATCTTCATGTCAGCAAGTGTATGCAACACCATGAATTCAAAAAGACACTCCACTAGAGCATAAGTCCCTCCTCCATGCAACCTCCTCGACATCCTCTAATCTAATATGTTGAGTCTCGCCACTACATTATGTGTATAGACACCTTCAATGTCATTCAACAACCAACTGCTAAGGCTCAACTATTGGTATCTATAGCTAAAACCTTCATACACCTCGCCAAGCCATGGGTACCTATCATTGGATCATTTGATGCTAGAACCTCACATGTACAGACCTAAAAACAATCAACCACCAACTCTTACCTTTTATTTAGCTATCAAAACACAATGATATCAAGTCTTTCCCTCCCCATGGATCTTATGTTTCATTAAGGCATACTAGTTGATGATCAATCAGACCCCTCCTATTGACCTAACTCTATAGAGACATGTCCTTCCTAGCCATTGACAACTACGATCTACATGTAACATCTATAGGACAAGCACCCTCGATGTGTCGTGTCATGTTCAGCCTTACATAAAAGTTAAGTCTTCCCAAGTCATAAACCCTACTTTAGCGTCTAGGGGCTATAAATAGAAGACCCCTTACCTCCATGAAAAGGGGAGTTGGATACACATGGACGAATGAATACTACACCCTAGTTCAAAACTCCAAAAAGGATTTCTATTGATAACCTTCACCCAAGGCTCAATAACCTAACTTTAAGATAGGAAGTACTCGACACCTTGCACCATACATTGTTGGTTTTTATCATCCTTCAACATTTTTTATTCTCTATCACTAATGGTAGTCCTATCCATCATCCACCATTTTAGTTCTGCACCTACTTCTCTTCACAAGACTAGACAATCCAATAAAGAAGAACAAGGAGATATCATATTTTCATAGACAATAGATGCACTATCTCCTTCCTATTCATGACAATGACTTCATCTTCTTTTTCCATTGTTTGTATTGATCTCTTCATGAGGAGAGATTACTCCATTCATTTGGGTGTGGGGATTAGCCTCTCCACTCGTACTTCATGATCTTGTATCATTGTTTACTACTCGTATGAACTATTATGATTTCAGTTATATCATTTATTTCTTATTACATGGACTGATCACTTGTTTTGCATGTCAAAAATAATTGTAGACCAGGAAACTTTAGATCCTAAAATTAAAATACTAATTAATTCTAGTTGACCCATTCATGAGAACTTTTAGTGGGTGGTCTCTAGAGCGATGGATACATGATCTGTAGGTAACAGAAAGGTGAGGCTACAATGATATTCATCCTTGTAATTTTCTCGAATCGTGAGTATTAGACATTTTCTTGGCCTCAATCTTTTATCTCTATGAGCAATAATGGGATGTGAGAGAGTGAATGTGGCTAGTAGTGGTGAAAATTGACTCCACCCCATTTCTATTTATTATTTTTGTTCCTAGTTAAATTTTTATATTGAAATCCGTTTAAATCAACCAACCAACATTTGAAATTTGATATTAGTATTGACTTGAATTGGAAAATTTTAAAAATATTTTTGACAATGTTGCCTCTTGGGATGAGATCCTTTACTACAATGAGATTTATCTTCTTGCAGGTGGCATTTGTCATACTAATCATTTTGGTCATATTTGAAAGTTCCATACCATGGTTATTTTGAGTGTACACAAATATACCCACCTCAGTTATATCATATGCATTAATGAATAGTTAATACTTTGAATTTATTATACAAGGTGTATGCTTTGATTTTCACTTTACAATGCCCCTTTGTTAACCCAAAAGAATTTCATCCAACTTTGTCTTGGTTGATTGTTTAGTTTAACATAACGACTGGAGTAATAAGTCTTACATCAAAAAGTATGGATGGTTCGATGTCATTTTGGACTATGTCAAGGCATATGGAGAGAAAATGTAGTGTTACAAGGAAGAATGTTTCTTAATTCAGGTGGGTTTTCCTATGTCCTTCACTGAATGTGAAAGTTCCTTCTACATTATCCACATCATATATATTGGAGGAAAATATGCTGAAAAATGTTGCAAAGCTTACTCTTAATTTGTTGTATATTGTAGAACTCAGAGTATCATATTGAAGGAGTACTTATCATTACATAGTTTCCATGTTTCTATGAGAAATAAGTGTCAATGGTGTTCCTTTTTCAATTGATTTGGTTTAGATGATTTTAAAGAGAGGAACTTGTGGAGTAGTGTGTGATCTGTAAAGAGACTTTGTTGAGGTGAATATATATGAAAACAAAATGATTTTGATTCATACTAGTGGATGTAGTGAGTGATTATATAACTTGTCTTTATCTCCATCATGAAATGTAATAAGGAACAAGTATGATACTTGTAGCTTATATGTAGTTTTTAAGGATACATGTTAATGTTTCCACGTTCATTATTGATGTTTAGTTCTCTATATTTGCTACATCTTTGTAAATTTATTTTAGCACACAACTATAAAGATAAACTAATAGTTATAAACCCACCTTGGGTGTCACACATCGACTTAGATATATATATTTTTGGATAGTGGGCAATTTCACCCACGTCCAAGGTAATCATGTTGGGTTTTAGGGGAGGCAGAGAAGGCAGCAGAAACAAACATTTTCTCCCCCAAACCCAGAACAAAGAAACGCGTCAACGTCTATATAATAGGAAAGGATGGTTTGTGGAATCATACCTTGTCCCAAGGCTTGCTCGGCAACAATACCTCACGCCTTGTGCGGTCTTTACCTCCGGTCTTGGACGGTGTCTGTGCAGCTCTTGGTCACACCGGGACTGACGACTCCTCTCACCGGGATTATCGGGGTTGACTATTGTCCTCCTGAGCGGCAAAAACCTCCCGCCTCTGAAGTAGTCCACACGGACCACCTGGAACTCCACACTCCTTGTCCCACAAGGAGTTGGAAGGAGTCGCACCCTCCTATTGACGTACTAGTCGCCAACACACTCTCCTGCTGCCAGTTGCAACTGCAGTTGTCTTTCCCTTACTGCACCTCCCTTTGCGGGTAGCACTTGCTCGGGCTCTCTCGGTTAACAAAACCAGAGAACGACAACTTTTCAGAGCAACTGGTTGCACTGAGTTGTTCTTTGAGAAGCCCCCAATACCCCTATATATAGGAGGGTCATGGGACAGGGTTCTCCATCCCGGGCAATGCGGGACTAAAAGCAGGAGTAGAAGGGTTCGAGATTTTCCACAAAAGCAACCAACTCGCAACCTGAACCGATCGTTTCACAACTGAAACGGTCAGTTGGGGACCTGAACCGGTCAGTTGACACTCAATCAATCGGTTGGGACACATGAGCCGGTCGGTTCACTTTCTGAACCGGTCAGTTCATGTCCTGGTCAGTTCCCGATTGACTTTCCAACTTTTGTTTCTAATTGGTATCAAATACCAATCCTTGTTCCAATCAAATTGGGTAAGTGAAACGCAAGGAAAATTCTCACCAATCTGACTTTCCCAACTTGCCCGGTTGCAACAGATGAATCGATCATTTCAACACTTGAAGTAATCATTCACCCTGTCCTTGAGTCAATCGACTCAACACTTGAGCTGACCGGTTCACCAAGCTCAGCCGATCGATTCATCACATGAGTCGATCGGTTGGGAGTGCAGATTGTGCAGAATCAGTCAATTGCGATTTCAATCAATCCGATACTCTAATCAATCTGTCCAACACCTTGAACACTATGATTTTGAGCTATCAATCAATTGAGTGTTTAATTGAACTACTAAACTCCTTTAGTAATCAATCTAAACATTGTTTGTGGACAAAACTCCTCTTCCAGGTTAAATCCTATGTGTGTGACCCTGCAGGTCCATTTCACGTTGGCAGTGAAAGTCCATAACACTAATGACTTCACAAGCAAAGAGCGGTACCTAGTCACACATCAGTGCTACCCAAGTGAAAGTAGAAAGTTGGAGAACAACTTTCAATCCTACAATCCGTGAATGGAGTTACAGTGAATGTATAATTCCTTTGTCGTTGATATCCCGAATGAACTCGAGGCATGGAACAATCATCCTGTCAACGTTCATTCACTTTCTTGATCTCAGAATAGATTGAACAAGATATGTATGACATCAATATCACATACTGATTCACACATGCGTGCGCACGCCTATCTCAATCCTACTCATCAAGTGGCCTTGGATATCAAACTCCCTCAGGAGGGACAAATCCCATATCTATCACTCACCCCTCAAAAGCCCCATGTGTCAAAGCCACCCAATCATCACCTTTATAACAACCCATGTTTTAGGACTGCATTTGATGATGTCAAAGTGTGCCCAACGACATGTGTTGAGTGTAGTGATTTCAGGTCAAAGAATCACACTCACCACCATCACTGTGAGTACTGACTGTGACTACCATGTCATGGTTCCATGTGTCAAACTCACGGTGGGTCTGTCCGATACACTTGTTCTCTAACAAGTACCTATGTGTTTGGTTTGATATCTCTATATCATGACTAATGAGATTCTGTCATCAACCAACAACACAATCTAGTCTTGTGTGTCATTATTGTCTATCTACATTCCACAATGACATCCGACTAGGGACATAACAAGAATGTACAAACTCTTAGCATCTGTATGATCTCATCGTTTAGGTCCTGAACCTGAAGGCATACATCATTGAGTACTGTCATTCTCTAGACATTCAATATGTTCTATCACTATCTCATATGACTAAACCAGAAAGAATTGGAAGCTTGCCTTTGATGTTTATCAAATCCATATTAATGTATCCCACCAATCATCTCATGATTGGCTCTCAGGGCATACATACCAACATACTCACACTTGCCCTGTGAGCCAATCACTCTTGAATCATATTCATAGTGATCTTCAAACATGTCCCACATGTTACTGTGCTCTAGTGCGAACATAGTGAGTTATGGCAACACCTTGCCAAAGTCAGTATAAATTGCATGTCTCTCATCTCTTCACTGTACGTCACACGTATGAGATGGAGGTGTCGTAATATGCGATCTACTATTTCTTTGCTAACCTTTAGCCACATTACATGATCAAGGATTCCATACTTGTCATCAATGAGTGGAATATAAGTTCATCTCATGAACTTCCAGATCCATATAGTATCCACTGTTGTTCTCTAACACACGGATACTTGGCATTTCCTTTTAAACGGCTTTATTAGAACACTTCCAATTATCAACAAACTTTCACTTTTATATATCATATATATATATATATTGCGATTAATTTTTTATCCTTTCAGAAGTTCACATCAATGTAACTCTTTACATCGAACTCTTCCTTATCTCCACAGAACTAGTACTTCCCAAGTACTTATCAAGTTCTCATGGTATTCCAGTAACCCTTACTGGAAGTAGACAGACATCCACTCGTCATGTCCCACACACGAGTTATCAGGATGAGCACATCATATTGCCATGTCATACATACAAGATGATAAATGCATTTTATTCTTGCCATGTCCATACATGCAAGATAATGGGATGATTACATACATGATAGATCCATATCTATTCTTAGTGTTCTCATTCTTCATAAGAATTGGACACTTTGCCTTGGGATACTAACTCCATGTAACATGGACAAGTTTTCTCCCACTGAATTTGTGTACACTGAACCCTTCAGTACAGATTGCCAATGTATGCTCTCTCTTTTCCAGGTCAAGAGGCTTTCAAGAACTATCTCTATAGATCTCTATTCTTATCACATAGGAAACATCTCTATCTTCCTTAAAGATAATTTCCACTTATGGATTTCCATTCTAGAACAATTTCATTTCACATAAATATGTGGAATGTGAATACGCTCCCACTAAATCATAGATCCCTTCTTTATCTTTGACATATCAGTCAAACCCTTTGACCATATCATCAAAGTAAGGATCCAATTATGAGTTGCTTGTACTCAATCAATCACATTGATTAGTCCATTGTAACTTATAGACTTCATTTGCATTAGTGGATTCATAAACCTTATAGGTTGTGTCACGTACACATCCTTGTTTTATTCCTCACAGGAATGCGGTTTTAGTATCCATATGCCAAATGCCTTAGTCATTAAGTTGCAATCAACAAGCATCATCCTTCTCAAAATGTTATCCATGTGTCTTAACACTTAAGACTTATTCACACTTATGGATTTTATTCCAATGGGTGCTACCATCAAGGTCATACCTTATGGTTCATATGGATGTCATTTAAGATGTAATGGTCATAAACCATAACTCAAAATTGGGTTCCTCATATTCATCTAGATAGTTGTCTCATCACATGAACAACTCATCACATAGATAATTGAGGTGTATCCGTCAAGGATATAAGAACTCACAACTCCTTGTGATTCTCAATGTCCTTTATTAGTGTGGGGTATTCTTTTATTAAGAAGAATTCAGTTATTTGATAATCATTCTCTAACTCCTTAGAGTATGATTTCATCTTGATTTAGGCATCACCATGCCTTAATCATGAGTTCCCTATGATACACTATCAGAATCACTCAAAAGGATCTCAAACATTTGGTCCAAGTATTTCATTCATTGATCTCATCAAGAATTAACACTTTACCAAATTTGCACTTCATCTATGATAATCTTGAACACTTCAAGATATTCATATTGGTATTTCTCTAAACACTATTTGAAGTATTAACATTTACTCCAATAGGTATGTAAATACATCACATGTATTATACCTAATAGGATAATCATTCTCCCACTACCATTAGTGAAGATTGATTAATCATGTACAAGAGATTCATGTCTCTTACTGGTTCTCTAACCAAAAGAGTCTAGATTTATCCATCATATGGAAACTAGAAATGAATTTCTCATGATTGATGCTAATTTGATTGTTTGAGTTATCTATAACTTTTAGGTATCATTTTATCTTATGCATACCATGTATCATGAGATAAATAAGGCATTGCCACAAAGATCATATCTTTAAGATTGAAACATAAAATTTATTAATTGCCATCATTGTCATACAATATGCAAAAATAAAGTGTTTCTATCTTTTGGCAATATATGAAATAGCAGTTCTTAACTCAATTTCGTGTCCTTTAGGCTGAAATAAACTGAAAGATACTCCTATCTATGGCAGTAACACTTGCTCCAATGATGGGTACTTCTTTCTTGGTCCTTTAATTAATTATCGCTCCCACTATTTTAGTTCAAATTGATAGCCCTCACCATCAATTCGGAAGATTGCAGCGTACAACCTTCTAGTGGGCAAGATCCTGAAATCCTCTAAGTCATGGACCAGCTAGGGCTGTCACCCACAACATAGATCTCTCAGGTAGGCAACTCTTGACAATTGCATCATATGCAACTCTTGATAAGATGTCATATGTAACTCCTTGCCATGATCATCTCCATGCCTCAAGGTGCTAGATCCTATCTAGGTCACCGTGTTAAGTCTGACCCAAAGCAAACACGATGAATGTGCACCCTGCTAGGGCAGACCCACACATTCATCCTTCACGCTTCCACGAGATAGACGGTGCACCACGGTAGGGTGTTCCCACACTTGGTCGATCAAGCTTTTCACGTGTGTCACATTTGGAAGGCATCTAAAACTTAATATTTAATGAGGGATTTGGTTTTTATATACATATACATATCCAATCACCACAATACGTAGTATGTATCAGATACATGCTATATCCCACCAAAACATGCAAAATGATAAAAGCGATGATTATGGCCATCCTAATGTGATTCCTCGAGCCAAGAGGAATCACGGTCATCTAGGTCTACATCACATGCAACATGTACAAGATGAAATCTGTGCTTTGCCTTCCGAGTAGATCAACTCATTCCGTGAATGACTTGCTCATTCTGGCCCAGTCGTCTGGGTGCCACCAGTCGATCGGTTGGCTCCTCCAACCGATTGGTTCACCTGGTCATTGTGCATCTCATCATGGCCGCCACACGCTCGTCTCACTCCTCGAACTGGGCATCAACTGATCGGTTCACTCCTTGAACTGATCATCTTGTACGTCAACTGATCGGTTCACGCCTTGAACCAATCATCTCAGCTGTCGTCTGGATGTCCTCCATTCTTTGACATAACAGGAAATAAAATTCTATCCTATTTTACATTGTAAAAAGAAAAATCTCGAGTTACATTTGAAGGGAGAAAAGGTAGGAAAGAAATCTCTAATTATTTCGAGTTACATCAGGAATAGGAGAAGGAAGATCAGTGCGCAGACCGAGATGTAAGCAACCCCATACAACCATACACAGATAGGGTTTATTGGCCATAACCACGCTATACATCCACCACAAAACTCGTTTAAGGGTGACGCATATCGAGTGCATTAATAATACATATCATATATGTAATTGGGATTTGTGGATTTAGGATTGGACATGCATAAAGCCAATTTTATTCGCATCGTATGCAATAAATAAAGGCGACAAACCAAAATTGATCATATCGATATTCCTAAAATATAGAGCAGTTGACGTGGCTCTGATACCACTGTTGGGTTTTAGGGGAGGCAGAGAAGGTAGCGGAAACAAAATTTTTCTCCCCCAAACCTGGAACAAGGAAACACGTCAACGTCTATATAATAGGAAAGAATGGTTTGTGGAATCATACCTTGTCCCGAGGCTTGCTCGGCGACAATACCTCACACCTTGCGTGGTCTTTACCTCCAGTCTTGGACGGTGTCTGTACAGCTCTTGGTCACACCGGGACTGACGACTCCTCCTCTCACAGGGACTGTCGGGGTTGACAATTGTCCTCCTGAGTGGAAGAAACCTCCCGCCTCTGAAGTAGTCCACACGGACCACCTAGAACTCCACACTCCTTGTCCCACAAGGAGTTGGAAGGAGTCGCACCCTCCTGTTGACGTACTAGTCGCCAACACACTCTCATGTTGCCAGTTGCAACTGCAGTTGTCTTTCCCTTGTTGCACCTCCCTTTGCGGGTAGCACTTGCTCGGGCTCTCTCGGTTACCAAAACCAGAGAACGACAACTTTATAGAGCAACTGGTTGCACTGAGTTGTTCTTTGAGAATCCCCAATACCCATATATATATAGGAGGGTCATGGGACAGGGTTCTCCATCCCGGGCAATGCAGGACTAAAAGAAGGAGTAGAAGGGTTCGAGATTTTCCACAAAAGCAACCAACTCACAACCTAAACCAATCGTTTCACAACTGAAACGGTCGGTTGGGGACCTGAACCGATCAGTTGACACTCAACCGATTGGTTGGGACCCATGAGCCGGTCGGTTCACTTTCTGAACTGGTCGGTTCGTGGTCCTGGTGAGTTCCCGATTGACTTTCCAACTTTTGTTTCTAATTGGTATCAAATACCAATCCTTGTTCCAATCAAATTGGGAAAGTGAAACGCAAGGAAAATTCTCACCAATCCGACTTTCCCAACTTGCCCGGTTGCAACAGTTGAACCGATCATTTCAACACTTGAAGCAATCGTTCACCCTGTCCTTGGGCCGATCGAATCAACACTTGAGCCGACCGGTTCACCCAGCTCAGCCGATCGGTTCATCACATGAGCCGATCTGTTGGGAGTGCAGATTGTGCAGAATCAGTCAATTGCGATTTCAATCAATCCAATACTCTAATAAATCTGTCCAACACCTTGAACACTATGATTTTGAGCTATCAATCAATTGAGTGTTTAATTGAACTACTAAACTCCTTTAGTAATCAATCTAAACATTGTTTGTGGACAAAACTCCTCTTCCAGGTTAAATCCTATGTGTGTGACCATGCATGTCCATTTCACATTGGCAGTGAAAGTCCATAACACTTATCACTTCACAAGCAAAGAGAGGTGCCTAGTCACACATCAGTGCTACCCAAGTGAAAGTAGAAAGTTGGAGAAAAACTTTCAATCCTACAATCCGTGAATGGTGTTACAGTGAATGTATAATTCCTTTTTCGCTGATATCCCGAATGAACTCGAGGCATGGAACAGTCATCCTGTCAACGTTCATTCACTTTCTTATTCTCAGAGTAGTTTGAAAGAGATATGTATGACATCAATATCACATACGGATTCACACATGTGTGCGCACGCCTATCTCAATCCTACTCATCAAGTGGCCTTGGATATCAAACTCCCTCAAGAGGGAAAAATCCCATATCTATCACTCACCCCTCAAAAGCCCCATGTGTCAAAGCCACCCAATCATCACCTTTATAACAACCCATGTTTCAGGACTGCGTTTGATGATGTCAAAGTGTGCCCAACGACATGTGTTGAGTGTAGTGATTTCAGGTCAAAGAATCACACTCACCACCATCACTACGAGTACTGATTGTGACTACCATGTCATGGTTCCATGTGTTAAACTCACAGTGGGTCTGTCCGGTACACTTTTTCTCTAACAAGTACCTATGTGTTTGGTTTGATATCTCTATATCATGACTAATGATTTTCTATCATCAACCAACACCACAATCTAGTCTTATGTGTCATTGTTGTCTATCTACCTTCCACAATGACATACGACTAGGGACATAACAAGAATGTACAAACTCTTAGCATCTGTATGATCTCATCGTTCAGGTCCTGAACCTGAAGGCATATGTCATTGAGTACTATCATTCTCTAGACATTCAATTTGTTCTATCACTATCTCATATGACTGAACCAGAAAGAATTGGAAGCTTGCCTTTGATGTTTATCAAATCATTCTTAATGTATCCCACCAATCATCTCATGATTGGCTCTCAGGGCATACATACCAACAAATCAGGAGAGGTACAATAGATAAATGCAATCCATGAAGGGCTTTTAGTCCCATCTTATAGTTCCCCAATGAGATTTACTTAGATTCAATCCCGCAACCTGCACTTCACAAGCAACATGCTTGATCATCTTAACTATCTGGCAAGTGTTCACTTAAATAAAACTCAATATACAATCCTTATTTATTTCTAAAATTACAATATCATTCATCTCAATATCATATGAATCACACATCATATGGTGTAAAATAAGACTTTATGAATGCATAACCTCATCCATGTACATCATTTTGACTAGAAATCCTAATCATATGTATGTTTAAAAAGATACATGTTTATTGCACTCTTAATGATAAAAAAAAGATAATTACATGTTTATGTATCATGAAAAGAATAAACCACTCACGGGACCAACAAAGCATGTTAAATTTAAAATCCATCTATGGTCATTTAACAATCATTCGTAT